>JAZGTH010000064.1:57500-360000 GCA_036877525.1 Chromobotia macracanthus
CGCGTTCTGTCAGCAAACCGGAGCAGACGTCACATTCCAGCATTCTCCCTCCTTGCGTGTGTGCGTGGATGTGTGTGTTACAGGGACGCAGGCTAATCTCTTCCCTCCCATACACCTCTCTGTCCCCGGGAAACATTCTCATGACAGGGCGGATTTGAACCCGGTGGACACCCGGTGATCCCGCAGGCCCGATCGCAGATCTCGGGTGAGTATTGGTTGTTTGGTGGGTGATTATGACGCAGAGATCTGAAGATCTTGCCGGTTTGGGGTGTTTACGCTTGGCGTAACCAGCGTTGATCCGACGCGCTGCGGTTTTGCGCAGCCTGTAGTGACGCGGAGCGGCCGGACGAAACGTCTGTGAAACATTGTAACAATTCACACGTACTGCGATCTGCAACTTTGTATCTTATTGTTGTGACGTTGCGTTTGTGAGGTCATAGACAGACGTATGACGAAACCTGTTGACAGCCTATTCTGCTGATAGCTTATTGTCTCCAGCCATTAAAATGGTACACCTATGTGTCCTTTATTACTTTGTAAAGCGATTAAGACACACGATGCATTTAGACAAGCGACAGTGAGATATGTTAACGAACCTATTGGTGTGTAGATTGGTGTATATCCGCATTTAATGAGAGATCCTGCAATCGCAGAATGTTTACCGGGCGGTGACCGAGTATCATCAGGTTTCATACCGTATTGATCTCTGGTGGTTGCATCAGCTGTGTTGAAGGTACCGGACACGGGCAGGGCCCGTCACACCAACACACGCCTGGATCCAGTTAAACAGCCCTGATCTGTGATCATCCACGCCATCGGTGACCCGCAGCTGGCCTGCAGGCGTGTTTATACTGCGTACGGCTCGGGTTTGTTCTAGAGAGAGGGTCTGATTATAGACAAGCATGTCTGAGCTGATGTCTGATCAGATTGTATTATTCATCACAAACGTACTGAATTATTGGAGTATTATTTACTTAGAAATGTGATTTCAACTTGTAGTACAATGACTTGTGTCATTGAAAGCGAAACTCAGACACGTTATCAGATCAGGCACGTTTACTGTGTTAAGGTGGCCTGATGCAATGTGTTATATCTGTAAATACGACACCAGTCAGACGTTTGACTATACTACGACAGCCATTAGTCCAAACCTTTGACTGTGTGTGTGTGTGTATAATTTAGCTGTAGATAGTTCTGTAGACATATATGCATGTTTCAGATGTATAATTACACTAAACCAGCACACAAATCAGTGTTTTTCCTCAGGATCTATAGAGAAATGTGCATGTGTGTACGAGACCTGTGTAGACCTGTCTACACATGCATGTTAGTCCTATAGCAACATATAGCAGAGCTGTTTCACCCTTCATTGACACTGCAAAACAAAACACTACAGTTAATAATACAAACCATCAGATTCGCATAAGAATGTGCTTGAACAATATCCATGGTTAATATGTGAACTAACAGTCTGATTCAATCACTCTCATAGCAATGCATTCAGTGTGAATAGATTGGGATCACATTCTTGTGTGTGTGTATTTGTGTGTGTGTGTGTGTGTATTTGTATGTGTGTGTATTTGTATGTGTGTGTGAAGGCTCTGTTCAGTGTTATTTCTCTAACAAACAGTTAGAAGAACAAGAAAATATTTCACTTTATTGTCATTGTTGAAATACAACGCCAGCTAGTTAAGACTCATGGCTACTGATCTAGGGTCAACCCCAACAGCTGTGTTGTAAATACAGGTCTAGAAACAGCAATGAGACAGTCTGTAAATATGAAGTCAGATCTCGGTGTATTGTTATAAATGACCAGGAACACAAGTTTAAACACTGAATTAAAACAGTCAGAATTAATTATTGTGTTTACATCCTGTGGCTCTGTTGTGTTTATTAATCAAATCATTTTTGCTTAATCATGCTTTTGGCTAAAAGGAGTATAGTACCCTCAGCTCTGTTTAACATACTTTACTGTGTTTAAATCCGTTCTGCAGAATTGTGCAGGTCTGGAAATGAGTTGTGCTGTGTGAGTCGATTGCCTGTTATACAGCAGTAAGGCAGGTTTGGCCAGATTTGCGTCTGTTTGTAGATGGTTATTGATATTTTGGCATTCTGTCTGATTACACTTTAACAGATCTATGAAACAAGCTATAGGAATTCACCCCATGAGAGTGTGTGAATTAAAGTGAGTCTGACAGACTTACAATAGGATAATGAGTCATTTTGCTGAAATCTTGTTGTTAAATTTTGTGGCTTTGTATAATAGTAAAATTTTGTTCTGAATGTTGGAATGTTGTGTCTCTTTTATTGGCCCGTTTCATACCTGAACATGCTTTAAAATGTGATTCTTTTTTTTAAGATAGTTATCATAGTCCCTTTAATCTAAAACCAGCTTGTCATTTTTCTCTGTTGAAATTGAGGCGCGTGACAATCTTGTGTGTGAACTTTGGTTCAGTTTCATCCTAATGGATGATGTCGTTTCAGTAGGATCTGATTTGTCTTTTTGTATACGATTTCTTTGATTCTTTCACAAGAGGGGCTTTGTTTGTCAAATAGGACAATGGTGATTGGACTGTTTTACGCTTTGGGTCCACCCATCATCTTTTTTCCAATCCCTGCTGCCCTTATTATGTAGTACGATTCTGATTGGTTTAGCCTGTGTGAGGTGGAATATGTGTGGAATGTGTTCACTTCCTGCTTCGTCAGCCAATCAGAACATATGCAGCAGCTCCACGCATTCTGTTGTGATTCAGTTCACATCATGAGAGCAGGAGAGAGGCAGAGATATGTGTGTGTGTGTGTTGTGCCTGTTTTGCTTTGCTGCAGATTGGTGGGCTTGAATTTTGATGCTATTTTTGTACTGAGGCACATTTTGCATGTTCAGTACATTCACAGAATTATTGTCATCATCATTATTTTCATGCTTGGTTTTACTGTGAAATAGGCACAATGTTTTGTGATCACACGTCCCAGACCAGGAGTACATATTTGTAGAGTAACTGTACTATTACTACTGCATTCTGGACAGCAGTAAATAGCTGCCTGCTCATATAGTCAGTCACTGTGTGTGTGTGCTGTGACCTCTGTAACCTTGGTAATGGAAATGACCACATTTACATCACATTGTTGTAGGTAAATGTGATATGCAGCGCTTTGCATTATCTGTAAGTTGGTTTTTGTGTGGTGACCATTGTTTAACAGGGCTATTCTTACCCAGGGACCCCTCACCCACACTCCAACTCAGGGCACCCTAATACAAAATTGCTGTATTTTCTTAGTAGCACTGTATTTGACTAATATGAATTAATTTGATATTTACATGGATTAATTTATTTTAGATGAATACTTGATATACAGCATTATGATACTGAATTATGCAATGTATCAGTGTGTTGTCCAATAGTAGTGTGTTGTCTCGGCTGCATTGGGTTTGTTCATGGTATTTTGAGACTCAAAGTGTATAGTCTGCTGGTTGTAGTTTAACTGTTGTTTAGAGTGGGTTGGTTGTAGTTTACGGTGTAGAAACCCTCTCTGTGTGAGTGTGTGAGTGTGTGAGAGATGTTCTAGTATGATATAAATGAGCTTTTGTGTGTTTTTTGTGACTTTGAGAATGGTCATATTAGGGGTGTCCATGCCCCTGAGTGATCTGCAGCGAAGTGTTCATAGTTTAGTTTTGAGGGTTTTTTTTTTCAGAAGTTCTGCTCTGGCTGTCTCACCTCTAACACACAATCAGAACAATAGATGTATTGTTTCCTTTGCTCTTGTGTGCTTTAGTTTTACATCATGTCTATCGCTGAAACTCATTTTACAGTGGCCTCATTCTCCTGGGATTTCCTAAAGCTCTGATCATCTGTGTCCGTGCTTTGATTTAATAGTTTATGTGATTTTGAATTTGATTTAGAGGTGATCTCAGACAATGTCTGCGGTTCATTAAGTGTTTGAGATCATTTGGCTGCTCAGCTGACATTTTGAGACCTTGCCCCCAAAATCCACTGCATTGAGTGACAGGTCATGTGGTTAGTTATGTAGGCCAGATGGGACTCTGAACAATATGTTTGTTTTACATGACAGCTTTTAGAATAGTAAATCTGGACATTGACAAAATTGATTAGAGTCAGCTTTCGTGATGAGGTGGATGCTCTCTCTCTCTCTCTCTCTCTCTCTCTCTCTCTCTCTCTCTCTCTCTCTCTCTCTCTCTCTCTCTCTCTCTCTCTCTCTCTCACTCTCACTCACACACACACACACACACTCTCTTTCTCGCTCTTTTAGAAAGCTCATTGACTGACATCTTGTTGTCAGCATTACCTCGGTGCTGATGTGACTGAATGGTTGTCCTGACAACCAGCTGATTCATCAGGGCAGTCAATCACACCATCAGCTTTTGTGACATCAGGAGATGTTGAACACTCATTACTCTCCAAATGAGCATAAAGCCTATCAACCACAAGGCTCTTCCGTAGTTATCTAAATCTATGTATTTGGGAGGAACTATAACCTGAAAATGTCTTCTATTCATAGTTATATAGCTACAATATATTCATACAGTATAAACTGTCTAATGTTATTTTGCACAGGTTTTGCAAATTTGATCAAGTTAAATCTGTTACAAAATACTTAAATACAACAGAATATGAATGTATTGACATTGTACTGACTGCTGTGATTGGCTGTTTGGTTTCTTCATAATCTGCTGTGGAGTCTCTTTTAGTAAAAGACTCTGGTGATATTTAACAAACAACAACAGTCTTGTGTCAGAATGTATGTCAGCTGACTGCGGGAACACAGTTAGTGTAGATGCTGATGTGTCTGTTCACACACACTGTTGGACCTCAGTCCCAAACCACTGTGAGATGTCTGCTGTCCACAGAAGCCCGTCCACTGAATCAGGCAGAAACCCATAAGAAAACTTTCTGTCAGTAATGCAGTTCCACACATTCACTGTCTCTGGTGTGTTTTTATTAAATATTTAATTTAGTTTTACTCTCATTTCAACATGATTAAATTCGTCCTGCAGAATTCAACAGACCTTTCTCCCAAATCACCAGAGAGAATGCAAAATGGTCAAAATTAAGCTTGTAAAGAAGGATAATTGCTGCTTGTGATCTTCCTGTCAGGTGTCTGGCAGTGTTGTCTGGTTGAGTAGCTCTCCAGGTTTTGGAACAGAACCCGTCTTTTGCTGATACCCTAAATGAACAAAAGCACATGGAGCCACTGGAGCTCATGACTGCATCCTCTGCATGACCTTCACACTGCAGTTCCCTCGCTTTGAGATAGAGATGGAGAAACAGAAAGAGAGAGATGAAGATTAAAGTCCTCTAACTGTTTAGAAGACCTTTTGCTGTTGTGTTTGGATTCTCTTTTATACAGACCCAGATGAACACACAGAGCCAAGTTGCAATTGTTCATATGTGACTTTTGGACACTCCAGGATAATAGTCAAGTCATCAGAAATTACACGAATTAAAGTGTGGGAATGATTTAGAATAATTCAAATGAATCACAACTGAAGTTTTCTCAGTAGCCACACACCTATATTTTGTACTACTTTATAAACAGTATTGTGTGTGTGTGTTTGTGTGAAGTGATGCTCTCCAGGTGATTTGTATGTCTGTAACAGGCAGTTTTATGATATCTGAACATGTTCCCTTAGTTACAGGCTGATAATAAATGCTAATATTTTGTTATCTTGCTCCAGGGTAAAGTTCACTTGTGACTGTGTCAGCTTGAGTGTTCAAAGATGAGCATGTTTTTATGCATGTTACGGTGTATAATTGGTTTGGTTTCTCATCCAGCAGTTTAAGGTTGCAGACTCACTCACAACTCTTCTGTTGTTGTGTGTAATGTTATTTTATTCACAACAAGGCCAGGGTTGTGTTGACCTGCTGGTGCTTTTAAAACAAATTTGAGCTTCTATAACACTGTGATCTGGGATGTCTGAGCACTGATGATGTCATCGCTCAAGTGGGTGTGTCCAGAAGCTCTTTGTTCAAACAGCTGTTCTGACAGAGAGAGAGCGAGTATAAGACACGTGGAGGATTTTTACACACCCCACTGATCCCAGACAACAAAGACCAGCCATACGAACACCTCACTATCACACACAACTGTCTCTGTGTTTCTGACACATCATTTCTGTCTCCTGTACAATCTCCACATTGTCACGTTAAATCATTCCAATTCACACATGCTGTTTAGTTGCTTCACCATCCTGTCTGTCTGTCTCTGTCTCTCTCTCTCTCTCAATTTAAGCTTTATGGGCATGAGAAAAACTGTACATTTGTATTGCCAAAGCAATGGCAGCTAGACTGTATAAAATGTGTGCAGTATGTGTAGTGCAAAATTAAATGAAGGAAAATAAAAGGTCGCAACAGATCTTTGTATCTTTAGTATTTTGTGCATTCTGTTAGAAAGTGCAGCTTTGTCTCGATTTTGTTTTGATCACAGTGGGGACATACCTCTCTCGCTTTCTCTTCCCCCCTCTCTCTCACTGTGAGTGTCTGCAAACGGGGGTCAGGTCCTGGATTGTGATTGGGTGAGAATGAGCCGACTGCAGCCAGTTAAACAGCAGGTTTTACTGCAGTGATACACATACACACACACACACACATTTTTTATTCTTTTTCAGCTTGGACTTATTTAGCTGTTAGCTGGATATTGAAGTACACCCACATTGCATGTGTGTTTGTGTGAAAATATGTGTGAAATTTGTGTATGTGTGAAATCATTTTTCTGCTGATGTACCCAAGGCCATAGAGCATTGTCACCTAATATCAACCAATGTATCATGGCTGAATTTTCGCAAGCCAATCAAATTCACATTACAGATGTTTAAATGCATTTACATACCTTTGTGTGGACGTGTTCTAGAAGGTTATGCTGGATGTGATCTGTTTGAATAGAAGCTGTGTGACAGATGCTGTAGGTTCAGATTTCTGCTGTCCATTAGCAGAGCGTCTGATGGCTTCAGGCGGTTCCTGTCAGACACGTGTGCTCATTTATATGTGATGTGCTGATATTCAGCGTTAGGGGAGAAGTATTCACCGTCACGGACATCATTGTGAAAGTTGATTAATGGAAGCCTTGATGAGATATGAATGAATCCAGGTTTTTCTCTGCTGTATATTGTTTTGGTCCAAATACAATGATAGGACGTCCTACTTGCCTTTCAGACTATAAATGCATTCATGTGTAATAAAGAAGGCATGGCTTTGGAAAGCACTGTGAAGGGAGGGTGGGATCTTGCTGTGACCTTTATGTCATAATGTTTGTTATTTAATATTTAAGGATTTAAGTTGTCTGCTTAATGTGGGTCTGTTTATGTGCAAGAACTTCTGGTTATGACAATAACTTGAATATATTGGTTTTAACTTCATGAGACAGGGTCGGTTAATAAAAATAAAAGTTTGTGTGAAATGCTTAAATGTTTTTTTATTGAAACATGGTGAAAGTTGCATATTTGACACATTGTAGTACTGCACACTTGTCTGTTTGCTTTCCATAGCAAGTCTTATCATAAACACACATTGTAATTGTTAGAACGATGTTGTGTTGTAATCTACAACAGGTGAGGATACTGTACATAACCACTGTACAGTATTGCGAGGATAGTACACTGCAATGTTGTCAGAATATTCAGTATTACGAGTGAACTGTAAACATGCACAAATGATGTGTTGGTTTTGTAGAGGATCGTTCCCTGTGTGGTTAGTATTGTTGGTGGCTAACTGATTAAGGCTACTAGTGAAGACATCAGATAGATTGTTAGTAGTAGAGTAGTAAGTTCTCCAGTGTTTCTGAGAAGGTTCAGAGATGATAGTGCTGGAGTCAGTGAAGGTAAAGTTCTCTAATCCAGACTCATCTCATTAAAGCTCTCTGTCTTCATGCAGAATGAGATTCTCCGATTCTCAAGTCTTGTGGTACTCTCACCATCAGCCTGTTACATAGCATGCAATGTTACATAGCAATAACATGATATAACATCTTTTCTTGATGTACTGGATTTGACAAATTTAATAAACCACAAAGTGAAATTTATAATTTCTGCTGCTTTATTTGCTGTTGTCTACTGCACCATAACTAACTGTGGTTGGTCACTTTACATGTCTGTCAGATGGTCTCTTCTGAGTGGCCAGTTCTTGTTCAGATTAAGTTAAGCTGAGCAGTGTAGACCAGTCAAAATGTAGGCTGTGTGAGACTAGAGTACACTGGGCAGACCCCAGTAGATTCAGTGGGCACATGGTGTCTGAACAGATCCAGATGTAGGTTTGTTCCTCATGTATCCAGAACTTTAATTGTCTCCCAGCAGCTACTTCCTCCCATATGCCCGTACTTCCTGTCAGTCGTGACTGACGTCCTGTGTCTGTTTCCACTGGTCTAGCCATGTCAGACTCTGCCCACTTATTTCTTTTAGCTGTGAATCAGAGACGCAAACACATAGCTGTGAATATGCTTACTAACATACACTATCCCCATATTCATTCATATCCATGTTAACCTCAAATCTTGATTAAAACAAAGTTTATGGGCATGTTATGAATCAAATATCATTTTATATCTTCTAGTCTGTTACTAAATAATGTTGATATCCATCGTTATGTCACTTTTCTAATGCATTACACATTAGAGAATGCACAGTTATTTGTATGAAATGTTTATTCTGGGTTCTGGATCATTTCTATTGGTGATTCTCTCATACTGGGTGAGGTGGCCACATGCTCGGGTCATGCTGGGTTCACTGATCACAAGTGTTTCAAAGAACAGCTGATTAAACCAATGAAATGATCTTAAATGTTAGCAGATCTGCTGTTGGTCTGGTGTTACTTTGAATGTGTGTTATGTTGGTACAGTTGTAAATCCTCTTTGCTCAGCCCACACACATGCAGTGACCTACAGTAGCACCAGATTAGTCTCTCTCTTTTTCTCAGTAAAGTGTAAAGTATTTGAGTAATTGTACTTCAGTTACTTTGCTAATAATGAGAAAATATCCAGCTGAGTTTCGCATTCTGTTTTCTAAAGCAGAGATGTAAAGCTGATGTGCATTTAAATACTTAATTCACATATGTGGAACTATTTTATATTTGAATATATTGGAATATTTCTGCACCTTTAATAGAGTACATTCATTTTATTTTAAATTTTATACTGTTCAGCTTTGACAGAGTGGATTAAAGGTAAAAGATAAATTCAGTGACAGAAACTTGATCAGTCAGACTCTGTTTGTCACACATTAGTGTTTGTATAACCTGTATCTCTGCTGCCTGTCGGTGATGCAGGTGAACTGCAGTGTTGCAGTGCGATTGTGGCACAGTTGAGGGTTGATGTTACTGTAACTGTCGCATGAGATCAAAATCATCACCGATCTACAACCAATGACATCTCAGACAGTTTTGTTTTCCTGCTGGTGGTGTTGAAAAAGAAAACAGAAATTGTCATTGTCGTGCTAAAAAGTTTCAATAACACTTCTTGAACATTTCCTTATTGTCTTTGCTCCGCCCACAGCTCCCCGTCCCTCCCCTTCTGTGGGCTGGTTGCCATGGAGAGCTCATCAGTGGCGTCAGCGTCGTCTGAGGCGGGAAGCACTCGCTCGCAGGAGATCGAGGAGCTGGAACGCTTCATTGACAGTTATGTGCTGGAGTACCAGGTGCAGGGACTCCTGAATGACAAAAACGAAACCGACCAGGATGTTGACAAGACCCCGTCCCACACCTCACAGGTGACATCAGCAACACGTTTAAAGGGAACAATTAAAGCACAAATTTCCCAGCTAGCAATTTTAGGTTGAAAGAACGTTTCCATTAAGTAACCAAAAATTTTTGTTTTTTAGAATGTTCACAACATCCAGCTACCACAACATTATAACTTGGTTATAAAAATGCTATTCGCTTTTTAAAACGTTTCACTAACAATTTAAGAACATGATATAATGTTAAAAAAAGCATTCTTCTAAAGTTACCTCATGAACATTTTTGATAACTTGAGAGAACTTTTAGAAAATGTTAGTCAGTGTTCTGAGAACAGAATTTCCTGTTAGTTGTAGTATTGTTATTATTATTGAATATGTTATGTAATAATATTGCACATTCAAGAGAACTGCAAAGTATTTAATGTATTGGGCAATAAATTAAAATGTTTTGATACAAGGTAGATTTCAAGAACTGGGAATTTAGTAATGTAATAATTTAGTCCTTTATTCTATTTATTAAATTTTCAACCAGCCACTAAAATGAAAGCACAGAATTATGGGATATCAAAGACAGTGAAAGACATGCTACTGTACCTTCAGAAATCAGCCAATGAGATGTTTTAGTAAACAGAATGTTACACAAACAGGTTTCAAATGTACTCTGTTGGACATTATTTTACCTTCATAAAGGTTCATGATTCTTCTTTGTACTTGCCATTATAATAACTCACCACAGTCTTTGTATAGTGCCCTGTTTTACCTGTGGTATTCATTACAATAAAGCTCTCTGTCCATCTGTCTATCTCTCTGTCTGTCTGGATCTGTCTGTCTCTCTTCTACCTGTCTATCTCTCTGTCTTTCTGAATCTGTCTGTCTGTCTCCACCTGTCTATCTGTCTGTCAGTGGACTGAAGACTGCAGTGATAAGATTGATGGAAGCTGGTCATCGTCACGAGGGAAGGGCTCTTCCAAACCAGTGAGTTTCCTGTGTGATCCATCATTATTCTGATTCTTACAGGAACAAAGATATTAATGAAAAGCAATAAATCAATAAAGATTGATCAAGGAAAATACTCAGAACTGTTTATGTTAATGGATGAACAAAGGCGCAGAACGCAGCAGTATATTGAGCATGATAACAGTTTAATTGATCCATATCAGTTGTGTGCCAACAACAGTCAGTTCTTAGTTTATTATATATATAATGATTAACTGTGTTTTATCCACAAACATGTGTTTGGTGTCAGATTCAGTGTAGTTTTCAGTTGTCCGTTCTTCAATAACACATTTAGAATCACACAGTACTGCACTGTTTTTTACCAGACTTGAACTGTTGAACTAGTTGTTGTGAACTTGTTCTGTCCCTGTATAACTAATGTTGCAGTTCTTTGTTGCTTTAACAGGTTTGTGCATCTTTTGCATAATGATCATTTACTGACCCATCACTGTGTATTTCAAATGTTCCTCATCAGTCACACTGAGGCAGACTGATGAAGTTAACCGTATGCTTAATTTGTGTTTATATTAAATATTAATGATGGTGTCAGTGTTGTTGGCGCACACGAGAAGGTCAGATGAATCGTTTGCTGTCTTGCATGTTGCTATTTTTGTAACTAACATGAGGGTTTTATTGGGTGGATTAGGTTGAATTGTTACAGTTCCATGTATGCCATGTCTACCATATATGTGAGAGAGCAGTTTATGTTTTGTGGCTTCTAGTCTATGTCTAGGACACTTCTTTGCTAGTTTACCTGAGGTCATACCTAAGATAAAGTCATACCTAATATCATATACAATAAAGTTTACAGTCTTTCATATTGATGACTCATTCTACACAAATCTTGTGTGCAAAACAAATGTTGCATTGCTTTAGATAAAAGCATTGACTAAATGAGAATTTGAGAGCGAGAGAGACCCATATACACAGACAGGCAGAGAGAGAGAGAGAGAGAGAGACCCATACAGAGAAGAGAGAGAGAGAGAAAGAAAGAGAGACCCATACACACACACACACACACAGAGAAACCTTGTGAATGTCACAGTGTGTAACACAGGCAGGGTTGTCATGTGATGTGTTACTAAACTCTGCTATGTGTGTAAAAGACAAAGAAAGAGGTAAAAAAGAACAATAGACTTATCTGTTTTTTACTAAATATTTAGCATTTTGATGTCACAATTTTTGATGCTGTCATGTTTGTTGTCTGATGTGTCGATGGTCACATGAGCTCATCTACATTTGATAAAGGCAGTATTTTGTATTTTCTGCATCCCTATTTCAAAGAGCCCTGGTCACAGTTTAAAATTATTTTGTGGAAATGTTAAATATTTCAGAGAACTTATTCCAGAATATCTTTCAGGATGAGTGGGAGCACAGCAGTAATGGCAGCACAGGTTCTAGACCCAGTTCAGGTTCTCAACCAGGTTCTGGTTCTAGATCAGGCAGCAGAGGAAGGAACAACCAGTTTAGAGCTAAGGTGAGAAAATGCTGTTTATAGGAATTAACATATTTATGCAATTTGCACTCTTATTGTCTGCTGTAAGAATAAACCTGTGTAAAATGTTTTGATGCAACATTGGTCTCTGTGTGGGTGTGTGTTTCAGAATGGAAACAGAGATTGTTCTTTTGACATCCTGGGAACAGACATTTGGGCTGCTAATTTGGACTGCCATGGGTGAGACACAAACACACACAGTTGTATTTTATAGTAGCCACTTGCCCCTCTTATTCACTAGAACTAGAAGTGCCAGTTTTGATCTAAACATCATTTAGCGTGTTTGACATGTTTGTTTAATGCAGTATTTTACTGTAATACAAGTCGCATCCTGCAAGTCTCAACTCAATTGTTTCGCTGCAATGTGATATTTGTCCAGGTTCAGACTCATTTCAGTCGTGGATACGTATTTGAAACTGTTGGCTAATATTTTCATTTGCTCTGTTTTAGTCTGCTGATTCATGGTCTAATTTAAACCTTGTTGCAGGGCTGTCTCTCTGTCTTGCTCGCTCTCTGTATCTTTTCTCTGTGGATTTTAAAATATTAGTGTAGATTTTTAAAATACATTATTTAAAAAATAATAACTAATATTTTAGTCTTACACCAATTTCCTTGGCATAAAACTGTTTTTTCTTGCAGTATTTTTTTAATTATGTTTAAGCATCAAGCTGTTCGTTTTCCTAACAAATGTGTAAATATATATATATATATATATATATATATATATATATATATATATATATATATTATATATATATGCATAAATAATACATGGGCTTACGGAGCATAATTTTTATTTTAAGGTTTAATTGAATTCTAGGTTTTTGAGTTTCTAATGTCTTTAGAATTTCATACAGCCATAAAACAAGCTCTGTGCGTCTGTCTCAGCTGATAATGAGGATTTGGAAAAGAAACGCCCCATGTTGTGAGAAAATCAGTGTCTGTATGAGAGCTGATTTCTTAGCGTGCACAGAGAGATTGTGCCTCGTAAACTCTTTTGTTCTGGTCTTTACCTGCCAGTCACAACTTCTGCAACACATTTGTCTGGTTATTATTGGCTAATAAATGTAAAACTCAATGTAATTAAATAATCTGTTGATTTAGTGACATCAGAGATTGCTGACAGTCTGTGTGGTTTGTATTATTTACAAAATAAACATTGAGCTGTATGATTAATTCATATGAAGAGTCATTCATTTAGAAACCTTAAGATGTTCTTTAAATACAGAGGATTATGCATATATTATTATTATCTTTATTATTATTATTAGCAGTTAATCTCACGAAACCTGTCAAGGACTATCTGGGTTATACTTCACACTTAAAATCTAAAAAAAAGTATTGGAAATTATATTTTGCTTTAGGAAAATTAAGCCTATTTAGCCTTTTTTATGTAAGTTAAGTTTCATGTAAAGCTTATTTTAATTTTTGTCACGCAAACAGAACTTTAATGGTCCCAGCACAGGCTTAATCTTTGCAAAATTATTTATTTCTTATATATATTAGTTTGGGGTGAAATGTGATGCAGACTTGTTTTTGACAGATTTTGTGAGATCCCCAATGTAGCGAACACTAACACATAGGTCACATAAACACATGGTGTGTGATTAGTTTCTGTGTGAAGTGTTAATCATTTTTCTACATTTTTGTGTGTGTGTGTGTGTTCAGAGGTGCTACATGGGACATGCAGCCCGAGAAACTGGATTTCTCACAGTTTCACAGACGGCCATATCGGGGGACACCAAAACACCTCCCACACATCGACCGAGAGGGGTGAGACGGCTTTAACCCTCACTTACACTGACCACAGGTCAGGAGACAGAGACAGTCTCACAGTTAATGTAGGATATGACCAAACTGCCCCACTGAAATGTTGTTTTCACTCACGCTGTTTTAACAGAGGCAAAACGTATGAGTGATGAACATTTTCATCAGTATGTTCTTAAACGTTACCTTTCAGTAATCATGCAGTAAATATTATTCCAGTAAAAGTTACTGTTAAAACTGAAGATGTGTGTTTTAAAAGGGTGTGTTAATGGGGTTTTGCTGTGTGCTCATGTGATGCTGCCCTCCAGTGGTAGAAGAGTGACATTGGGACATGGATACATACCAGTGAATTTTTAATTAGAAAGAAACTTTCAGAAATCATATAGATCAGAAATAATAACCACACCCAATGCACAACAGACAATAATACTAAACTGCAACTATTTTAACAAGCTAAAGGTTCTGGCTCTGAAATCTAAACTCGCATTTAAAAGAAGGGTAGGCAGTTTCGTAGAGGCTAGCAATAGCAAGCTAGCTTTGAAAGCTTAAGATCTCCCTTCAGAGTGTTTTTCAAAGCCACACACTTCTCTAAAAACACATGAACATACATAGTTTGACAGGCAAGTAGGACATCCTATCATTGCATTCGGACCAAATGCAATGACTGGATGAAAATGTAGATCACTTATTGATATCAGGATGTGAACTGCTTTTAAAACTCAGAATGATATTTAATCATTATGTTGCTTGGCAGCCGTGAAGGGTCTACAGTAAGGTTAATTAACCATATTACCTGGCAGATAATAAACCAGGTGGAAATTGTATATTGTGTGTGTTTTAAACAGTGGTTACTTTTGTCATGTTGTTGCAAATGTTACAAAAGCAAAAAAGCCATCAAAGGCCATGTATTCCAATGATCTTTGCCATGGCTATGCTTAGCAACACCCTTTTAAAAGTAATAAAAAAATGTAAAATTCTTCTGTATTATTTTTTTTATGTATCTATTATGATTTTTTATGTATCTATTATTATCTATTATCTGACACACACACACAATCACACACACACAGCTGTAGATTAGCCTCATCTGTAGGGACGTTGTCTGGTTGAACATGTAGTAATGTTACAGCTGTCTGTTCACAGGATGATGAAGGGCAAGTTTGATGATGATGATGGTATTGACCTGGACAACATGGAGAAATTCCTACCTGGCCTGCCGGTAAGAAACTTATCTGAACTTATCTGAAAAGGTATTGTTAATGCTGTACAGTTAGCTTATTTTTAACGTTGACCTTATAATACAAGTCTTCAGCTTTTAACTATTGGAACTGTTGAACCCTTGGATACACAAAAGATCGCCACCTGGTGGGGGGATGTTTATATTGGCTGTTGTTTTAGATGGTCTAACACTTCCATCTAGTGGTAAAGAGAATATATTACAGTGTGCTGTAACACTATCAGTTTCTAGATGTGACAGAGGAAGAGCAGAAAAACTGGATGTCACTTTCTGCTTTAGAATGCTATATTTGCAATGAGATTTAACAATTATACACTGAGCTGAGTCTGTCTAATTCGAGCAAAACTGAGTTGCTCTGATTCAGAGACGTAGTTCTGGATGCTGTGCTCATGTTACACACACTCACATCCTGCAAATTTGAATTGTATTTGTATTAGGGTTACAGCATCTTATTTTGAATGTAGTTTAAAAGGTGAATGACAAGAAAGATTTTCCGATGTTTTCTGTAGATGGCTTCGGTTTAAAAACATTATTATGCCAGATTAATGTGAGTTTAAAGCTGCCACAAGTTTTATAATGTGCTGCTTTGTGCTGAAACCGATGTGATGTAACTGCAGACCTGTGTGTGAAGTATGTTTTTCCCATAAGCAGTGCTGATGGGAAAATAGGCTATTTTGTATTATAGGCTATTGTGAAAACAGCAGTTAATTGGCGCCGCCTAGTGATGTAATGATGTGATCAGCATAGTTCTTCATAACAAAAATATTTTCTTTCTCTCTCACACACGTTTCTTCACCCAGCAGGATGTTGGTAGTCAGACACTGTAAAGGTCAGAAGGTCGTCTGTGGGCACAGCCCTTGTGCTATTGTCTAGACATAAGTCCATTATTAACTGCAGACAGGGTGTGTTTGTGTGTGTGATACCAGCCATTCATTCTTCTTAATCTGTTATATTTACCCTTTATAAGTGAGATCACATAAATTAATTTCTTTAAATACTTTAAAGGTGTAGTGTGTCATTCTTATGTACAAATACTTTCCTCTGTTCCTGTTTACTGTTTGGAGTATAAGTTTGCTGCTGTGATACATTAAACACAACATAACTGCTTTCTTATTCATAACCTATCGACCTTTGTACTATATGTGCGTGTACATTGATGTAGTTGTATGTATGTGTGGCTTTTTTGTTAATAGATGTGTGTGTGTGTGAACGGATGTTTCTAAATTGTCTTTTAAACAGGTTATGCACTATGTGTGTGTGTGTGTGTGTGCATCATGTTCGCTTTTTTCTCATTCACAAAATAAGCTTTGTTTCCAATAAATCCAGAGTCAGACTGTCTGTTTCCTCCTTTACACAGGTGTGTGTGTTTGTGTGTCTGTGTTTGTGAGCTTTTTTATAATTGTCCAAATCTGTGTAAATTTAGGGACGTCCTCAAAGGTGAAAATGATTCATAAATAAACTAAAAAAAGTTTTCATTACACTTTGGGTTTGTGTTTGGGTGAGTCTATGACTCCGTTGAATAACTAGATAATTGCAGACAGGTTTGGTTATACCTATTTAAAAATTTCCTCACAGATACAGTGAATCATGGGAGATATGGAGTGGTTCAATTCTGAGTGGTTCTAAATAGTTGCAAAGCTTCTAAATCAAGTGATTTATGTGACTAATGTCAGCAGGTGTTAACAACATTGTTGTAGTATGAATGTGTCTATGAGAACTGTAGCATCTTTATAAGTATGTTTTTTTTATAGCGTCTTTATATGTATGTTGTTTTTTACTCTCACCTTTAGTTTTTTGCTTCATATGTTTTGCCGCATGTTTTGCACGTACTGCATGTATGTGTGTGTGTTCAAGCGGGCTGTCTGTGATGGGTCAGATATTAAATGCGGCCAGTTCCTGCAGAACAAAAGGCCTCGATTGGGACAGACACGGACCGTGCTTTACCCTGAGCTACGTGCTGCACTGCAGGCAGAGTGAGAGAGAGAGAGAAGGAGTGAGAGAGAGACCCCTGCACCTCACTCAGAGAACAATGAGGAGGTCAGACCGCCTCCCTCATCCTGCGATTGTCAGCCAGACCAGAGCCTCTTATGAACACACACACTTACCTGCTCTCTCTTTCTCTCTCACTCTCTCTCTCTCTCTCTGTCGTAATGCTCTGGAATGAGAAGGTCGATCAGGGAATCTTGGATGTGGAATGGTCTGTTGGGAGTTGTGGAATTTGTGGGCGGATGCTTTTTGGCCAATTCACGCAGCTTCTATGACGTATTGTATTACAAAACCAGAGAGTGACAGAGAACTTCGAATTTTCAGTGTCTTGTTAGTTTGTTTACTGAGGCCAGAAGCACTGTTGCTGATAGTTTGGGTTGGTGATTTAATCATAAAGAATTAAACTAAGACAGAGAGAAAAGAAATAAAGCAAGTGTGTGTTGGGGAGGGATGTGCGGTTATTTTTCTAACCCATCAGATTTATGATTTAACAGTCAGAAAGAATCACAAAATAATTCTATAGACCTGCATTGAGGTATGGACCTGAATCAGATTTAGAGAGCAGAATATCACAGATGTAAGGGTGGAGCTTGTTTGACTTGAGCCTGTAGGCATCCATTTAGATCACCCTGGTAACCATTCACAACATCCCGGCTGCTGCATAGCAACACACTCAAGACCACTGAAAACACCTTAGTAACCACATAGCAATGCACTGGCCACCACCCACACCAGCAACTGCTTGCCATTCAGAATTGGTATTGACCGATAGATTTTTTTTAAATCTGTGTTATTTGAACTGCATCATTTCTCTCCAGGTTTTCCACACTCACTGAAATGTACAGACATTTTAAAATGGTGTTTTCCAGGCCTGAAAAAGTTATGGACATTTCTATGAATTCTTCCAGTTATTAACTGTTTGTTTGACTTGAAATTACAATTAGTGACTGTAAAGGTGATGTAAATTCATTGGTCAGAAGGTGTGGAAATATTGATTGTTGCTTTTTTTTATCTTTTTGTATTCTTTTTTGTGTGTACAAGACCTGCATTCAGTGTGTTTGTGTTGGTGCATGTACAGTTAATCTCGCTCTCTCTCTCTCTCTCTCTCTCTCTCTCTCTCTCTCTCTCTCTCTCCCCCTCTCTCTCTCTCTCTGTGGTTATGTTCACATGCCAGGGGTTCAGCGTTTGACTGATGGTTCATTGTCTTCCTCATTCTTTCCCACTAGCGGTGCAGGAATTCCTGTGTTACTTTCCCTCTTGGAATTCTGCATCATCATCCGGAATGTCGTGACACTGATTTATAAAGAGGAAGAGGGTCATGTTCCGCTCAGAGTAGACTTTGCTCATCCTGCAGTATTGATGTTAACAAAGAACGTTCTCCCCTCAGTAGATGCTGAATTTAGAACCAGGCGAACAATGGTCAGATGGGACTTAGTAACATTCCTGATGACTGGATTGAATCCCTGGCCAATCAGAGTGCAAGAAGTCACCGATCAGTTGCAGGCATGGTTCTTCATGTGTGTGTTTGGCCAGTCCTCAGATATTTAATAGGGTGAAGTGGATGCAAGTAAAAGCACTTTCTCTGGAATGAGCAGAGATCAGCAGTCAAAATTGTTTACAGATGTTTGAATCTCTTGTACGCTCGCAGTTTTCAGTTCCATAGTAGATTTCAGGGCTTAAAAGTTGACAGAGCGTAATATTGACATGTTGAGCCTCTCTAGATAATCGTTCCTAGATTTGCTCTGCCTGGACTGTTTCAATACCATGATGTAATATTCTCTCTGTCACGGGTCATCAGTGGGTGCTGATGAAAACGTCCTCACTCACTTTAGTTTAATGTCTGCATTCATAATCCAGAGCGTTTGAAATTTCAGAACTGTTTAATATCATCATGGGCAGGAAAAGCCCACAATCCCTGCTGAGAGTTGATTTAGTGTCTTTATTGGCATGTATGTTAAAGGGTGGTGAACTCTGGTTTATTCTGATCGTTTTGCGGGTGGAATTGGTTAGTCATTTCACTTGGTGCCTAATTAGAAATTATAATATCTAGTTTGTCAAGTAATTTGTGTTTTCAGTTATCTTACAGTTAGCAAGTTGATTAGCCTGCTAAGGGACAATCACTTATGCTTATAAGTTATACTTATAAGCACTTATAAGTCATTTCACATAATCAAAGTTCTTAGAGGGAAAGACAGCTGAGTTCCAAACACAAGGATCTACATCACCATTACCTCATCACTTTACCTTTGATTGCAGCCAATCAGGGCAGGGTGGGAGGAGACATCGTTAGCCGCCCTACCAGTGCTGATTCCGCTGTGACCTTTAACATTTGGAATGTGGTGGTATGCAAACGTTTCCTGTCGGGCCGTCTCAACCGTCTCCCCACCCTCCCTAGTCACGTCTACATGCTAGCCAACCGTCCCGCTGCCTGTAGGTCAAAGGTCACGCTCAGCAGGACGTGCTGAGCTCTGTGTGTGGATCTGTCTCACTGGCTTTGAAAACACACAGGATACACACACTCATTCGTATTGTTTCAGATTAAAAAAACACGACGCTGAATGTCTCCTAGGGTCAGTGGCTGTTCTTTGCTATACAATCATTTGCTCTTCAGGTGCTGCTGTATTTGTCTGTATGTGTTCTGGAGAATCTCATGATTCTGCTACCGCTTTCTGAATAATTCTTTTAGTTCCTTTGAGAAATATTAAAAAAATGTATGTTGTTTGTATTGTTTTTCTGCCATATTTATTTCATACAGTTCTTGCAAACAGTGTGTTTACACAGATGATTAATGCAGCAAAATGCAGCTTTTTTTTACTGTATGTGTTACAGTAAGCACATGTGGTCATGTGACCATTCAGGCAGTAATCACGAACGCTTCATTTGGAGTCGGGCATGATGAAATTCATCCCAGCTGTGCAGGACAGAGTATTGTATGAGTGTTTTAGTGCAGCAATCTGTCCATGTGCAAAAAAAAACAGTCAAACTGAACTGAAAATCATGACGATCATTTGATGTTTGTATTAATATAGAACCACTTCTGTTTTTAAACCTCATGCACTTCCTTTAAAGACATGTAATAGTTTACTGTGCGATTAATAATTGAGCACTTTTATAATGGCTAATGAAAACTAAAGCCTAATTTTCTGCAGTTTTATTCCTGTGAAAATATTGACATATTTAAGCACTTTGAAGTCTGAATTTGTTTTGTCATCTGGATGACATTAGAATGAAGACACAACTTATGACGCCTCACACAGTAGCACCACACGCACATACACACACACGTTGAAGATGAATGAACATGAGGATGCTCTTCTCTCAGACACAGATGAAGTTCTACACAGACTTGATTGATTCTGATTGGATGAAACCCGAAGTGACAGCCGTGACTTCACAAGTCTCATTCCTCTCTCTTTATGGTCATATTTACACTGTCAGCCTGTTCTAAAGTTTATTCTCAATTATAGCTGGCACCGACCAGATTTAGTTGCAAGTAAAGAGTAAAAGTACTTGTGAGATCTGATTTAGCTTTTTGAAAAAATCTTTTTATCAGGTCTGTTTCGATTGTGGTTCATTCTGATCTGGTTTTGCTCTTACTTCAGTATTTCAGTCACCGTTACAGATACAGTTGTTAAATTAAAATTCTTGTGTCATTTCGACTGTTGGCACGAGAGCAACGAGTGTGTGAGGAGTTAATGTGTGTGTAGGTGTTTACTGTAAAATTTACATTTGTTTGGAGTGTCTGTTGATGATGATATTAACACAGTCTGTTAAGTCCAGAGTGAGGTACACAAGACCAAAACAAAGTCAAAATATTAGATCTGTGCATAAAGTCTTACAGTGTAAATGCAATATGTTTGGGTTGCATTTTGTTGTTTTTCTCATTTCTTGTTGAAAGTCTGACGGGTGGTGACTTTCTGTGTCCTACTTTGGCTCCGTCTTTATGTGGGGGCGGAGTTAAGGGTTAGAAGCCCTTATTACCAAACCAACGAGGAAAAGCAGCCAATTACACTAATCTCTTCCCACATCTGTGTCTAATCAGAAGAGCCAATCAGCATACAGTGGTTTTGGCTTCAGAAACTGAACGTGTGTGTGTGTGTGTGTGTGTGTGTGTGTGTGTGTGTGTGTGTGTGTGTGTGTGTGTGTGTGTGTGTGTGTGTGTGTGTGTGTGTGTGTGTGTGTGTGTGTGTGTGTGTGTGTGTGTGTGTGTGTGTGTGTGTGTGTTTGCATGCTGCCATCACTGCTCACAGCTCAAGAATGTTCCGTTTTGTTGTGAAATGGAGGGTAGTCAGACTTCAGGGTTTTATTACCCATCATGCAGTACTTGTTTCCCAGATCTTATGGTGTGGCCTTCTGATACACTTTGGTGCTTTAACCTCCTCTAGTCCTCAAGAGAGCATTTCTTCTGTAAAACTTTTATCTTTTGTTTATCATAAACACTGTGGTTATTGTGTATTTGAAGATATTGTACATAAAGTAGACGGACCTCTGAATTCTCATGTACATTTTCTCCCATGAAGCATACAACATAAAACAGCTTTTGCAATTTTTTAAACGCATTTTATTTTAAATGACGTTTCAAGTATAGCTGTTGGTTGCATTTGCTGTACTAAATTAAATTCAGTTGAATTAATGCTATTTTTAATAACAGTAGTTTAAATAAAGTTTGTATTTAATTTGTAACATTGTTTTTTAAACATCATTGTTTTGGTGTTTAACGTCTGACAGACTTTCTCTCTCTTTCTGCAGGCCTTTCCTCCGTTGCCTAATGAAGCTGAGATTGCACACACTAAAAAGCTGTTTCGCCGACGCAGAACTGACCGTCGGTGAGTCACGTCACAACCATGAGATTAAGTTCTCATTATGTTGCTGTCAGCATCTCTCCCAGTTTTCCAGCTAGAACATCAAATGCAGAACGGTGACGTGAGACTCATAAAGCAGAAAACACACAGATTCATCTGCTCACACGTTCCACATTTGTGTGAGGTTTATTTCTGGGCCTGTGAAGGCATCGGTTTCATTCAGAGGTGCTTCTGTTGAGTTTGGATTCAGAATTAACTCATCGTATCTGCTCTCTGTACTCGCAATCTTCAGTTTTAATCTATTAAACGACTTCCTCTTTCTTTTGCATTTTAAACGTCATTGGAAAGTTCTGTTGCAATGTGCAGTTGCTAGGAAACGGCATAAGAATGAAAATATTTTGGTCTAAACTTGTACGAAAGAAAAGCAGAGAGCAGAGTGTGAATGAAAGCAAAAGCCCTCTTTTATTTGCGTCTTTGTTCGCACAGAGAAAAGGTCTTGTCGCTGATCTGATGTTCTTGTATGTTTTTAACCCAGTCTGACTGGATGGCTTCAAAAGGCCGGATGCCTAATTTTTAGGGGTTTTATCCTTTTTTTTCTGCTTTTTGATGCCCGTCTGGTGAAGGGTGTTTATGCTGAGATTTTGCTTTGACAAGTTGATGTGGAACAGAATAGCATGTTTATGTGAGAGTAAAGGCAACTAAACGCCCAGCGACCCACAGTGCACTCTGGTTTATCTGTTAGATGTCTTTACTAGGTGGTTAAAGCAGTGGTTTTGGTTATATGTCAGTTGTGGTGAAACTAAAAGATTTTGCAGGTTTTTATAGTCATTTTGAAGAGTTAGTTCAGCACAGTTATGGTATTTGCAAGACAAGCAGTGCTAGTACTATTTCTTATTAACACTAAGTATTTAACTTTTGTGAGTAACTTTATGTGCTGCAGAGTCCAGAGACAAATCTAGAGGAAAAATGATTTCAGGGTCAAAATGAGTGTGTGTGTGCGGCTCACTATGAATCTTTCTCTCTCTCTCTCTCTCTCTCTCTATTATATCCACTCTTCTAACAGAAGGGGTTTCAGCCTGTGTTTGCTGGTATTGGCCACCCACAATGCTTTGCTTCTGCCAGAGAGGACCCTGTGGTCTTGTTGTGTGTTGGCACCAATTCTGCTCTGTCTCTGTCCCAGTCTCTCTTACTTTCTCATGCACACACTCACTCTGTCTCTCTCTCTCTCTCTCTCTCTCTGTTTTCTCTCTCTGGGCTTTTAAAGTATAGATTAGTTTGCTGAACAGAGATATATTTTGATGACATTGTGTACAGATTCATGCATATGTAATTAATTTGTGAAAAAGAACATAATTTCCTAAAAATGCACAATAAGCCTGAGGAAGCTGGTCTTTTTAACATACGTGTGTGTGTGTGTGTGTGTGTTCTCCTACAGCATGGCAACAAGCATGAGCCTCTAAACACACCGCTGTCATGTATGTAGTTTGAGGCAGTAATGTTTTGGAGTTTGTGTGGGCAGTCTTGGAGTCTTGTTTAGGTAGTTTGAATCAGTCTTTAATCAAGCAGTCAGTAGAAGGACCGTTTGCCAGCAACACTGGAAGGCAGATGACTCAGTTCTACACCTGACGGGCGATCAGCCAATAATCACTGTGAATGAGGCCTGCAAATGAGCAACAGAGCTTCCTAATCCCAGAGAGTTTACAGGGACAAGAGCAGGAGAAAACTGTGTTTGCTTCTCAAGGATGATTGCACGTCACAGTGCAACATTTTGGGCTACATTACATTCCCCAATTCTAAAGACACTTGTCATACAAATCATTCTGTAGTTCATTCATTAGTTTCTTTAGCATCCTGTAGTTTTTATAGCTGTCTGTATCCTCCTGTAGGATCTGTAGTTTCCATATTTTTTGTAGTTATCCTAACATTATATATTTTCTTTAACATGTTTATTAGTTGTAGTTTAGCTGTAATATTCTGTACTCATGCTGTTATTTTGGAGAACCCCAGTAGAGCAGAAATGTCCCAACCATTTTCCAATGCGCTTTTTATTAGATGCTGTTTAGTTTTTATTTCATCCTTTTGCTCTTTTTTTATTCTTTCTCCTGTTTTTAGTTCCTCTCTATCTGTCTTCCACCCTTTTTTTTTCTCCCCACCATCCCATAATCACACGTCTCCCTGTCACACCCATAGTCGAACTGAACTGCCCCAGGATCAGCTCACCGTACTGCTGTCAGCCGAGGGGAAGCGGCAAGTATCCAGGTCAGTGTCTCAAACGGGTCCTGTTCCAAGCAGCTGTCCTGAACCGTCTTTTCTTACTCTTGTCCTTTCGATTTCTTAAGCTTCGTTTTGGGTGAACCAGGCAGCTGAATTGAGGTTGGGACGCTCACACTGCAGAAGTTTGTGCCAGTAACAGCTTGGTGATGACCTGCTCTTCAAACTAATCATCTTCTTACTAGCTTGGATCTGCTTCTTGCTGCAGCTCGCTGCTGTTACTGTACTGCTTACTTCTTGTTTTCTGAGTAACCGTCATTCATTTAATGTATGTTGTATCTCACATTGGCTTCATAACACACAAGACTCAGTGCAAAGTCTATTAAAAGTGCTGTAAGAGATGACAGATGTTCTCAATTATCTGCCAGACAGCCACTGATTTACACACATCATTTATGAGTTTGCAATCTAGTGATGTCACAGAGACAAGAATGATGCTTCCGTTTGGTAATGTGTCTTGCATAAAAAAAATCACTTCCAGCACTTTTAAGGTGGAAAGTGTGAATCACAGGTATTAAGGTGATTGGTAGGAGGGAAGGTTGTGAATGTGGGTCATTATGGTGTTCAGTAGGACTGGTTGGAGAAGATTGGGGTTGGTAAAGGGTGTGCACATTCAAGCCCACTGACACATTTGCTGGATGTTTCCTGATGAAGGTTTGAATCATGGTCTGACTGAAGCCCTGTGTGTGCTGTGATAAAAGACGCTTGGGTTGCTGAAGATATTAATCACAGCAGATGCTGGAGTTTGAAACGGGGAGTGTTCATGGGTTAGTAGATGGTCGTCTTTTTCAAGTTCTCCAATAAATTCTCAATTAAATTCAGGTCGGGACATCAGACTTCATCGTTCCAGTGCATCAGCACTGATGATTTTATTTTTTTGGCTGTATGCCTGAGGTCTTTGTTTTCCTGGAAAGCACATTGTTCTCCTCCAAGTGGCAGGTGTCTTGAAGACTCATCAGGTTCTCTGTATTTCATCAGATTTCTCAGTATTTTGTTGCATTTATATAACCAACAATCACAAACGTTTGACAACACACAGGTGGTCTCCTGTTTAACAGTGTGATAACTAATAGCTGTACCAGTAATGATATACAGTAGGTGTGTCATTAAAAAGGAAGTGAATACTTATGAAATCAGTTATTTTCGGTTTTAAACTTAGTTTATGTCTTTGCTCTGACAGACATGCAGAAGATGGTGTTGGTGCTGTTCAGGGTTTATCTTGGGTAAAGCAAACACACCGTTACATAAGAGCTTCTCTGGGAACTTTATTTTTTGTGTTGTGGTTTGTGTGTGTGTGTACAGTAAATGGGAACAGGGCAGGGTGGGTGTGGACACTATTGAGTCAGTCTGCTCTGAACACTCAAGTACACTTTCAAGTGTCTCACGATGAGATCTTTACAGATTAGAGAACACACACGCACTCCGAATGGAGAAGAGCCAAGGGCGGGCGGACAGACGGGCGTACAACCCCTCCTGTGCTCATGGAGTTACTGTACACTCATAGTACAATTACAACTAACTAGTGTAATGTAACAGTACTAATTAACTAGTGTATTGTAACATGGTGTCACTCATAGAAGCATCTCATGAGACCTGTCAGGAACATGTGAGGGTAATATTTCACTCCAAAACTGCAAAGAAAAAATGAAGAAACAACATTTGGCTTGAAGAAAATGATAAGTCATAAATCGGAGCAGGATTTTAGTACCTCAAGGATTTTAAGAGTGACTTTAATTCTAGTTATGTAGAGATACCTCAGCGCAGCTTTTTTTAAATTATTCATAATTTGCTAAAATGTTGAAATACATAAGAAGTTCAGTGATTGTAAGATCCAGACTTCCTGTGTACTCTGAAGGTGATTGACAGAATATATTTTGATGTTGGGTGGGTTGTTAAGGGTTAACAGAACTTTCTGTAACCCTACAGAACGTCACACTCAGCATCTCCACAGATTATGTTCAACATTCAGAGGGTTTTGTGCGTGTGCCCTGAAATGATCCCCTCATAAAATCAGAATGTCACAGTCAGATGTGACCTCTGTCTGATGTCTTACTCTAAAGCTGTCAGTCACACAGAAAGATGAGACGGGTCCTGTATGTGGGAGGGTTTATATAAGCGTGAGCAGTGAATACCGTGTTTTACAGGGCTACAGGGGTCACGTTTGTTAATGGTCTCTAGTAAAGATGTTAGTCTTTGATGTTTCTGCTGATATTACTTATTTGAGAAGGTCGATGACTTCATAGGGCTGAAGCTTGCAAGTACATTCTCAAATGTTTCCTTGATAACAGACATTATAGTTACTGAATTGCTGTTTAATTTAATAATAAGGACATTACACTTGTATTCAAACATAGGACCGTACTGTAATCCTCTAGACTATTCCACTGGAACCTCTTGTTAGGCTGTAACTTTGCCTCTCTACTGCCATCTCTGTTTGAACCTACAATTGCAGGTTACTTGCAGAGCTATTTTTAACGTTGCTTAAAGCTTAAATTCTGAAAAACTACTGTAAGAACAAGCTACAAATGTTGCATCATTTATAGTACCCGGACATGCAATATAGTAGCCAGATTTTCTTTGTGTTTACAGTCTGACTTTTCCTGCAAAATCGGACCCAGACGCTCGAATTATATATCATAATTATAAACTTACCATTGAGAATTGTGTTGAACGCTGATCTGCCATGTACTTGCTCAGTGACTGATTCTTGTTCATTTTTAACAAAAAAAGTTAAGATTGCATATTTAAACAGATCTGTTGAATCTGTTGAAAGAAATAGTTATTTCAAAGGAGTAAATGTAACGTACAGAACTTTTTAAAATATTTTTTGTAGAATGTAAATAGGAATTAAATGGATGTTAGCAGCCAGTATAAATGACTCCATCCTAATGCTGTCTTTTGTAGACAAGATTAAAGCTAACAGTCAAATTATAACAGCTGATGTAAATACAGGCAGTAATACACACATGCACACATAAACATTTGTATTCACACACATAATATAAATACTGACATGCATAAACACACACGTTGTTGATGTGCAGCCACATGCCTAATGTGTACAGTAATGTGTACACTTCTGTGTGTTCAGTATGGACACGCGTGTAATGTACACACAGGTCTCTGTGTTTGTAAAGCCCCATAATCTATTGTTGGTCTTCAGGATATCTAGAGATTTTAAGGTAAAGATAAATCAGCTGGTTACAAACAGAGGTTTGTGTAATTACACGTTGAGTCAGATCTTCAGTAAGTCACCTACACACATAAACACACACCCTGTGTGTGGCTGCAGTATTATCAGTGCTATTTGTCAAAGCAAGAATAATTTTTTACAGTGTCTATTGCTTATACTTGCCGTTAGTATGCAAGTATGAGTCTACAAACATTAACATTGTATTAAATAGCACAAATAACTTCCTTTATAATTGGGTCTACAGTCATCAGCAAAAGAAAAAAGATGGAAAAAGATCAACTGTTATTGCCACACAGATGTATGTGTTAAATACATCTTTTTAAATCTTCTAGAAGACAACAGCGCCCACCTGGAGGAGGAGGAGGGAGTGGGAAACCCCAGAATCCTCAGCAGCAGGGACCACAGCAGCAACAGCCACCCAATCAGATGCAGCAGCCCAATGCAGACCACCAATCAGGTTTTGGTACTAAATATGGAGGGCGGGGATACCAGGGTCAGCAGAACCAGGGTGGGCGGCAGGGGGGCCCACATCATGGCTACAGCCAGAACCGCCGCTGGCATCAGCATCCAAAACACCAGACGAACAGTTTTAATCAAGGGCCCTCAGGGGCTGACAGGGCCCCTACACGTAATACCAAAGAGACAGAGAGTGTAAAACAGGAGGAGCCGGAGCCCCAGATAGTGAAAGCTGTGAAGGAAGAGCCAGTGAAAGAGCAGAAACAGAAGAATGAGAGAGATGGAAAGACAGAGGCAGGAAAGATCTGCTTACTGCAGTCATCAAAGGAGAGACTCCGGAGGAGATTGAAGGAGAAGGTGAGGGGTGTTTGTGTGTGTTTGGCTGGATATGTGTAAGATGTTTCTAAATGCATTTTAATTATGTCAGTATAAATGCATGATAGAAGCATTTTCATAAGTGCTCTGAGACTGCTGAACTGTTTGTGATTGTGTTTTTGTCTCTCAAAGCTGTAAAGATACTTAATTCAGCTGTGTATTTTCTTAATAAATGTGCCTGGTTTTATTGTGAATCAAGAGATGAATCAGTATACAGTATGTTATTCTAAAGGAAAACAATTGTGTTTGTGTAGTCATGATACCAGCTTTCATTATTAGTCCACACTATGCTCAGAGAACTCTGTTCTGAATTGAGATTTCCTACGCACTCATACTTCCTGTGCATGTACAAAGGGCATGTCACTTCTAAATTTAGTTTTAAACTAAAGTAAATTCATTAGAGGAGAGCGCCATTTTCCCATTAGCTCATTTTGTCATCACAATCAAGTCACATGACAGCCCCTGGTGCCCTTTGATTGGCAGGAGGAAGTTCCCGTGGAGACAGCTAGACCTCAGCGGAACCGAATGGATCGATTATTAGAGATTTTGAACAGTATGAAGAACAACAAGAGTGGAGTTGAGGAGCAGCTGACTGCATTTATGGAGGAAGCACAGAGCTCTGCAGACTCAGAAGAGACACTGAATGAGATTGTCCACACTATTTATCGTAAAGCTGTCAGCGATCGAAGCTTTGCAGCCACTGCGGCCAAACTCTGTGATAAGATGGCACTGTTCATGGTTGAAGGCACCAAATTTCGCTCGCTGTTACTCAACATGTTACAGGTGAGGAGTGTGGCTGGAGTTTTATGTAGTTTCATGTGGTTTAAAGGTAGGTTAGGCAATTTCAGGGAGGCTAGCAATAGCAAGCTAGCTTTGAAAGCATTAGATCCCGCCCTCCCATCACTGTGCTTTCCAAAGCCACACCTCCATCAATACACACAAACACACTGATGACAGGAGATTGTCTGCACGAGCAGGGTGCATAAAGGTATGCAGGTGCATAGTTTGACAGGCAAGTAGGACATCCTATGATTGAATTCAGACTGACTTATGGTCCTGCACCTTCCCTACAAGGTATGTAAACACATAAATATATATAGACCACTCTATTTTGTGATTGCTATTACGATGTGAGGAGACTTTCAACAAGCATAAAAAAGTTTATGGAAAAATTGCCTACCCTGCCTTTAAATATTTGATAAATGTTTGCACTCTGTGTGTGTGTGTGTGTCTGTCAAGAACATGTTCTGTCCATAATTCACCTCAAGTCAAACATGCACGTATGAGATGATACAGTAAAGTACAGTACAGTATGCCGTGCCTTGCTGTGCAGCACAGCAGGCTGCAGTGATGCTCACATTCCCATTAATTTTACTAGTACTGCCTGGAACTTGCTCAGAAGGGAATTCTGGGTAGCATGCGGCACAAAATGTTAACACATGCTGTGCTACCACAGTCACCTCTGTAGTTCTCTTCTGTGCCTGCAGTCTCTCTCTTTCTTTCTTACTCTCTGTCTCTCTTCTTTACCTGAGAGGAGCTGAAGATATGTAGAAGCCCCAAAGACAGGAACTGACACCTGCTGAGTGACTCCATATGGATGTTTAGGTGTCAAAAACACATTTTGAAATAAGTTTGACATCATTCTGAAACCAAGTGAGAGGATGTGTAATTCGACAAGGCTTGGGGAATAAATTAATTAGAACAGAATATTCAGTTAAATAAATGTTCTGTGTTCAGTACAAGTTAAGTTCTAAACATTTGTGGCATAATGTCAATAATCAAAAAAATTATTTTGACTCGTACTTCAGTTCAAAATGAAAACAGTGGTTTCAGTCATGCGCTTACGCTGAACAAAAGTACACAGGGCAAGCCAATAGATGTTAAAGTACATACAGTATAGTTTTAAAAGTATAGCCACAATGACATTTTGTGTTCAAATAAAAACTAGTGACAAAGAAACAGAAAGCCAGAATTCCATCTATCGGTGCACCTCGTCTCATTTATTTCCATCGTTACTGTTGTTCATTACTGAAACCACCAGTTCTGCTTAATAGCAAAAATAAGAAAATGAGTCAAATGTGTTTTTTTGTGGTGATGATCATTATGCCACAGACGCTGTGAACAGATCTTAACTTGTGTTGAACCCAGAACATTAATTTAAAGAGTGCATGTACATCGGTCCTCTCTCACACACACACCTCTGTCTGTCTCTCTTCAGGTCAGGTCAGACTGTCTGTACTGTGGTTTTGTGGCAATGTGTTTGTCATTGTTTTTGGGAAGTGAGTGTTAGACTAATTTCTCTCTGTGGTGACATCAGAACTTCAGCTCTGTTTCTGCAAAGCACACATCCTGTTTAACACACACACACATTGAATACACAAACACACTCAGCCCTGCAGATGTGTCTGTAATGCACTGCAGACATGATTTTGGTTAGATTTTTTCCACTTTATTTTGCCACTTTAACTACTAAACTTTCATCAAATTTCCCGACTAAATTTATAAAATAAAATCATTATTTTAAATGACCTTTAGCCCTTGTTTGCACCTTTCAGAGGTCGCTCGACAGTATGTTCATCATGCAATATGTTTTTAGAATAGTTTAAATAGTTGAAGGAAAATGTTAAGGCTGTATATTATGTTATATTAGCTGTCTTGTCTGTCAGATGAGGTTGCAGTTTGGAGGTTTTGTGTGTTGTAAGGTAGATGAGTCATTTTGTCCTGATGTAAACCAGCTCTCTGCACCCAGCTGACGTTTCAGCAGACGCTGTTTCGCTCTGGCACGATTATGTAACTAATCTTCACCGTCTGCAAGCAGCTCTGACCCCAGCGGGGGGACACATCTGCATGGGCTCATTTAGCAATCTGCCACAGACAGACAGATGCCCGTGATAATGAGAACACAAAACTGTGGGTGTCTGGGTGGGTGGGGACTCAAATTTGGAGCTGTAGACAATAATGCCCTAAATTATTTTCATTTCATTTATATTTTGTCAGAAGCCTGTTTTCTCACCAAATATTAATATATGCAATTAATTTGACTAATTAATCAGCACATCATGTAATTATTTCTATGAAACATTTGGTATGGACTGAGATCCCTAATTCTTACCCAAACTGACACATCCACACACACACACTCTTGTTCTCAGGGACTGAAAGCAGCAGAGCAGATTTTTGCACTCAGATGTCCTTCACTATAAATAATTCAGCACTCCATTAATTTTGCACTCTATAACAAGTCCAGCAGAGAAACATCTCATGACTGGAGAACTAATCATGCCTGGAAAAAAAACGTGATGATACTAGAATCTGAGAAAGTTCACACTCTGGTTGTGTCTCACACCCTAGTGAGATGCCTAACTAGACAGCAGTTTTATGTGTCATAGACACGCTCTTGATATAAAGGCAGCGGAAGTAGATAATTTCTGAAAGAATTGTGAGGAGTGCTGTTACTTTACATGTTTCATCTGTAGAATTTTGGGTGTGTTTAGGTGTCTGATTTTGATAATTACCAGTAATATTTGTTTTGTATATTCCGTATCTTATTTTGCCTCAGATTATTAATATGGCATGTATCATCACAGATAATTCCCAGAATGCATTGTGATTAGCCATAAGCTCTGGCATAAAAATGTATGTTCATTTATAAAATTGTCTCAAGGTCAGCATCATTGTGTATGTGTGCTTACCTAATCATATATTGCGGACAAATTTTGTACCCAGAACTCGGCGAAACGTGTGTCTGTGTGTGTGTGAAATAGGGTGGGTTAACAAACAGTTTCCAGTGTGAAAAGTATCTGTTCAGCCTGTGTACACGTCTCTTCTTGTATCTCATTTCATGTATGTATATGTGTTTGTGAAGTTGATATTAATGGATGTTTGCAAATGTGTAAATAATGTTTGATTGTAAATTGTATTTTGTTGACAATAATTGTTAATCATAATTGTGGTAGTTTTCAATGATTATTTCGTTTCCTCTCTCAGAGGGATTTCACTCGCCGTGAGGAGTTACAGCAGACAGATGTTGAGTGTTGGTTGGGCTTCATCACATTTCTGTGTGAAGTGTTCGGCACTATGAGAAGCAGCGCAGCAGAGCCCTTCAGAGTGCTGGTGTGCCCCATCTACTCCTGCTTGAGAGAGGTACACAACACTACACCACACTACACAATACTACACATCATTACACAACACACCCACCCTTCAGAAAGCTGGTTTGCCCCTGCTTGAGAGAGGTACACAGTACTACACAACAACACTACACACACTCTTCAGAGTGCTGGTGTGCTTGAGAGAGATACACAATACTACACAACAACCCAACACACACACTCTTCAGAGTGCAGGTGTGCCCAGTCTACTCCTGCTCGAGAGGGGTACACAACATTACACTACACAATACTACACAAAAACACAACACACACACTCTTCAAAGTACAGGTGTGCCCAATCTACTCCTGCTCGAGAGGGGTACACAACATTACACTACACAAAACTACACAAAAACACAACACACACTCTTCAGAGTGCAGGTGTGCCCAATCTACTCCTGCTCGAGAGGGGTACACAACATTACACTACACAAAACTACACAAAAACACAACACACACTCTTCAGAGTGCAGGTGTGCCCAATCTACATCGGGGGGGTACACAACATTACACTACACAAAACTACACAAAAACACAACACACACTCTTCAGAGTGCAGGTGTGCCCAATCTACTCCTGCTCGAGAGGGGTACACAAGACTACACAATACTAGACAACAACACAACACCCATACATCCTTCAGAGGGCTGATGTGCCCCCTCTCCTGCTTCTCTGTTTCATATGTTGTTTTGAGAAGTCTGGTTTTAGTGATTCAGTAAATCTGTGAGAAAGACTGTTATATTTGTGTTACTGTGCAGAGGTGTCTCTGTATGGCTTTCTAAGAATGCGTGTTTATATTGGCATAGTTTTGTTAAATACTACACTGTGACTTATTTTTGTAAATTAAGGTGTGTTCATTTTATTATTTGTATTATTTTTAAATTATGTATAATTCCAATTTAATGCTTTCAGTTTAATTGAGATCCTTATTGTACTAGATAAGTACTGCTCAAATTGTCAAAGTTAACTTATATAATCTAATATAATTGAGTATAATAGCATAATTATAATTATACAATAATTACTATAAAATTAAAATAAAATTAAATTGGCCACTTTAATGTATTTTTTCATAGTAACCTGTAGTGGAGATAAATGCTGCCTCAGAAGTTTAAATACTTTTATTGAGTAGCTCTGGAAGCTAACAGTTTCCCAACACTGGCACTACATGCACATAACTGTACAATATACACACACCCTATTCTCTTTCTTTCGCTCTCTCTATTCCTCTTTCTCACTTTGGAAATGCATAATTGAAATGACTTGTTTTAACTTTGTGAGAACTTGTCAAAGAGAATGAAGGATGTCAGGAAGGAATAGAAAACATGCACACAGTGACAGAGATAAAAAAAAATCAAGGAAGGCCTACTGTTCCATTTGTGGGGGGTGGTCGGTGTACCGGTATACTGGATGGGACATTATGAAGATTATAAACTCAAGACATTTTTTATTTTTTCTGATAAATCTTGTACCAAGGAACATTCACCTAAATATAAACATTCGGTTGTCATTTACTGTTGTGTCCTTTAAAACCTGTGTGTCTTATTTTCCTCAGAGCTGCACTTTTTCCATACTAGAAACATGAATGATGTCCACAGCTGTATAGCACAGCTATTGATTAATAATAACAAATTCTAGTCTGTTCCACAGGTATTAGAAGACGTGGAATATAGCTCAGCTGTTTGGGCTGCTTTTGTTGTGTTTTCTTAGCGCTTGACAGACATTCATTATGTGAACGAGATCGTTCTCTTCTTATTATTGGGTGTTTCATGGAAGAAATAAAGTCATGTTGATTTGTACAAACATTTTTGCTCTTTAGGAAAGTAAACAAGGTCCATTTGTATTTCACATTAACTGAAGCTCATTCTTTCTAAAATTCCTGTTAAATTAGCAATCATGCTTGATCATTTTCTAAATCATCCTTTCCTGGAAAGACTCCAGACAGGGAGGGATGTTGAAAGATATGATCTGTCAAAAGCAAGTTTGATTGTTCACTAGCTCAGCATCAAAGATCTCAAACCGGCCGGGCTGCAGAGCACAGATGTAGGTGAGAGTTTGTTTTGTTTGTGTTCAGTAATGAATAACATCACAGCTACAGTAACATCCCGCTCAGCTCTGAGATCAGCATGCCAGGACGTGATCATCTGGCGGTCTTAACAAGCACTTTGTGTGGATGACAGTGATTACAACGTGTTTATGTGGCGACCTGTCCCAGCCAGGTGTTGAAGTGTTCTGGCAGAGCAGGTTTGGTAATTACAGGTGATCCTGATGTATTTGGTAACCTGACAGGTGTATCTGGAGCACTCAGGGTGTGGAGACAAAAAATGAAGGGAGGAAAGACTGTTGTTCATTTACATCGTGCTTAAAGGGCTGGACGCTTCTCAAACTTCACTGATTGAGAATCTCAGGGGTTTTTTTTACAGTTTGCAGGGTAACAGTGGTTAGGGTTATTCTGTTCAGCTTTTGACAGTGTCGAAGATTAGAAAAGAAACTCTAAAGTTAAATCAGAGAATGTTGCAGCAGTGTTTGCATTTGGATTGTATTTCAAATTGTACTAGTAAGAGGCAACCTCACGCATTACGTATAGTTTGTGTGTATGGAATGTACGCCTGTTATATTGTGGACATACGCTATATTACATGTATGTTACTGTATATTCTTTTATTGTGATCATGTGTGTTGTGTTTGGTGATAAGTTTCAGCAGCATATATAAAGTCTTCATCTTAGCAATGCTGGTTTTGGGTATAGATGAAAAACTTGAAGGAATAGTAATGTTTTGGTATAAATTCTGAAAGTGTAACTATCTGGGTGAATGTATTAGGTGATTATTAGGCATATTTAGAAGCATAAATCTCTTTACTATATTTCTTTGTAGTATATGAACGAATATGTTGATTTTTAAAACCTGTAAGGAAACTGGTGGCCATGCATTGTTCTCCTACACTATAGGTTATATGTTCTGCACATCATGACCGCTTGAGGTTGTTTCCCTGAGTTACTATGGTACGCTTTCTGTAATATGAGCTCCTGTTCTCTGGGGATGTCATTATAGACTATATACATCTAGATGTTAGGCAGTGGTTACCCTGGAGACCAGCATACAAAGACCCCATCAGTAATTACCCTAGACCACCTAGAATTCTCTAGACATGTACAGTCCATCAAATGCCGCAGGCACTGCTGGATCATATCTAGATTCAGAGAAAGTTATTGCTTAATATTTTTGGAATTGTGCTGATTTTCTGCTTTCTTTTAATTTCAGTATGACTTTATAATATGTTAGTAAGGATCTTACAAGACCTGCAAAAGTGATTCAAATTTAGCTGAAACATAACAGAACAGGATTGGTGGTATTTATAAATTGATAGACTTGCCCTGATGATCAACATTATGAATGTGGCAGTACATAAACGTTAGCCAATCCTAACAAATCATTATACATAGATGTCTTAACAGTATAGTACCCAAAACCAGCCTGTTTGATTTTAAGGAACTAAATGACAAGAGACTTTGACTAAAATTTTAAGTAGACTTCAGGGGAAAAAATAAAATGTTTCAAAGGCATATAATGTGGTCCTAAAGTGAGCGGTGTTTATACATGTTTGCTCTGACATTATGAATACTGTTGTCGTGGTTACCCGTTAGCTGTGTGTTTAGTGAAGTATATTTAGGGAAGCAAGTCTGTTAGAATGAGATTTGTGCTTTGTGTCAGCACTGTCTGCTTTGTGACAGTAACCAGACCTGCTTGTGTTAGCTTTGATCAGAGCAGTTCGCCGGGCCCCTGTAGGGCCCCTGCGGGCCCCCTGCCTTACAAAGGGCTTTCTGTGTCACTACCTGACTGATTTCCCCGTCCAGTGCTCTGCTAGTTATCTTAGTAGATCTCTTCAGACACGTGTATACACTGAGATCTGCCCCCACCCCATCACGCCTGGGGGCAAGAACATTCTCATCACAGTGGTAAACAGAACACACACATACTGTACACTGTAAACCAAACCTTTATTGTGCTGATAGATTTTCAGTCTTCTGGACTGCAGGTTAGGGTCTTATATAATAGTTGCACCAGAAACATTTTGTTTACAAACAGACCCCAGGCCAACATGCTGTTTACATCATGTTTACTTTGAAGATCCCTGTCTTGTATTACTTTTTATTATTATTGTTATTTTGTTTATTACTTCTTTACATCCTAAATCCCTTTCTTATATGACTTATTTAAATCTTTATTTTATTAGTTTATTATTATTTCCTTGATTTACTTTAGAAGCGGAGGATTAAACCAATTTAATGTATATTACATATGTATTTAATGTACAAAAACTGAATTTTATTTTATGTGTATTAAATATGTAATTTAATGCATTTACTGAATATGTATATTGTCGGTTCTATTGTATCTGATCTGCAGGAAAGCAGCTGCCTTTCAGCTTTGTGCTTTTAGCTCTGTGACATCAGTGAGATATTCAGTGTGAAATGTTTTGGCATGTGAGCGCAGCATGAATTTATGAATGAATCAGTTCTGTGAGTCATCAATATGAACACAGTTGCCTGGATCTTTTCAGCTTCTCTTCAGGATTTCACACGTTTGGGCCAAAAAAAGTACATTCTTACATAATCAAGTAAAGTGACATAATCACATCTTTTACAGGAAAAGGCAGTTAAGCATATGGGAAACCAGACCTCACAATTTCAATTTAGTTTAGTGGTTACAACATTGTGAAACACACAACATTTAGGTATATTAGTAAATGTTTAGGTGTTATTGTGTTTGCCTGATACACAAGGATGTTTATTTATGTTGATTTATTTGTGCCCCATTCAAAGAGGAGTTTATTCATTAAAACAATGCATGTGCATCCTGGGAAAAATCTTGCATTGTTACTGAACTGTAACTGTTACTGAGTTACTGAACTGTAACTGCAGAGTAATAAACTGTTGCCCCTGGTAACTGATTTTATACATAGCTGCTAGTTTTAGGTCTATAATAAAGTAATTTCTGCTCAAATTAATATTTTATGTCCATGTGTTTGTGGAATATGTGGCATTATATACAATATACCGCAAAACATTTATTTTTCCTTATTAAATAAATAAACAAAATGTTACACTTACTTTTTGTTTGATTAACTTTAAGTGTCTGTATTACCTTCAGCAGCCCTAGTTAATATTTATGCAGTGATGTGCTTTAAAGTTAAACAGAATATTGTGACCTTACATGTTCAGACTGTAGAGGTCTCTGTGAAAACTGTGGTCGTCTCTCATAAACTAACCTGTTTTCTGTTTGTTTGTCTGCCTGTCTGTCTACCTGTCTGCCTGTCTGTCTGTGTGTTTTAGCTCCTGGAGTCTTCTGAAGTAAAGGAGGATGCTGTGCTCTGCTGTTCTATGGAGGTGAGTTTAAACGGCTTAGATCTGGATTTATCATGAGTACTCTACATGTGCAGTGATTCACATACAGATGTCTGTGTAACTCTGGCAGGGAAACGTTTTCTGAAAATTCTGCATGTCATTAGCTCACTGTACAGTAACCAGTGATGATGTTGTGTGCTTGTGGTGGCCAGTGTGTGTTCTGCGAATATACATAGAAATGTGTCAACACATCTCGATACGTTGCAGTACTGTTTTTAATGATTGTTGTGTGAACGTCATTATGAGATTCTGCTGGTTTCTGGGTGGAGGGCGAACTCTCAAATTCTCCCTTACTGGCCAACAGTCTCATTAGGAAACATTCCTAAATGTTCATTTGGGTCGCTGTCTCACCGTCTAATCAGTGTGAGGTAGAGATGGTTTCCACACCTCACCGATTTGTGTGTAACATTCCTTAACACACTGTGCAAATGGTTTTTCCTTGGTTTGTTTGTTTTTCCTTCTGCTTTATTTTCACAATTGTTTACAGATGTAGGAGGGTGTACACACACATACACATACAAACACAATGAATTCTTGAGATCAGGAACATCTAGATTTGAACACAACAGACTGGAACAGCATGCAGTGGACCTGATTTGTGTTTTTAATGGCAGGTTGTCCTCAGTTATTCATAAAAAACTCTTCAACTTGACTGTCAGATAAAAAACTTAAAGCTTATAGCTTAACACGAAGAAACAGGAAAACGTCAGTTATCATGGATATACAGACTGAGTCTTAAAGAGCAGACGATCGTCTCCATCACAACTCCATCAGAGCTTCTGTGTGGCTCCATTCAGTGAACAAATGATAAGTAGATGATGTTCCATCTGCCAGCAAACAGAATGAGCAGGAGACAGGTTGTCTGGACATCAGACTGCTTCTGTCCACACACTCTCTTTGTCTCATTCTGCCTCCCTCGCACACTCTAGCATCTGAGTGTGCGACTAGCATCTGTTTCTTACCCCCCCCACCCAATGCAGTTGACCTCTAACCCTTCCTCTAGCCTCAGTGTCTCTCTGTGAATGTCTTATTTCCTCCTAGAAGCCTCTCTGTGGTTTTTGCTGTCTCAGTGTGTCTAGTTTTTCTAGGTCCACAGAGCCTGTTTCCAGTTTCCCATAGGTTTACTAATAGATATCTTTGCATATTAAACATGGAGAAAACAAAGAGAAAGCTTTTTAATTTTAACCTGTACGCCTTACTGCTTTCCCTCACTGTTCATTTCCTGTTCCTGTAGCTTCAGAGTACCGGCCGTTTGTTGGAGGAACAGTTGCCTGAGATGATGACGGAGCTCCTGGCCGCTGTGCGGGACAAGATGTTGTGTCCGTCCGAGTCTCAGCTGACACGCTCGCTCCTGATGGAAGTCATCGAGCTCCACGCTCATCACTGGAGCCCTCTGGAGGCCCTGACCACAGCCTACTACAACAGAACCATCCAGAAACTCACTGGGTGATGCAGACACAACCCGACAGAGCTCTGAAGGACCTGACCACTGCGTCCAACAACACGACCATCCTGAAACTCAAGATAACATTCAAACAAACCACTAGAGGCCAAGACCACACACAATGATAACAAGAGCCATTCAAGATACACACCATTGAGACATGTATACACATGGTTCCTCACAGACAAACACTAGAGGCATTGAACAATACAAAACACACATACGTGCATATACAGACACACACAGACCTGCTATAATAGGAAAGACAAAAACATGGATCAGAAGAGCATTATGGGATGGGGGCTGGCCAAAGGGTCAGAGGTCAGAAGGTGAAATATGCAGATTGAAATGAATATGTATTTGTTTTCACTTCAGATCTGCATATTCATGAGTGAATCCAGACAAACTGATGCAAAACCAGACACACATGCACAGACAGTCTGTCATGTTGGATGTATGTGTTCTTTAGGTGTGAACAAGAGAAAGCATTACAGAAAACATTATGTTCTCACAAAAATATACAGGTCACATTTCACCCCTAAATCAAGAGATAAAAAATTAATTAAATTTAAAGCTGCAATCAGTAACTTTTATATTACAAAAAAACCTGTTATTAAATGCATAACAGATCAATGTTTTAACTGGTTCCCTTACTGTACTCGACTCGACTCAGATTTATCATTTGAGCTGTCGGGTCTTATTTCACTGGAAATGTCAGTTTGACTTCATTTGACTTTAACATATGTATGTTAAAATATGTAAAGTAATCTGTAATTTCATGGTTCAAACAGAGATGGCGATAGAGCAGCAAAAGTTACAGACTGTAGCTTTAAATAGTGAAAATGAAACCTGTTTGTAGGACATTACTTTTTTTGCATTGAGAAATTTGTGATAATTAAACTTTTAATTTTTGTCATTTCCATTATTAACAATAATACTGTAGTGCACTACTGATGTACTTCATAATAAAGTAAAATGCTGTAGTACAATAAGAAAATTTAAATCATACTAAATTTAAGGAAGTATGATGCATTTAATCAAAATTAGTAATTTTTTTCAGCATTACAGTAATGAGAATGGGTTTTTTTCTGAATTATGGCAATACAATTGTTCTATATTACCAAACAATTTCCAACGGTTAAAAAAAGACTTTATTTCCTCAGTTCTTTGAAACAATTTTGGTGTAAAACATGACAGGTGCACATGTTCTTGACAGTTCTTCAACATTCATTCTTATAATGATGAATTATTAACCAGAGGGCAGTATAGGTTGCATAGACAGACAGTTTAGAAGCCTGGGGGCTGTGCTTTATCCACCCACCCCCCTCTCTCCACCCCCTTGGGTGTCAGGAGCACGCCGTCGCCCGACAGGGTGTACAGCTGGGGTCACAGCAGCTCCAAAGGAGCAGGACCTTCTTTTGTCATACACATTCACGCACAGAGACACACACGGCAGATGGCTGCAAGACTCTGAAAGGCTTGGGGACACACACACCCCTTCCGATAGTGTGTGTTTGTAAGGACACATTGAACGTTAAATGGTCAGGTTCTCCTCATGAACATCAGTTCTTGGGTTTCCTCTTCTGTTGTGGACCACTGGTCTTTCGTCCCTGTTTATAATGTGTTATAGTGTCCTTAATATTATGCATTATGTTAATATTATTACTTTCTTTTCTTGCATTTTTTTTACCGAGAACGTATAAATGTATGCGTAATAGACCTCGTTCATGAAATGAGCAGAACGCATTTCGTCCGTAAAACCATGCATATGTGAAATTGCGCAGTTAATCCAATGCAATGTTTTACACTGAACGGTTTTACAAACTAATGTGCAGAACGAGTTTTTGTGTAAACTGTGAAAACAATTCTTATGTAAGAATGACTTTACAGATTTCTACAGAAATGTCTTCAGCATGTGTTTTATGAATGAGGCCGGTGTTTATAGGCGTAGGTCTGTTGCACAGGATTCATTTTGTTTTGCACTGTTTTAAGGCAATTGCTTTGAAAATAAAAAAAAAGAAAAACAAACGTATGTAAAAGTGACACGAGTTTTAGAGGATTTTGAATGTTAAACTTTTTTTGCTAGATGAAGTTTTTGAATGGTATTTGGGAGAAGATAGTGGCCTTCCAAACCCCTGCAGGTTTAATGAGGAATATGTAGTTGGTGATGGAAAGCCCTGTGCAGCAACAATGATTTTTTTTATTGCCCTGCGGCGTTTAGCTTCCTAAATAGAAAAAATATACAAATTTAAGCATGAATGAAAAGAAATTAAACGTCAGTGGCTATTAAGTATAAAGGCCATTTTACCGTGGTCGTTTTTGCGAGTCGTTCTATTTAAAACTATTTACTTTTAACAAATTTGTGTGCAGAGAATGATGTTAAACCTTTAACAACATATATAGCTTCTAAGTGTCAATTTCTCTGGCTTTGACGACTGTGCATTATGATATTGAGTTAACACAAGCCAGTCATCTAGTTATAAATAAGCTACATGTAATCTTGTAAACAGCATATGAATTTGAATATGGAAACAGCAGAAGCTTAGAGGTTTGTCGCCAGTTTTTGGGTTTTGTGTATTTTCTGTCTTGCATCAAGAATCCACATGTAATGATGTAATGATGGATGCACACTCATGAAAACATGCCTGGGTCATACTTCACCCTAATGTTAAAATTAATATGAATAAAATATGAAACAGAAAGTTAAGCCTAATTTTTGTACCATTTACAGTTTTTTAGTTGATATTTTTAATAGCAATTAAGCACATCCTCACCTCAAAATTTCCATGGACACAATGTGTTTGACTTGTTGTTTTTTAATTCATAATTTCAGTATTCTACTATTGATTCTCATTACTGTATATTCAATATTCAATTAAAAGCAGTAAAGCAAATATTACTATAATGTACACTTCATCATTCTTCAAATATAATTGTATCACAGTATTGAGAGTTTGAAGGGGAAAACATGTTATGTCTTAATTTACTTTTTGAATGGTACCATAATAGGCTTACTTACTGTAAAATATATTGTCTATGTTTTTGGGGTGAAGTGTGACCCTAACATGTCGCAGGTTTTGTTAGAATTACAATTACAGAGTGATTTTATAAACACACATGCGGTTGATACATTAAGGCATTGTGCATTGTCAGGGTTTTTGGGGGTGTGTTCTAGAATTAGGCTCTGCCCCTTTCAGCAGGCGCTGTACCTGCTTATTCTGTGTTGAGACTAATCAGACTGTTGAATGCATCTTCATTTGCATATTCTATTTGCATATTCTATGTGCAAAGCAGGTGTAAAACATGTCAGCTTACCGAACTGTAGATTTGGGCTTATTAAAATGTCATCAGATGTCATCATTTTTTTATGCAGGTGAAAATAAATGGAGAAGGGGTGTAAAATGGAATGATTGTCATTTTTTTATGGTTACACGAAGAATCCTAATCTGAAAGGTTTTCATGTGTTCATTTGCTTCTCTCAGAAGGTCTGCATTCGGTCTTTTTGCACCTCTGAATTAATCTCTGGTTCTTTCCATCCCAGCTAACAAAAGTCAGTTCTAAAGGGTTTTTCCATCACTCATTTATAGTCTTCAATTGTGAGAATGTTTTCTAATGTGGGTGTAACATTAGATAAATGCCAGTGAAGTGTCTCAACTTTATTTATGTAATTCTAGGAACATTAATTTGTACCATGTTTATAAAATGCTGCTTCATCTCTTATCTATACCTTCATCGTTATTTGAACGTTATAATGGGAACTATCAAACAATTGTTCCCATATGTAGAAGGATGTTATTTAGTGAAGCACCCAAAGTTTAATGTAAACATGTTTGGCCCCTGACACCCCCCATCATATCCATATCCCCCCTCCACATCCAACCCCCACCCTCTCGTTGTGTGATGAATTGGCCATAAGTGTGTTGGCCAATTGTTGCTATTGTCTGTAAATGACAGGAGTGTTTAGCTCCACACACACAGCTGTGCCACCCAGCAGACACACACACAGTGGGGTGCTAGTGTAGCTGCCACACAGATTCAGACACTCAAATCTGACAGCTTTGCAAGAAAGAGCAGCTACCTGCAGAGAGAAAGTGTGTGGGGGGGCTTTAAAAATATAAAAAAAATTTAAAATATATTTAAAAGTTTTTTTTAATTTGTAAAAATGCAGAAAGTTTTCTGTTAGGGTTAGAGTGTGTGTTAGGGTTAGGTTATATTGTTTATAAGTAGCTGTGTTTAAACATAGTAGAATCTATGGAATGTTCTCATTTACTGTGTGTGTACAGTGAATGAGAGTTGAGATAGGAAGGGATCGTTCTGTTTATCGTTTTATCATACGTTCTGTCATACAAATGTGCTTGAATGTTACTATAGTAAATTGTATTGCAGCATCTAAAACTACATAAATGAGTAACAAACTCCATCTCTTCCCTCCACCAAACACTGCAGGATGAGATACACACTGAAGCTGAACACTCAGGGTTAGAAGTTTCTTTAGATGTGTCATGTTTTACAGACCTGTTTGTAGTTTATATTTCTCTCTCTCTGGAGGAACTGAACAGCCATCGGCCCACATCCTGCCCCTGCCACCGAGGAAATGATGTCATGACCTGTTCACTTCCTGAATGAACTGTTTAATGGTTCTGTTTTTCTGTCACATAACTTACTGCGACTGGAGCCAGGGATTCTCCCTCTCTCTCTCCTTCATTCTTTCTCTTGTTTTTGCTCGGTTTTTCCTACTTTCATCTTTTCAGCTCATCACACCCCAGCACTCACACACATCTCTCAGGCTTCTTGTTGTACAGCCAGAGCTCCTCATTTCCAGCCAAGCCCTGGTCTGTGTCCAAGCCATCTCTGCCCTGACTGCCAACAGCAACAGGCCGGCCGCTCAGAGCTCAGAGGAGCTCACTCAGGGGTTTTTCTTTAGCCTGCAGAGAGTGGACTAGCATGAGATCATTTTCATTGTGCTAAAAGAGCATCAACCTTCTGCTAAACTTTGTCTTACTTGTGTTCCACAGGGGATACAAAGTCATATAAGTTTGAAACAACATGAGGGCAAGTTAGTTGACCATTTTCGTTATGGTGTGAACTGACTTAATGTATCTTAAATGTATGTGTTAATCTATATTTAAATGTAGATTGGTTAAATATGGATTAGATGTGTGTTTAAAAATAGATCAAGGTTTCCGCAGACTTTTCTGTAAACTAAAACACAGTTGGCATGATTGGAAAAGTATTTGGTTGGATACTTTACCAATAAGAGGTTGTTTGTTTTTGCAGCAGTTGGGGAAACGAGCTTAATATTTTATTCAGAACTTCAGCTGAAAGACCCATGAGAAAGAATAGCTGTGTAGTTCATAAGTTTAGAAACTCTTATCTTTTAACAGTTTGTGTGCATGCATGTTTTCTGCTACATCAAGGTTACTGTGTGCCAGAAAGGTGTGTCTGTCTAAGCAAAAAATTGCTTACTGAAAAAATGTCTTTGTTATGTTAGATACACACACACACCTCCCCCAGTGTGTCGGTATGTGGTTTAGGTGTCAGTTCATGAGCAGCAGGCAGTAGCACCTGATGTCTTTGTTGCCAAGCTCCTGCTCCTGTCTAGCAACTGTCACTGCGGAAACTAGCCTGGAAGTGTGCCCCTGTTGCTAGGCAACATGAACTCTAGTGACAGGCTGAGAGTTTGACCCCTGCTATGCTTGGCAGTGACAGCAACAGTGGGGATTCTGAGCATTCTGCAGTCTCTCCAGAGAATCTGTGTTGTCATTATAAATACATTTGCATTAAAAGGTATAATTTACCCCAAAATTTCAATTCTGTCATTATTTCCATACCGTTGTGTTGTTACAAACTTGTATGACAGACTGAGTTTAAAATAGTTTTGATGTTTTTTGCACAGTTCTGCAGGATTTGGACCAATAAGATTTTGCAATGGAGTGTGATGCTGCAGAAACAGTAACTAAGTGATCAACAAAACATCCTGTTCATCATCCTTTCCTCAAAACGCTGATCTCTGTGCTGATCAGCTGTTCATCACACATGCAGTACAAAGACAATGTTGAAAAGAACCCAGAAACATATTTAAATCTCCTTATGGCTGACGTGAGCAGAGCTCCACTTTAAATTAGTGAGCAGGACAAATTGCAGGCATGAGTCTTCAGAGTTTTCAGGGCGGTCAGGAGGTTCTCAAAACATCTACAGCTACACACACTCGGCTCATTGATTTGTGAGGTGGCATGTGTGTTGACGGGTGAAAGTATGTGTGTGCATGTGTGTGTGTGCGTGTTTAAAGCCGCTCCACATGAAAGCCTCTACCAAACACCAAAGTCCCATAAGCAGTGGTACAACGAAGTCCCTTGTTGGACTGTAGCTTTAATTTGGCTGACTGTCAGTTATTACACACACAGGTGTGTGTTTGTGTGCAAGTAGCAGGATTATTTGCCTGTGCTGATTATGGTTCCTGTCATAGTTTTGGGTCTGTGATGGTGATTTATCGTAGAATCATTAGCTTTTAAATCTTACATGCAAAACTAGCACGAGTGACAGTTACTAGCTGCGACAGGCATACAAGCATCACTATAAATATAGTTTATATTGATTTGAACAAACCTCTAACACTATTAATCTTTGTATTAATTAATTGTATTTAATATTTTTAATGGTACTTAACTACCTACAATAGTCTTGGAACCATTCTGAACACCTTAGCAACTACATAGCAACCATTCGCAACACCCTGACCCTCTTGCCTAAGTGAATTTTGCAATATATGTTTTTCTTTGAAAAAGGCAACACATCCCCTATTGAAACAGACTGATCTTATATTGATGACCCTTGCAATGGGAAGTGTTTGGGTCATTTACTGTTTTCACTTCCCCTTTCACTGCGGTATCAGTTTTTTATTGTTTCTTTTTTCACACCTCTCATAGTTTCTTAGTAAAAATATACTCTTCCTGTGTCTCGCATGTTCTCAGTGAGACCAGGTGAGATAAGAACCTGTGGACTGAGGCTGAGAATTTTCCAAATACTGTTTTATTAACATGAATCTTATATTATTTTATGGGTAAGTGATGTCACTTCCTGTAGAAGGACAGATAGTAGCAAAGGACTGAGTGATCAAGTACTGTGATGATCATGTTGTATCACAGCAGTCTGATTCATTTTAATTCAATGACTTAAGTCGATTCATCACTAGAACATTCACCTGCATGCTATTTATTGTTTTTTTAATGGGTGTGAAATGTTCATTCTTTGATTAGGTTTTAGCAGGGCCTTCACACAGTCAGCATTTAGAAACACATTGTCCATTGTTTCAATCAAATCAAAAAGATCCCTTTCAAATGATTGTGAATGATTCATTTATTATTCTTTATGAGCAGCTAATAATGATTTGTATTTTACTCACACAAGGTTATAGTTTGAATTCATGGTTTGATTATTCACTCCATCTGTGCTTTCAAATCACAGAGGTCTGAGGGTGCGAAAATGATTATACAATTTTAATAGGTTCTACACAAGTTTCAGTTCTATTCTTTAGTAAAATTGTATTTAATTCGTGTTTATAGCCTATTACATTTTCTCTTGCTTTCCATGAATGATATATGCTAATGAACTGAAAAAATCCAGAATGACAGATTATTTAATCATTTCTGTCTGTCACCCTCTTACACACACACACACACACACAGTCATGCAGCAAGTATGCAATGCAGGCGGCCACATAAATTGCCATGGTGCGAAAAATCACTTCCTGTCTCCTAGAAACAGTGTGGCGGTGAGTTCTGTCAGCACTGACATCACTGTTGCCGTGTGTGTGTGTGTGTGTCCTGTCAGTCTGAAAGCTCTAACAGTGTGATAAAGAAACATTAGCCTTCAGCATCATCTGTCAATTGCCACAATATTAACTAAAACTTTCAAACGTTAGGTATTATTTAGCCTTTCAAAATGCCACCTGTTCACAGGCTGTGTTTGGAATAGAATACATGCATACTGCGCACATATTCTGTATAATGAGTGAGTGAGGGTATGAATGTCATTGTTTTAAATAGTAGGTGAAATGATATGCAGTACACAAGGACAGTGAAGAAAGCAATATATTACATTTCATCACATGACCACTACGTTGCCAGAATATTTGTGTAAGTATCAGGTACTTAGTATATAACATGTCAACCGTTGCTCAGCAAGATTCTCTATAAGTAGCTGAGAGATCTAGCACTCATGCGTTTTTGCGCTGCATTATGTATTGCGGTTTCAGAACACAGCAGCACGTACAATAGAGCTTAAATATCTGGAAGCATTTGCATTGAAATTCTTGTATTGGATTTCTTTCTGGCCTCAGGCAGATTGTTGAGTGTGTTTCCGTGTGTGGTTTTAATGTTATGTTTTAATTCTGAATGAAGGCCGTCTGGAGCCAAAAAGCTCTTTGCTGCTCCGCCCACCAGTCCTGGAGCCTGAGCGTCAGGTCCAGCATCCCTTTCTCTCTGTCAACACAATAGACTATTGAGAGTATGAGACACAAACAGGCTCAGAACTGACGGCGTCACCAATGGAACACAGACAGACTGACAACATTTAGTTTACATGGCTAGATATTTTCTTACCCACAGCATTCCTTTGTGCGGAAATCTCTCTTCTCGTGGTTATATTTGCCTTCTTTTGGATGAGTCCTGGCCTTTGAAACATCCTCTATTCTTTCCCTGACTCTACCAGTGTGAATTTGTCTGTGTGCCTGTCTAGAGAAGGGTGTGATGTATGTGACAGTTCTAATTCTGTGGAAGGTGCAGGACCACAAAATATTCGTCCAATCCTTGCATTCGGTCTGAATGCAATGATAGGATGTCCCACTTGCCTGCCAACATATGTATTTGCATTTCTCCATGCACTCTGCTTAACAGACAGTCTTCTGTCCTCAGTATGTATGTGTTTTGGAGGAGGCGTGGCTTTGGAGAGGGCTTGGAACGGGAGGGTGAGAGGGCAGGATCTTATGCTTATAAAACTGATAGTTTTGGTTCTAAAATCTAATTGGATGCACCACATTTGAAGCTGTTGTATGAAATGACACAGAATTGTGTCTGTATAGAGATGCAGCTCATAGGATCGTGATATTGATTGGATGATTATAAATACTGTGTTAATTAATTGATTTGTTTTTCTTCTGGTAGAGTCTGACATTCATTAAAGTCTATCTAATTGACATTCAGATGGCTGTGATATTATGTAGGGTGTAATTTATATGATAATTCAGCTCTAGCATTTCGCTCCCTCTCTCTCCATCTGTTAAACGCTGCTTGGAGCTCTTCAGCATTGTGTTCTGGAGTCAAGTGTTCTCCTGGCCCGTCGCTGTGGGTCAGGGGTTATTCGGGTCAGCAGAATCTGCCCTGCCACGTGAATCAGACAAAGCCACATTCATCACCACATTGTTGACACGCAGACACCCCCAAAATCTCCCGCTTTTCTCTTTTGACATGCGCCTTATCTTGGACACACTAGTTTTTCCATAGACAACCTCCCCCCTCTCTCTTTTTCTCCCTCTCACTGTCTCTTACTCTCTCTTTCTCTCGTTGGTACTCTGGCTGACATTTCTGGCGTGGGCAAAGTCTTCCATACTCATCTCTTATAGAACAATCACTTATGCGTCCTTTCAGAGGACCAAGAATTCCTTTTAAATTCTTCACATTGGTGAAAATCCTTCATTATAATGAAGTTAAAGTTAACCAGTCAGCAAGATTAAAACCTTCTGCATCCCACAACATGAGATTTGTAATGTGCTGTAAAGCTGCTTTAGAGAAATGTTTTGTGTAAAGTGTTGCAGGCATATTGAGTTGAATTATCATGAGCACCTAACTTGGCCTAGATGAAATCTGCAGACCCCCTTTATCTGTTTTTTGGGATAAATCTGTGGAATTTGAGGAATGCTAAAATCTGTGGAATGGTAAAATGCGTAGGAGAGAACTGCAGTTTTATTGGTAGCTAAGAGCATTAATAAATTAGTCAGAATAGTTGACAGGGGCAAATTGCGGAACTTTCTGTAAGTTTTGTGGATGTAGGATCAATGGGGCCTAATTGTAAGTCATTTGTGGTCCATATTAATTGCTCTCTTCTTGGCTCTGTTTGTCTTGAGGCGACATGTAAATGTAACTGAATATGATTTGAGAGCAACAGTCAAGTGGAATTTTTTTTGTGTGTATAACAGTTTTAATTTGAATCGTTCCAAAGCTTTTGTGTGTCATTAAAAAACTTCTGTCTCTTCTTTTTGGAGCATGTTCACATTCACTGAATGTACTGAACAGGTAATGAGAGCTCCTTCTGTGTCACAAGGACAGTACAGGTGTGCAATCACATGAAGGTGAATAAATTATTATTAAGAATTTTATTTATGGCAGGACTGTGTATTTAAATCTCAGATTTAAGTTTTTGATATTTTGTGAAATAAATGGACTGTTTAAAAGTGTTTGCTTAAGTCAGGTCATATAAAATCACACCAAAAGCAAAATAAAAGCATTTTTTTATTTTCAGCTTGCTAGCTGTTACATGAACTCTGTGCAGGACACCAGATTGAGTTTATTTGGCTCTCTCTTGAACGCACCATGAAGGCCAAGCAAATAAGAAGGTGTGAGATCTTGAACACACTCATTCACATTCATCGGTTTTGGGAAGAACTAATGTGTAGCTGTGAAACACTATGTAAACTCATAACCTGCCCCCTAAATACTGCACCTACAGTATCAGTGGTAGAAACAGGCTTTAAAAAGTCAAGCTTTGAAGTGGATTTTCTTCAAAATACTGAAATGAACTGAACACATCAGCAAATGATTTTCAACCTTGAAGGCGTCTCCAAAATGATGTTCCTATAGAAACACACAAGTTTAGAATTGGCATGAGAGTGAGTGAATGATAACAATATTTTTTTGGGGTGGAAAAAATTATTAAACATACAAATGATGCTTTTTAAAAAATGTAAAAAATGCAAACGTGTTTCTGTGGGGTTTAGGGGAAGGGGGAGATTAAGGGAATAGAATATCCAGTATAGAAGTCAAAATTATGTTATGGAAAGTCCCCACAAAGCATAGAAATTGTGTGTGTGTGTGTGTGTGTGTGTGTGTGTGTGTGTGTGTCCAAACAAACCACCATCTGTTTTTGTTTTCACACACACATCACCTGATCAGAAGAGGATTGTGTATCTGACTGTATATCTCTTCTTTCTATGCCTTGTTCCCCCACGCTCTCTTTTTTCTGCATTCACACACTCAGAGTTTGTCAGAGATCTTGCATGTCTTTCTGCTAAATGCCACCTTGCATGTAAAATTATTGCCAGCAGTGATGGTGGAAGCATTCAGAACTCACACGGTCGCTGTATGTACTGTTTTCAGCATGTAAAAACTGCAAGCAAACATCACCACAGCTCTCCAGTTATAATTCACAAACCTGTACATGTTGCTAACATGCAACACTGCATTATAATACAATAAATATAAAAGGTTAATGTAATGCTGTTCATTATGAAGTGCATTATTATGATATTGGCAAGTACACAGATGTGTTTAGATGCAGCTCAGACGCACAAGTACACAAGTTGTATGAACACACATAAACACACACTGTCCTCTCTTGTTTATGTATGTTTGACAGTGAGTGTTGACCACAGGAGATTCTAACCTGATCAACCTCTGTGGCCACACACACACACACAAGCGCACAAGCTCTGTGGGAAATATCCTCCCTTTGAAAAGAGTACAGGCACACACACGCACAAATACACAATTTAACACACACCCTCATTTATTTACCTATTCAAAATAATTGTCCTCAATACTTACATGACTCTTATTTTGTGTAGTACATCATGTAAATGCTTGTAATTCTGTTTTAGAGTTATAATTAACGCTAATTAAACAGAAATACAAGCATTTACATGATGTACTTTTACTGCTGTGCTGTTTAAACCGCTACATATGGGTCAAATTAAACATGATCCATTTGCCTTCATACAAGTTGTTATATATTATATATTGTCTGTGTTGTGTTCAAATATGAGAATGGTTATGCATGCAGGTGAGTGCACGTTACAAAGAATAGTTCATTCTAAATGAAAATTGTCCATTTATTGTTGTGTTGTTTCAAACACTGGTATATTTAATATAAATACCGAGGGGTTTTAAGGTTTTAACTAGTTAAAATCAGAAACATTACGATGTATTTTCCACAAATATTTTCCACTATTTTAGGTCACTAATCAAATAAGAATGTTTATTGCACAGCTCTCTGGAATACTTGATTCTGATGAATTTCTGCATTCAGTGGTTAGATATGATTGCTGTTTATAGCAATGCTGTATTACTGAAAGCACATCCAGGAAAACTTTGTTTCCTACATAACTGTGCTAGAGCTCTGCCTCTCACTTTCTGCAAATCAATATTTCATGCTCATGTATTTCGTCTTTTATTTATTTATCTGTAAGTTAGCTTTATAATAAGCCGAATAATTACTGTCAGTCTGTGGCAAATGAGGTCCAGAGAGGTTGATCATGACCCAGTTGCAAAGCAGTATGTATTATATCACCCCAAAGGGTTTTCTGAATGTATTCTGTAATGTATGTATCCTCAACTTGTAGCATTGACCATGTTAACCTCTTTTACAGAATGTAAGCTCTTCTTTCAGCAGGTTTTGTCCATCTTAGCTCAAATGCTGCTCTTGTTAAAGTGAAAGTAGGACAAACCAAATACTTACGTTCTTTTATAATGTCAAATTTGAACCAAAATTGTGATGCTGATAATATCACGCTTACAAAATGTATTCCAATGTGCTATTATTAGACTTCCTTGAAACTAAAAATAAAGTATACTTGCAGTCTACTTTTTTGTACTTCTCAGAAATATACTTAATGTACTTCTCAGAGAAACTTAGTTGTAAACTAGTTCAAAGTTACTACTGCTACACAAAGTAGACTTAAAAGTAGACTTTTATATACTAAAAAGTAGGCCAAGAAGTATTGAAATTGTACAAGTAAACGTACTAGTACCAATAATTACTACATGAATACTTAAAAATATACTTTGCTTAAGTATACTTAATAAAATGAAGTATACTTCGTTTTTGTAAGGACATTTTGTAATGAAAAACTGTTAAAGTAATCCATATGCGAATGCTTAGCTAATAGCTTGCAAGCTTGTGGGCCAATTGAACATAATGTTGTGTTTGCATTTCAGCAAACTTCAATACTTAGTTAGCTAGTCAACTGTTAACTCTTTCTCTGCCATGGCAGTAGTCAATATACCGTGGTAGAAGAAATAGCTTTGATTCAGTAATACTAAGAATGATAACATTTGGGAAGAATGTTTGAAACACTTCAAACAGTAAGTTATTAAACACTGGTGTGTGTTGGGCCAGTGTGAACCAGTCTTTAGGGCTAGACTGTAAAATATATAATTGCTGTGAGTACATCTGGGCTGTCCATACGAGTATAGGCATATAGGTATACATAGGGGTGTGTGCGGTCATAAAAACAAAGACTTTGTGTTTAACATTCCTTTCATGTGATGGAAAAGTAATTCTCACAGTTTCTAACGTTCATCTGTATGTTACATACATGTAACATCTCCAGTATGGACCAGTCAGATGTTAAAGGTTGTTTGTCCCAGCTAATCTCCTTTGCCCCATCAAAATAGTAAAAAACAACTCTTAAAAAACACGCTGCTTAGCGTGTGTGTGTGTGCGTCTTCCCAGACTAATTATCTCTAATTGACCTGAGGAAAATGTCAAGCATGTATTAACGCTGCACTGTAGGAACAAACTATAAAAGAGATCTGTAGAAGAAGACGGTATGGTTTAAGTGTTTCTGACACACACACACCCTCTCTGCTATTGTTCAGAGATACAAAGATGAATTTCAAGAGATGCAGTCAGGTTTAAACACATGCCTTTTTGAATAAGCTGTCAATTAACCCACTGTCGTTATTCATAACCGCCCGCCACCATTGATGAACAGACACAATACTGAACAAAAGCTGAGCCGAGCCTGTCAGAGCATGAGATGAGCATGATCTGTGCAGATGTGTCGAGAAGTTTCTCCTCATGAGAACGCGCAGCTTATCTCTCTAACTCTCTGAGTTTCTGTGTTTTTTATTACTTTTATTACTTTATTACTTTTTATTCACAGGTTGGGTCTATTATTTTTACATTGTGAATTTATGAAGAATTAATTCCAGTATCCAAATGTTCTGATGAAAGTTTTACATTGGGCATATATATATATATATATATATATATATATATATATATATATATATATATATATATATATGGAATTTATAAATTATTTTTTATACATTATTTTTGAATAAAGTACCTACTTATATATGTCACTTTTAAAATGAATGTTTGAATAATGAACAATTAGTTAATTTATTTGAATGTTATACATGGAGTGATTCAGGAATAATTTCTCAGTATTCAATTTTTGATATACGTTCTATAGCAAAGTAGCTATTCAATTTAATTTTAAACCCGCAGATGTTGTAAATTCACACGCAGCAAGAATCAGATAAATGCTGTTCATACCTTTAAACATTTAGAACTGTTCTCTAAACATCTTCAAAGCTTTGAGTTCTAAACACACACACATACAATGCTCTCATCTCTCTCTTGTATGTCATGCATCTCCAAAGCTGATGTTTTTATTGTTTGAATCAGTCAATAACAATCAAGCAGTCACAGAGTCAGCATGCAATATCCATGATGAATACTGCACTTCTGCAATGTAATATTGCATTTCCTTTACTGAGGAACAGATGATCATGTCATATCATTCCAATGATGTATGTTTTTAATACATCCAAAGTCTAAAGTGTGTGTTTGGGCGTTTGCTTAACCATATATCTGGGACAAATTTGTACCCAAAAGTCAGAAAAACCTCCTTTTGGGGATGTCCTTGTTTGTAAAAATGTTACAAAGTTTTTTAATTGTAAAAATGCAGAACGTTTTCTGTTAGGGTTAGCATGTAACTGTGTAGTTGTGTATTAAAACAATAGAAGTCTAGGGAATGTCCCCATTAGAGAAGTAAACGTGTGTGTGTGTGTGTGTGTGTTAATATTTTCTGTGGCCGAAAAATCCATGACTTGAGAATGTAGAATGAGTATGTTCATTTTTGTCTTAATTCCTAAAAAACTCTATGAAGTGTATTTTACAGTTCAGAAAATATTTATCTTAACATCCGTGTGCCAGAACAGCCTAGGAACTGCCTACAACATTAATAACCACCTATAACACCTTAGCAACCACTATGCTTTCAAACTTTGAAATCTGTCTTTTATCTCTCTTTTTAAATGACATATTTTAAATTATCTTCTGACTCCAGGGCTTTTTTAACTTTTTCTTTTTGGTTTATTACACTTTCACATTTGTGCAGGTTAAGCAGTTGGAGGATTAACCTCACACATGAGTGACATCACTGTGGTTTCCTGTCGGCATGGCAACTGTCGCCCTCGGAGGCAGAGTTATGAGGTGAGATCGGCTGTTTCCCGAGGGACACAGACATATCACACCTCAGCTCTCTCCCTCGCTTTCTCTCCTTCTCTTCCTCTCTCGCTCACTCCCGCTTTCTTTCTCTCCCTCTATCTTTAAATCTCTCTCGCTCCCCTATCTCTCTCTGTCTGTCACTCTGTCAGCCTTGTTTTAGAGCTGTGAAAATGTAAAACATCTGCTTTCTCAAATAATGACACGCATTGACAGTGTTTCACATCCTCAGACAAAGTCAAATACTTCAGAATCATCTTTATTCTTTAGGGTACTTTGAAGTTTTTGTTCATGCGCCTATGCTTTGTGTGTATGTGCACACTTTTTAACTTTTTAAATTTAAGGTCGCTGTTTCGTAAAGTTGTGTGTAGTACATTTTCCATGTGCCGATAGTTTCTTGTGCAGACAAACCCACAGAAACTCAGACAGTTTCACAATGCCTGTGTGCGTGCGTGCATGCATGTGTGTGTATGTAAATGTTGCATGAAAGCTCATTGCATGTCTTATCATCAGATCGAATTGTTATGGAAAATTGTGGGTTTATGTTTGTTTTGATTTGAAGTCACAGGATAAATTCCTGCTGGTTGATGTTTTGTGCAGTAATCACAGAGCAGGTAGATGGATTTTTCTTGCTGATATATCGCTCAGTTCAGTCACGAGTTCAGAGCTTGCCTAACGCTCTGTCGAGAAAATGCCAAAAACACATCAGAAGTTGGAACAAAACACAGATGTTTATCTGGAATAACCGAATCGTTTCTTCATATATTGTGTTAATGTATGAAAGAAACTTTTTATATACTTGTTCTTTTACTTAAAATTTGTTTAGTTAGACCTTGATTTACAATGATTTCACCACATTGAACACAATATTACATGGGAGGCCTAAAATCTGTGTGGTAATGTTATTATGTGTCTGAAAAGCTATCATATGTACATAACATTAGAAGTTTGTTTTAAGCACTTTAGTGCTGCTTTTCCTTATAAAGACATAAAAAGCCTCTTTTCAGGTGTGTGATACTGTTTATTGCACCTTAGACATGGAAAACTGGTTTAGTGTTAATTAGCTTCCTTATACAATACAGCTGGACTGACCTGTCAAACTCATTCTGATAAATATGTCAGTATGTAGTTATTTTTGAATGGTTGTGTACAGTTTTTAATAAATCAGAGGTTGAAGGATCATAATAAGTGGCGAGTTTCATCTGATCACCTCCATTGTCAAAAATAACATTTGTGATCATTCCTATTTTCAGGCACATGGTTGCTTGGCAACGATGTGGAGTGTGTTTCGTTGTGATTTTACTGGTCACTAATTGCAGTCATTTAAAACCAAACTTCTTAAAAGATCCACACTACGTTCATGTTGAATATTTATCTGTCTGTCTATCTTATATAATGATATCAAATGTAACATTGTTTTCCTGCACTGTAAAAAAAACTTTGCTGCCTTAAATTTTTAAGTTTAATTACTTTGGCTGCACAAGTCATTTCAACCCCCTCTTTGTAATCTTGACTGGTCTTGAGTTGCTGAAATGGTTAAAATGGTTGAAAAAAATGCTTAACCTCTTTGTTTAAATTATACCAGTCAGGATCTATAATTTTATGTTAAAATGACTTGTATAGCCAAGTTGATTAAATTTAAAAATTTAAGGCAACAAAGTTTTTTTTTACAGTGTTTGTTTATTTTCTGTCTTTATTAATAGGTCAAAATATGCTATTATGAGTTTAGATGTGGTGTTTAATATAATCTTTTATATATTGATTTTTTTTAGATTGTGGGTCTTTCCATGCTCTTTACAGCCAGGTCATGTAGTGTCTGCCAGAGTAACTACTCTGTTGTTCTACCATGAAACAGTGTTGTGTATTTTATTAAGGTGTGAGGTACACTTCACCTCTGTGATGTTGTGGGGTTGATTACTGAGGTCTTCAGAATTATTGGCGTCTGATGGTTGCGATAAGTTTCGAGTGTCTGTGATTTACTGGACAGATATGGTTCAGGTCTTCAATGTAAGTTTTTCAGCTGTTTTAATTTATAATTGATTACCTATGATCGGTGAAATAAGCTTTTAGAATTGTTTTCATTTTTACTTCCTTTGTCTAATATTCAGTAACCATGAATTTATTGTAATAACAACAATTGTAGTTACTATGGTATTGGGGTGAAAAATAATTTTATGGTTTATTTGTTCTTGGATCAGACCGCTGTGTCACGTGATTGATCACATGCCCGTGTGTGGTTTCATCTCCTAAGTGGCTCAAAGTAGGTGTGACCTTCCTGTTGATGCATCAATCACATGTGTGTGATACATGACATCAACATTGTATGTGTGTGTTCCCATAACATCCCATAATCTCACCTGTCTGTTACTGTGGTGATGTGTTGATGTGCAGCATAGAGATTCATTCAACCCATTATTTTAATTGTTTGAAACTGTCAGAACATCCATCATTTGAAGAGGCAAGTGTTACTGCAAATGCCACACACACACACACACACACACACAAGGTTATATGATATGCAGAATGATTTGCAGTCAGACCATTTACATTTTTGTGATGTCAGCTCATGTTAATGTCATGCTAAACAGGCTAACTTGTACTAGCATTATGCTAAATCATGCTAGCATTATGCTAAACCATGCTAGCATTATGCTAAATCATGCTAGCATCATGCTAAATCATGCCAATCATATTATTAACTTAAATAATGTTAAAACATGTTTGCTAACTATTTATCATCTATACAACCTTTACATTTCCTTCAGACTTTATTTCAACCTTCAGAAAACTACTACAGTCCTAATTTCTTCAAACTTACAGTTTTTTAAACTATTTTAAACTTTTAGATTTTTACAAATCAACATAAAGTTTACCCTCAGACGTTTTTAAAGTCTTTACATTTTTCAAGAAAATGGAGCTTGTTTTTACATCTGTTTTAACACCCTCACTTGACATTATTCTCAGTCATGAATTTCATTGCTGCAGTAAATTGATTTTACTGTATTATCCTTTTCAATCAACATGCATGTGGCTTTACTGTCTTTCAGCAAATAAATTGTTTCATTTCCTTATGGGATAATTTGACCTGGAACATGTTTGTACGTGTTTTGAGGAAAAGGAATGATGTGTGTTTGTATTATGTTTGTGTGAATGTGCCCACAGCCCAGTAAATAAGACCATTAGTGATCTGTACTGTTTGAAGTGTGTGTGTGTTTGTTTACTGGAACACACGTGTTTCTGCATTCTAGCATGTGAGTGTGTTGGGGTGTTGAAATCTTCCTTTGTTTCTTCCTATAGACACTTTAATTTGATAAAAGGCGTCTGGATTAAAGGCAGTTCCTGAATGCAGACGCCCCTCCAGTGTGAAGTGCTTTATGGGGCATTAGCAGACAGCATTAGGATGTGTGCAGGTGGGGCAGACAGCAATCCTCAACCCCCTACTGATGGCAATCCAGACATCAGTCTGCTGTCACTAATACAGACACAGGCACAGCACTGCCATTAAAGGTAAAGTGTGTCATTTATTGACATTGTAAAGTAATTGAAACAGGCTGTTTCACACAATATTTGTTTTGCCCTATTAACTGACCATTAAGAGAATTTCTTCATTAGAAAGTTTAGAATCAGTCACTTATGAGGTTTTATTATAGTAACGATGCTGTTTAGTTCATTTTTAATCTGCTTCCATTTAGCATTACTGCCCACACACTTACTGCTGTTTGTCTGAACTGTGTTTATTCAACTGTTTTATTGTTTACATCATTTATTTGTTTGTTTTCTGTTTTCAGAGCAATCGCTGCTGATTTTATGAGATGCGTGTTGGCTTGAGAATATTGCAGCTATCAGTTAGTTTACTCCAGTGTTTGCTTGAAAACAACAGACACTAAATACTTAATGACTCTTGAACGAAATAATATAAAACCACTTGGGTGTTCAGACTTCTGAATGCAAGCTGTCTTTTAGGAACATCTATAATGACGACAGCAGGATCATTTGCATTGAAATCTTTTCGTTTGAAAGTGCTTGTGTGAATTACATAGACCCAGCTAACAAAATGTTCTCAGAACATTGGCAAGCATTCTCTAGTTCTCTTAAAGTTATCCAAAATATTCTTGCAGTAATGTTAGTATAATGTTTTTAATGTTATATATGTCAAAATTTTTAATTGTGAGAGGAATATTTTGAAAACTTATACTTAATAACTTTTTTATCATATTTGTTCCCTAATGGAAACGTTGCCCAAACGTTTTTAAAACCTAAAATTGTTAGCTGGGCAGACTTACAAGTCTTCTTGTGAGAGGAATGATGCTCGGAAAGCCATTTGTTTTCCCAGATTTCTCAGGATTAAAAAATACTAATAAACCAGTTGCTTTTTTCGTTTTGTATCTTATGAGCAAGTTTTCCCTGATACTCTGTTTATAGGCAACTGACTGTTTAAACGTAATCACAACCTGTCATAATCACTGCAGTCATCAGTTTCCATGGAGACAAAAGTTTTGAAGGTTTTAGTTATTTACTGTGTTATTTAATGTGTGTGTAAGAGAGATGGAAAACAAGACCCGCACAATAGTGTGTGTGTGTGTGTGTGTGTACTTCCTCACTGTAATTTATGGCAATCCACTGAGGAATTTACACAACTCAGCTTTTCCCCCAACAACGGCCAAAGAACAACTCTCTCTCTCCCTCTTTTTCACTTTCTCAGTCTCTCTTACTGTCGCGCTTCCTTTTCTCCCAAAACACCAAATTCATCTCAGATTTCTCCCGCTAGCTTCAGTGCTGCAGTTGATCATCACAGTTGTGAACATCACAAACAGAGTTTTAAAAGTGCTATGAGCTGTTTTTTACATGTTTTGTATCGAGTCGTGTATGTACAGACGTATTCATATATAGATAATGTATTTATTTATGGTGTGTATTCTATGTGAAATACTACTATTTTTGCTCATATATGAAGACATGTATGAGTATGATTGAAGACAACAAATCCATTAAAACCTACCATGCTAAGTTTAGGTATATGAAAACAGAGGCCAAATCCATAAGAACTCACAACAAAATCTCCAAGATGCTCCACGTGTGTTGCAGCATTAGATTAAACTGCTGTGATTCATTGTCACTGTTTGATTGAGTGGTTTTACTTGAATGAAAACTGATGATTTGTATCACTTCTGTTGTCAGTGGTTTTATGAGTCAATCTGGAACAGCTGGAAGTGCTTTGGCTCCTTTGTCAGTATTACACAAGTCCAGTCAGTTATTCAGGATCAGATGAGTGTGTTTGTGTTTTAATTGTATTAATCTGGGATCAGTCTGTGTCTGATGTTTCTTAATCAGACAAAACACCGGTATCTGGAATAAGACCCGTTCCACCTGTCTGTCTTTGTCTGTTAGTCTCTGTCTTTGTGTCTGTCTCTCTGTGTGTCTCCCTCTGATTGCAGGTTTGACCTGCCAACTGTGAGCTGTCAGGATTGCACTGAGAGAGATTCATGTGATATTCAAATGGAGATACGGAGCATTGGGAGACAGAATTGTCCTCTGAAGTTTGATACGCTATCTTTAAAAATAAAAATGATTAATGAATTGAAAATGTTATTTTATGAGTATTACTAGATGATTTTAGGGTAGGGTTTGGGTTAGTCTTTATTATATTTAATTACAGTCATATAAGAAGTCTATGGTATGTCCACATTTATCTAGATAATTGTGTGTTTGCCATACGTGTACATATATGTGTGTGCGCATGCGCATGCGTGTTTGTGTGTGTACCATTAGTATTAACCTGATAACCCTGATAATACCACGCTTATAAACTAAAATAATATTTTAAAATACAATTTATGTAGCTTGATACGTGTATATAGTGATTAATTGGTTATCGTAGTACTGCACAGAATACCATCTGCATCACTACTCATCAACAGAGCTGATGTTAGAATAAAGACTAACATGTTTGTGTATAAACTGTTTTTATAAGGTAACGCTGACAGAGAAAGCGAGGGAAAGATCGACTCTATTCATTAATCATTTGTAGCGTGTGAAGAATGAATGAAAACCATTTCAGCTTATGAATGCAACAGACATTATCAGACAGAAAAGATGATGAGATAAAGTGTGGGGCATTCAGTGAGGTTCCTCCTGGATGAAAAACGTTTTCCTAGTTCTTTAGAAAACAATGTGCTAATGGTTTGAAGATACAACACTGATCTGAGGAACCCAATTAAAGCAACAGCACACAAGCAAGAGTTATGTGTTATGGTTGTGAGCAAAGCTATGGTGTGGCTGTAATATGTTCTTCAGTTCAATGTTTTAGTTTCTGGGTTTTTCAGAGCACCAGTACTTATTGAATTTAATGAAATATTTACCAACATATAACTTAAGAACCCTATTGAAAATTGAAGAACACGACTAAGACATTTTTTCGTTAACTCTTGATGTCAACAAAACTGGCCTGCTTTGTTTTGTCTGGACAGAGTTGTTGTTTTTAGCATCACAGGATGCCTGACTTATCAAGATGGCTGCTGCCCAGGGCACACAGCCGATCCCTCAGGACCGGAGACGAGATCTTCCTCTCAGCCAATGAGACGCCACAAAAGTGAACTGTTCTTGTGTCTGTGTCCAGTGGGCTGCTTACACAGTCCTGATCCAACAGACTCCACTAACTGCAGAATACTAACTGAAGCTGTTTCACTTTAAATGACCTTTAAAGTGCTGAGAATGTTTTGTGTTCATGCTATGCCAAACATGAGGAATATCAGTTGTATGCTGTTATGATTTTTCAAAACATTGCTTTTTATCACTCTAATCAGGTCAGATACGATCTAATGAATCGAAAATAGCACAGAGAATGTTTCCAGAAATGAATTTAACTTTGGCACATGTTAACTAACATCTTGTCTTATGTGAAAACAACAATTAATCTAAAATGAAAATGAGTGTTTTTAAATGCTCTAATAAGCTGGCATTGAACTCATAGTTGTGTTTGTTGTTTATCAGAGGAGAATAGAGGCTCTGCATTCCAGTCAGGTCAAGGGATTTGGTGGAGATTCCTGGTCAGCACAAGATTTAGATGCTTTAGCAGAGTTTGGATTACAGAACCGTCATGACACTAATACCCGGGTCAGACAATGACACATTTCCATCTGACGCGAGAGACAGAGAAATAAACTTGTTTAGGCTATTAAATGATAAAAAAAATGTACAAAGAAAACAAATAATCACTCAACTTTGGGTCCATCTTGGGCTGTGGGGTTCGGATGGAAATTTAGGGCTTGTGTATGTAGGTCTCTCTCTCGGGGGCTGGTCAGGTCAGAGTAGGCTTACGGCCCTAATCCCCTCACCAGACGTCCATATCAGAGCAGACAGTAAGAGGCGTGGCTGCAGTCTAGACAGCCCCTCCCCCAGAGACCTGCTGTTCCTGGCTCACATTCGTCTCACGGGGCATTTGATTTAGACCGAGGGAATTTGCTCTCACAGTCACTAACATTGTGTACATCATTTATTAAGAGGTTTAAAAAGAACACGAAGCCAATTCTGTGATTGAATGACATTCAAAATTAGTACGATTTCATATTTCGGGTCAAATAAAACTCCTTGTAAAATCACCTAGATTACCAGTATTTTACATGAACACCGCTGTTACTACAGCTAGGCAGAAGGATTGAGAAATAAATTGCATGATTATGCTGCCTTTTAAGATACTTTGCTGTGGCCGGATTTTAGGGTGGCATCGTATCAGTAAAGACAACCCAATAATGCACTGTTACAATAAATATACAATATCATATATAGACTATTATATACTAAATATAATTAATTCTATACCAACAGCTAATTCCATCTTTACTTTTAGAAAAACCAAACACTGAATTCGCAAAACAAAAACAAACAAGCTCAGAGGTGTTTTAATTTTTTTTTGTTTTATTTTGGCATTTTCTTGCATTTATATTAAGCAAAGTGCATCTTCTCATTGTCTCGTCTCGTCATCACATTGCACAGTACATAAATAACAATGCATATAAAACTTCATATTTACACGTAATAATATATATTTAACATAAAATACATTTTAGCTTTAATTTCACTTAATTAAATCTTCAATAGTCATTTATTCAACAAGTCAATGTTTTTTCTTCTCTGGAGGTCTCTTCCGCTTCTTGCAAAAACAAACAGAAAACACTGTCCACGAAAAGTAAAGGTTAGTCTGTCTCCATGATGCTGAAGGAATGGGGCATGGCAATGGGCGGGGCTCATTGTTATCGGTTGTTAAATATGACCTCCAGCCAGCAGGGGCAGCTGCTGATAAACTGTCTGGTGTAGCACTGCCCCCAGCCCTTTACGAAACTTATCTGCACTGTGAAACCAGTCCGCGGTTGCAGGCTAAACTCGTGGTCGTTGGGTCTCTGCAGGCTTACCGCCTTCTCAAAGTTGAAGGCCTTTATGGAGTAGCCTGGGAACACTTTATGCACCAGCAGCGTCCGCGAGTCTGGGTTGTCCAATGTGGCTGACTTGATAAATATAGGGTAGCAACTCCGGTTGTACACCCACACGCCATCGGGCTCGCGACTCAGCTGGATGCCGTAGCCGATCTTTGCCCGAACCATTTGCACCAGTTGACTCCTGTTTTCAGAGGCGAGCTGGCCCAGGCAAAAGCCCGTGCCTTGAGGTAGGTCATAAAAAATGTCCAAAGATGACTCCTGGACGGAGTAGAGACGCCCTACACGGGTCTTCTCCTCCCAATACGCCACTACACACCAGTGAGGCTGTTCTCCACCTTCCTGAGGAGCCAGAGAATCTAAAGAGACATAAAGAAACAGTTTTTGAGTAAATGGTGTCACTTTGATGAATGTAAATCAATACAAATTTAACTGAGGAAATATACTATACTGAAAGCATATCCACCATTGGGAATGCTAACTGTAACTAACTAACTATCTAGCATGTACCAACTACTAACCGAAAACACCTACTTAGACCAGGAAGAACCCATGTAAAAACCAATTACTATAAACAATGGAATTTTCAAACAGGGTAAAATAAAAAAGTTTTGGAGTGGAAAATGAGAGCTGAGGAGACTGTAAAGTGAGGAGGACAGATAAAATAGCAGTGAGTGATCTTTAGTGTGAAAACACAGACATGTTTACACACACACGCACGCAGCAGCGCATGCATGCCTTCTGCTCAGGAAAGCTTTTGTGAGTTCTGCCAAACATATCGCACATCCTTAATATTAGTGTTGACGAGAGACAGTGTGGGAATCTCAGGAATCTCCCGCCCCGCACCGAACAGCGCCAGTGGCTTCCAGAGCCTGTTTACATTAGCAGCCCTGCTTATCGTTCGTCTGGGACGTGTCGGTTCTCTGTGCCAGCCTGAACAATGTCCTGACGTCAACATAACAATAAATCTGCCCTGACTGCTGTGACTGCTCTGGTCTCCGCCAACCAACTGCATCACTACATCTGAGCTGTTCATCTGTGATGTCACAATGACCTTAATTACAATGCAAACATATACACACAGCTAAATATGCAGCTTTGAGTTTTGCTTACAGTACAAAGGCTGAAAACCTGGTGATGCAAAGGAAGAAAAGAGAAAAACCCCCACAATTTTTGTTATTTTTTGTTGCTTTGTTATTTTGACTCTTTCATTTCAGGTGGGATAAGTGAACTGGTATTTAGCTGTGGAGTTAATTACACAGCAGTCCAGACTTTATGACTGTACTAGCTACAGTCTTCATTACAACCCTTACAAACACAGCTCTTGGAAATGTTACTATAGCAATGCCATGTTTTTGACACTACAATGATACCATAATATGCTTTGCAGTACCTCACAGTGCTATTTAAGTAACAAGGCACGTATACCTTAGTATTATAATATGATGCTGTTAATTTTTACCTATGACCTATATGTGAGGGTGGGGGGGTTATTATACGGCCTGTCTGGGCTTGTCAGCATCATCTCAAGCCACTGTGGTATTTAACACATACACACACTTATTCACATAAACTACATGTCTCAGACCTGCTCAGTGACGCTCACGTTACATTAGGACATTGATACTAAATCAGTCCTAAAGGAAAACCTCACTCACTTAGATACAGACAACAAAATGTTTAGTGTGTGTGTGTGTGTGTTTCGTTGCTATGTGCCAGACTAATGCTATTTTAGTCTTGATAGTTTACTGGTCTCTGTTATGACAGCATTCACACACACACACAAATCAAACATTCTACTCTAGCTATAATTTGACTGTGTGTGTTGCCCCGGCAACCACAATTGGTTCAATCACACACGACTGTTTCACTCTGATTACACACACAAACACTACTGCATAGGTACATACATATGTAGATGTGTACAAACGTGTGTGTGTGTGGCGTCTGTGTGTCTGTCGGTTGGATGACCAGTGTCACCCCGACAGACATGGTGACAGCCAGACGCTGAGGGTGTCCTGAAATAGAATGTGCAACATGACACACACGGGCAGCTCTGGCTCATATCTTGTGTAGCTTCCAGCTTCCAATGGATATCCTGAATTTTGTTGGTCCAAATGCTCTCACAAATCCCTCCCTCCCCACACACACACACACACACACACGTGTCTCTTTCTTTCTGTCTGTACTGAACAAAGTTGAACAAATAATAAGGGAAAATGAAAGATATCAGTGTGAACATGCCAGTGCTGTCTGTGTGTTCAAGGGTTTATCATTGATTGCTCCCTTCTGTCTGTATTCCTCCCACACACACATCAGGTCTTTGTTTGTGGTCGAGCTGCACTGCCTCAGGTAACAAACCATCTTTCCTCCATCCACACTGACTCCCTTCAGTCTAAGCAGCAAACACACACACATAAAGGCTAAAGTTTTCGGAGAACATTGGGGCAAAGTTTTATTCCTTTTAAGGGGACACAGCTTTTAAACAGTCACTTTGTACATCAACAAAGAAAACACCACAAAAGTGTCTGGCCATCTAATGGAATCACACACGCAGAGAGTCACTCAGCAGTCTGGAAAAGTTAATGATTATTTCTTTCTGTCTCCACATGAGCGCAAACACACACACACACACACTGAAGGAAAGTCAGTGGTGTTTATTGATTGCTTCTCGTCTGGTTGAGGTTCACTGGAGGTGAACTCTATTTTACAAGCATGCAGGGTTCTTCTCCTCTGAAACAGTGTGTGTGCATGTGGCTCTTAGCAGCACGACTGCTTGAGGATGCGGCACCACACACTTGCACAATAATGTCCAGGCTGAGTTCATCTAAACCCCAGAAGTCATTTAAACTCTGGTGGAATGCTCACCCAACACACTGCAAGTGTCTGATCCTGTTGTACAGACTCGATGTGTTACCCGATGGGATACCAACAACAAACCTCAGTACTCAAGGTGCAACAGGGTTACCATCTCTAAACTATGTGTTACCATTCTGGTGACTACTTAACAGTTTAAGTAACTTTAACTAGCTTGCTTGACCAGGTTTACTTTCACATTGATGTTACACTGAACATTAAAATTAAGCCTTAGTAGCTATAAACGGCTGCATTCACTGAGCACTCTGGCCGTGAGGAGTGATTACACACTTACACACAACATCCAACGACATTTCTGATTAGACATGCAAAATTCCAGCTAACTAAATAAACCTTAAGGCAGAGCCCTGATGTGCGTGTCAGTTATGGTCTATCTATATGATCTTTTCCCCAGGCATAATATCACACACACATGCATTCAGAGAGCGATATACGCAGACAGACAGACACACAGAAGCAGAGAGACAAATGTTTGGCAGAGTGTCTCTGTTTGGAAGTCAATAAAGGAAACTGCCAATTAGTGTGAGAGTCTTACATAACACACACACACATAGTCAGGAAAACCTGCAGCACAAAGGAAATACTTCACATCAGCCTCTATTGTGAACTAATACAGGGATCAGATGTTAACAGACCACTCTTGATTTTACAACACAGGGGTTGTTTTTCTTACTGTATACAGTACATAGGTGTGTCAGGGCAAAGGAAATGGCTGTTTATGACATCGCTGCGCTTGCTTGGGTCAAAGGTCAGACAACTATCTCCACCATTTAATAGTAGGAATGTGCAGAACTACATATTTTAAAAATCAGCTTGTTAGTGGCTGTATGAATTAGTTAGTTTTAATGAAAGCACTGTATACTTTGTCTGGTTTTGGGCTTACCTTTCATAGGAATCTTATAGGGGGCATTTACATAAAACTAATAACACAGCTTTGCATTGTTCTAGATTATCTAGTTAAACTAGACTAGTTGGCAACTCAACCATCATGACCAATCCCTAATAAAAGCCACCATCCTCTTGTCACTTAATGACACATTGGTCAGAACAGAATAACTACTGCCTTTGTTCAGAATACAGGATGTTAACAATTGCCGTGGGAACCAAATCGTTGCAAGTGTGTGTGTGCATTTTACACAACCAGTCAGGCAGGCTGATTGGAGAAGCCTTTGTTGTATTTTTCTTGTTTAGACAGCATTTAATTTAAATTGGAATTACAATCGTTCATTCAGAACAAGACATGATATGAGCAGCAAGTCTGACCAGGGAAGTTCCTGTGAATGAAAACAACCTGTCCGTCTGTCTCTATGTTTAGGGAAATCATTAGATTGTGGTTTAAGAAAATGTTTGCGGTTGAGGTGTCTGTCGATGGAAACCTGAGGGCATTGTAAATGTGTCAAAGTAAATTACTTCTTTTTTCTTTTTTAAATTACTTCATTTCTCTACTTCCTGATGCTGTATTATTCCCGTGTTTCTCTTTTGCCTGATTTTCGCACTTGTTTTGTGTTCTTTTCTCTTGGTAAAGTGAATTGCAAGGAAAAGCCAACTAAATCAGGCTTTGGCTGCATTGTGGCGACAGGAAGTGGCTGGAAACATCAGAATTCCAAACGAAAGTAGAAAAAATATCCGTACGTCAAAATATTTTGCCGGACTACGTTGTTCTAGGCTGCTCTACAAGTTCAAGTAACTTCTTTGTGTCGTTTTCTTAAAATGTTTTCTTTCCGCTTTGCAGAGGCGACCAGGAGGCCCTACCCAAGACTCAAGGCTTTTTCCTCTGAGGCATGATGTCATTTCCTGTGCTGCCCTTTCGTCCTTGGCTAACCCAAACAACCCCAGCACTCTTTGGCTGTCTGTATAAGCCCCTTAAGGAGGTATTATAGTTGTTGAGAAACATACAGCCCTTCTGGGGTCTGTCAGCCAAACATTCATGAGACTTTTATAAAGGCCTAATTGTGGATTGGTGAATATGTTTGAAGAACAGCCATGATGCAACAAGTTTCCAGCGTCAAAGTTGTTTTCCTGTCCTCACTAAATGCCCAAAATGACAAAACTCCTAGCAATCAGAACATATGGGTTTCACAGGTCATATTATCGCCAGCCAGACCTTCTAACACACACTTAGCACTAAACAATGTAGACATAATATAAACCTTTTTATATCATCAGTATCGGTTTGATTATGTTAAATTCTAGATTGAAACTTTTGTATTAATGCTGTTTATGTTATAGGTTTATAATGTGTGTCGTGGAGTCTCTAGAACACAAACACAAGCCAAACAGACTGATACACTCACTGAAGATCCAAAGTGCTGTTGTACGAAATATCAGCACTCTGGGAATGCATCTTATCCAATCAGATTAGAGGATCACGATTAACTGTTCTATATCACAACATACTTATTGGCACCAGTATCTGCCATAAACATATACAACAAGGCATCCACTTTTATCATGTTCATAAACACTTGTAACACATGCCAAAGAGTATAAACATAAATGTGTGATTTATTGGACATGGATATAAAGAATATATTGGACTTAGATAGAAATGCTTTGTTTAGACTGAGATTACAATAAGGAACTGGAATATAGAAATGTAAGCCAAGGCTAACAAAACACACTCTATCTTTCTCTCTCTCTGAGGCAGGACAGGAAGTTTTGTTTGTTGGTGGCTGTTAAATTTAAGTTAACTCTTAATATCGTCAGACTAACCAGGACAAACACACTCCCATCTAATAACCCCAAACAAAAGAAAACAACAAAAAACCAAAGAATTAACTAACATCACATATACAAAACAGGTCCAGGATCAAGGCTACTCAACTAAGCAGTTTAATACGGCGGCTTATTTGTAAAAATGTAAATGCAAAAATGTTAGTTTTTCTTTCTATCAAGAGTAAATATTTTACAGGTTGGTTTATTTTCTGAGTATGTGGAGGGCAAAACAGATTTTGAGTTCAGTGTCTTCAGCTGAACTGAATTAACATAGGAAAAGTCTCCAAATCTCTGTACCTGTCTCTCTTTCAGCCTGTCTCTCTCTCTCAGTCTGAAGGGGCAGGAGAGTGAATTAGAAGGTCAGAGAGAAGCTTTCAGTGGGAACATGTTTCCTTTTGTGTGGCTGGGGGATCAGAGTTTTGTTCCTCTTGCAGAAACCCCTCACACACACACACACACACAAACTTGTCCTTCCACCCGTTTTCTCTCTTTGAGTTTCATTCACTCTTTTGCTCCAGCAGGAAAGACAGAGAGCGAGAGACAGAGAGGGTGTGAAAGACAGAGCATGTTTCTGAACCAGGAACCAGGAATCGGTCTGAGATTTGTGACATTGCTGCATAACTGCCCAAATAATAAACCCAGACCCTCAGTATAATTTTGCTCTAGTTCTCCTTCTAGTTTTGAAAACTAATTTTAACATTCAATGTTTTATGATTCAGGATATTTATGTTGATCACAAACTGCTTTCAATGCAACAGTCAGATATCTATATATCTATATATATATATATATATATATATATATATATATATATATATATATATATAAATAATGATATAATATATAAATATATAATGATACACACACACACACACACACACACACACACATATATATATGTATAGCTTTTCCTTTGGTAGAATGTGGGGATTGATTGTTTCAATGGAGGAAACAGGAGGTTTATTTGTTGTGTGTCAGTACAGGAGCAGTTCTTTCATCCTACACACACACACATATATACATGAAACATAAAACAAATGGCGGGGCAGTGGAGGCCAGGGAAGGGGAGTAACACACACACACGCTCTGACTAACCTATGGCACGCATGTCGCTCGGAGCACTGAACTTTTAACATGTGTTTATGTAAAGCTTCCATCATTTAACTGCTCTTATCTGAGAAGCCATCTAAAGACCCCTCACACACACACACACGGCCAGTGCTGAATTAAACACCATCATAAAAACCTCTTTAAAGTCTTCATAATGAGAAACATCTGCATGCAGGAACCCAGCCTAGACCAAACTAACATGCCCCCCCTCACTCTCATAAACACATTCGTCTCTGTGAGTATTTAGGGCGAGTATACAGAGGAACAGATGAAGGAACAGATCTGTACATGACTCAAAGATGATGACATTGCGCTCTTACCTGAGAACCCCATAGGGGCTGAATATGTTGGTTCTCCAGCTTCAGTGGAAGCAGGCGCAGAACCTGGAGAATCTATGGAGAAAGAGAAGGACAGCTGTCAGTCACAGGGCTAAATGGCCTGATCGCCCCGTTTGACCTGATGTCCAAAAAACAGATCGCCCTCCTTCCGGGGAAAATGTTTGAAAACCCCAACAGTCAATTTCCTGTTACTTATACTTTTCTTTCATGCAAAATAAATAAACCTTTTTGAGGTTGAAGTCTTTGCCAAGAAAGTGGTTTTTGAGAGGAAGTAGGAATATAACATTTACTTCAGAAGGATATTCTACAGACAGGAAACCACTTTCAGCATCGAAACTGTGTACAGTGAATTTTCTAATTGGAGTGCTAGCATACAAAAAAACACATTTTTTTTTCATATCAGTTCTTAAACCAACAGTTTAAGTTTAAATATCAGAATATTTTTTCCATACTTTGTGATCTTGGGTCAGTTTTGTCATCAATGTTATTCTCAATCTAACAATTTCAACAGAAAGCACATCATATCGCACACTGAAACAACTCATCGAAGAGCCATGTAGTTACCATGGTGATTTTTGGAACACTTTAGCTAGCGCCCTGTCCAACTGACCAATCAGACAGTGCAGAAATTGCGTGAGTGCTAACTTACTATTTCTGTGTTACTAACAAAAACATAAAAAAATAAAAGGGCACTAAATTTTTGAGGCATTGAAATATGTTGAACATTACACGTTAGCATTAGAATGTATTGCCATCTTTGACTAGACTTCTCAACAGTTTTATGTAACATCACACTAGGTTTACTAAGGGCTTTGACTGAATTTAGGGTTACACCTGAACAAGTTTCTATAGTGGGTGGGAAACAATACAAACACATAATACTGCTAGACTGTAAAGTTCACAAATGTGTATACACAGCATTGAATTATTTTTGCTTTACAGAGACAATGGCTCTCTGCTGCAGTGCTATATACAGTACATATATCAGAAATATATTTCTTTGATATATAATTTAGTTTTAGAGGATCTTTCTATATATGTTTGTTGTGAAATTAAAATGTGATGCCACTTTATATATAGTCAAAACTGAATCTACCTTTCTGACCACAAACAAAGAACAGCTTCAAACACTTAGCATTCATTTTTCTGGCAGGAAAAAACAAGCAAGTTGGCATTTTTATGCCGGAAATTTTAATACGGTCCATCTTCAGACCGATTGCCCCTCACAAGCTGTTTGATCCTGTCCGTCTATCTGCATGTGCAAACCACAGAAACGCTATTTCTTGGATTGTTAACAAACAAACATCAGACTTTTTAATCAGATTTAAAAACGATCTGTCTATCTGTGAGTTTTACAGTAAAATCAGAACCAGACTAATAGGGTCATATCTGTAAACGCATGCTGTGTTCGCACTTTGCCTATGCCTCCCCCCAAAACACACTTATTCCAGTAAGCAAATCAACCTCATACATCAAAACTACTTAACACCAAATCAAATGAACATGCTAATGAGCATTATAACACAGACAAATACACACAAACATTGGTTATTTTAATATACAAATATATAAAGATATATGACAGAGAGCTGTTTGACTGTTAAATGTGCTTCTGGTATCAAACTTTCTTTTGCATTAAAATGTGTTCATGAATGTTCTAGAACAGCGTGGCCAAACTTTCTAACTGTTGCCCTCTCTCATTTGTGCTGCTTTATGAGCTTAAACTAATTGATATGCAAATGCCTTAACATCAACGACGCCTCTTCGCACCTCACTCAGCAATGTGTGAAAGTCCGACAGTTACCACGGCGACAGACGCATGTGTGTGACAGTGACACTTAAGTGACTGACAGACAGTCTCCCTCATCTTGACGTTATCATGAGATGCAGTCGCTCGGTGCTAATGAATCTGCCCTACACACACCAGCGTAAACCTCCTCACAGAATCATGTCTGTGGGTGACAAATAACTTCCTCTCAGCATTCAGCAAAACTCTCTCTTTCAGTTAGAAAAAAACGCCTGCCTTCCATTGTTCTGTCCCTCGTCCAAAACAGTGCGTGTCCCTGCAGGAAATGTCCTCCCCAAATTGCCTTTCCTGCCCTCCACCACTGTGCCTTTTTCATTAGTTCTTTCCTGCTACGAAACCCCAAAATAATTCATAAAAATCACAAGTGAAAGAGCGAGAGCTAATGCCAGTCAGTCCCACACACACATATTTTAGTAATTCCCATTATAAACATTACCAGACGCACAAATCAGGACGTACATGGTCTAAAATTCGTCCAAATCAACGCAGAAACAGTTACAAAACAGGCACTCAGAGATTTCCGTCCAGGTTCAGGCAGTCTGGGCTGAATTTCCTCAGCGTGTTCTCAGTAAATGATCCTGTTTCACTGAAATTGTGTGAGGACATTTGGCTGGAATAAAGAAGGATCTTTACGAGACCAATCGGCAGGAAACTTCGTTCAGAACTCTGCCAAATACAACATGCTCTCTGTGTTGCTTATCTGAAGTGAATACACAGGGCATACTTATAAAGCACACAGCATTATGGGTAGAAAGAGAGTGCGCTCAGAGGAAAGAAGCAAACAGACACTCCCAAAACCTCTGATTAATTTGACAGATAAATCATTTCTGAGCAGTTCTCTTATATGACCTGTGTTTCCGCTTTCCTACAAACTCCTTGTCTACTCTCAGCTCAGCCCTGCGGCAAAACATACAGGCAGACAACCCCCCAAAAGTGGCAACTGGCATTGTGCCATCTAATGACATCTTCATTTCAAACTCAATCATAACATATCACACAGATCTCATCTTATACCGTGACTCTGATGTGATACTCATATGCACTACTGTATTTAAAGGATACTCCAAGAGCCACGAAGAATACTCCAGTAATAACGTTATCCAAGAACATTCATTTTACCATGTCTAGAAATAGTTTTTGCAAGTGACACCGAAACATAGAATGAATATATCATATGTAAAAGAAAAAACACACTGAATATGAAACGTCAACTTACCAGATGGTTTAAGAAAATCGGTGGGGTATCTTGAGTAGGGAGGAGGGGGGGATTCTGGAGAAGAGAGAGGAGAAGAGAGTTAGATGTATGCTGATGATAAAGCCTGGCATTCTCTGACACAGTGTTTGTGTAGTGTTGAGGGTTAGAGGCAGGACAGCTCTGATAAACACACAGCCGACTGGCGCCAGACACACACACACACACACACACACACACACACTTCACTGCAAACTAACTTCGCACACGTGAACCGCACCGCTGCTTTAAAGAAACATGTTATTGTACACCACAATATGACAAACAATAATAATACATTAATAAGGTATCCCGACACTGCAAATAAACTAGATGTTAATTAGATGAAAATGCTGGCTTCATCAAGAATTTACAAACAGCTAGTGAAACTGCAAAGAAACCACATCGGCTTTATCTGCTTACAATATGTATTATAATAGTCATAAATAATCTAAACCCATCCGCACTCTTTTTTGTGCCAAATACATTTCTTACAAATTATAATGGCAGCATATACGATCGTGCTCTATAGGCTATTATATATATATATATATTATCCTAGGATTAGGGTTAGTTTCAGATATAAAGGATTGTACATATATTATGTACAGTGTAAGACTATATTTTACACTGTAGATATAAGACAAAACAAAAGGACTGACTGTGTCCTAATGCTCTCTCTCGGTAAATATAAATATAATACAGGATGTAGAAGCAGAGATAAGTACCTAGCTCGCACAGTCTGCTCATATGATGCGGGTTGCAGCACACGAGCTCCGGGTTTATTTTTCCGTAAGATTCACAGCACGACAGTCTCTTTAATTCCGCGGAGTGCCGGAGGTCCGGCCACCGGAACACCTTATAGAGCAGCAGCGGGAGCGGGTACGACTGTTGACCCAGTCTGGCGTCTACTTTAGCGGGCAGGAGGATACAGGGGCTTCGCGCTCCCCCTTTGGACTCCACCGCCTGTACAAGCACCTCTAACTGTTTCTCTTTGATCTTTTTTAGGATAGAGTAGGTCAAGGCTTTCAGTTCGGCCTCGGTGCCAGGGTTCGGCTTACTACCACCGCTCGGTTTCCCAAGGCAGCAGCCCGCGGTGCCCCCGCGCGTCCCGGTGTCCGCGTCGCCGTCGCCCTCCACGGGCGCTCGGCTCCTCCAGAGTCGCCGGACGAGCCCTGATCGTTTGGTCCTGAACATGCGGGACGGCAAAAGGGTTCCCCGGCTAAAAAACGGCCATTTTGTCCGCAAATCATGAAGATCCCGGTGTCCGAATCCACAGCCGGAGAGGACACGGCGGAAAAACGGCAAGCAAGAGAAGCACAGGCAATCTGTTTCATACGCCAGTCTTTAGTATTTCACCAGCCAAACCAGCACAGAATGAAAAAAATAAACCTTTAAGATCCAAGAAAGCCTCCGATCTTCTTAGACTGCCTGGCTTGGTGCAGATGACACGTTCACACTGATGTCACTATAATGTGCAATAATTAAACATCCATAAAATGATCGGATCTTAATCCAAACGAGCCCGGATCCGCTTCTCATTCATTGAACATCTAACGTGAAGGCTCGTCTGGAGATCCCAGTGTAGCTTTTGCGAACCGATGCGTCCGACACCAAATCCGCAGCTCTGATCCAACTGGCACCAGCGCGTAAATCCACGTCTGAGAAACGAAAAGTATCTCGAGCGCTTGCGTTTCCTGATCAATTGACGCTTTTAAAGGTTACAGGACTCGGAGTATCCAACACAATCCGCTTTCAGATCATTCCTGAATCAAACGCGTACGTCTGAGTCTCCGAGCCTGAGAAACAACAAGCGAGTCGATCTCAACTAAAAGACAAGAATAAGCTCAGGCGCCTCTCTCTCTCTCTCTCTCTCTCTCTCTCTCTCTTTCTCTATGTGTGTGTGCGTCTGAGTCTCTCTCTCTCTCTCTCTTTCTCTATGTGTGTGTGCGTCTCTCTCTCTCTCTCTCTCTCTCTCTCTCTATGTCTCTCATTGGCGCGCCGCGGGTCATGTGGTTGTCTAGACACCCTGTCGCTTAAAAAAAAAAGAACAGGCAGGAAAAAAGTGATTGTGTTGCGCAAATATGAAACAAAGTAACATGAAACATCAGACTTGATACATTTGTCAAAGAGTTTATAAAGTTATAAAGAGGAGCGGGACTGAATATGTTAAGATATAAAGTCTAACATGAGACACACACACACATACACTGGCGCCAAGCACAGGTAAATTCACATGGAGTATGAAACACACAGTCATTACACTTAACTAGTGTTTATGAGGCAATCCTAACATTGTGGAGTACGGAATGATTTTTGGATGGGAACACATCCCTTCCTCAGAGCTGATGTAGGTAAACTTTAGGTTATGACAATACGTGTAGGCAGGCACACTGGATCGATATCACAGTAATTCTATATATAGATTATACATATGTGTTTGTGTGTAAAATGGTATAATTTTATACAATATATATAAAATCTTATGTAATGTTATATATTTTTTTCACATTTACGTGTTTGGCAATACGTGTGTTCCCTGGGAATCGAACCCACCCCTTTTCGACGCTAATGCAGTGCTCTGCCAATTGTGCTACAGGAACACATTTAAACTATATTATCTATATCAACATTTATAGATGGCTATGTGTTTGAAATGAGTGAATACTGCTGCCGCCTACTGGTGAGAAATGCAACATGACGAACATTTTTCTGGGGTAATGTTTTATTTGTAAATTCGTATTGCCGAGCATTTGCTTCTGAGCTGCATACAAATTAAAAAGTGCAAACTAAAAAAAGGGCAAAACGACGTACATGTAGTAATGAAAGGAAACAGATCTAAAAAAGACTGGGTGAGAATAAAAAAGGGCTGGAATGAGGGTAACTAATAAGATGAAAATAATACTAATAGAGAAAATAACAAGAAGCTATAGTTATTTTTACAATTGCTTCATAAGATGGACTTCAGCTCGCCGTTCGTTTAAAGGTCAAAACCCGCACCAACCAAATAGGAGAAAAAAGAAGTTACGCGTTCTTTTACGCCCTTTGATCAATAGAAAGACACAATGGCGCTCGCCGGGCGGCTCAGGGTGACAGGCGGGCTGCGCGCGAACACCGTCTCACCTCGCGTCACGGAGACTGTTACGTCGTTATTAATCGCGCAATGACGTCATCTTTGAAGCGAAGCATGACATTCCTTGCAGCCGCTAGGAATACAGAAAACATCAGTATGAAAACAAGGCGAATAACTATATATAAATTATATATATATATATATATATATGTGTGTGTGTGTGTGTGTGTGTGTGTTTAGTGAACATTTATATATATATATATATATATATGCTCACTAAACAACTAAATAAAAGGATGTCAAAGTAACGGACAAAGAACAAAATGAAACAGAAATCATTTAAGCCAAGTCAAGCGTTTCACCCTTTTTCACCCTTCCTTCGGACTTTAGCAAACATAATAGACAAGAGAGAGAGAGAGAAGCAGATAAGATCAGTGCCGTGGAGCAGACAGAGCGCTGTTGTGCTGCAGACAGTCTGCGTCGCTGCAGGGCACTGGAGAGGAAGATAATGACGATGATGATGATGGCCGCTATTGTTCGCGGATTCCCCACTGGCGCCGCGCGAGCTCAGCTCAGAATTGAGCTCATGAAGATCTGCTGGTGTCACAGATTCTCATCACAGCAGGAGGACTCGAGACTTCATTTCAATAAACAAATGAGAGCTTTTTTATTTACATAAATATATTTTCTCATCTTACGCTTTTCTTTTAGTTTCTTTTTTAGCATTTACTTGTTTAGCATTTAAAAGTATTTACTTCTCATTTGTTTGAAGCATGTTGCATTTTTACGCAATTTTTCCTCTCCTGTTTATTTTTTTCTTTTCTTGTGTATTATTTGAAGGTCGAGGGTATTTACCTTCAGAAATGATGAGCTTTAGCCAATAAAATAACAACATTTCCCCCCACAGGCATACAGAATGTGCACTAGAGCTTCGCTAGAATATATGACGGAATAATAAATAAATAAATGCTATTATTAAAATCTCACGTATGATCTATTAGATATATGTAATTATAGATGCTGTATGCTGTTCAGCTAGATTTTAAAGCACTTTTATGTAAGTAAGATATTTGTGAGGCAGATGGTTAAACAACAGTATATTTGTGAAACATGGTCGAACCATGAGTTTCTCTTGATAGACCATCAGGCAGCTATTGGTCATTTACATCACCAAAAGCCCACAATAAACACCATTAACTACAGATGTGCTTAAAGCCATATCGTAATCTCACGTTCATCTGTTACCCACAATTCCCAGCATGGCCAGATATACAGCCTTTAATAAACAAGACAATGTTTTTGTTGGTCTCTTTATGATATAACCTTAATTTGCTGTTCTAACATGCAAACTGTGTTCCTGTTGTGTTAAGAGTATTCAGTTGTTTTTCTGCAACAGATCTGTGAGCAAGTGAATTTCAGAGATTGCTGTTTCTTCACAGCACAGGGAGATCGATTGACTGCTGGCAGGCCAGAGAAGAGCTGAATGTGACGAGACCACAGGAAGCTGACTCTATTGACGAGGTCAGAGGTCACGCTAGTGTGAGAGGCAAAATAAACCAGAGCATGTGGAGATGTTTGAGAGAACTTGTGAGTGATCTCGCCTGGACTTTAACCAAGCAGCAGATCTGTCTGCTACCTGTCAGAATTGGATAGATTTTTATCTATATTGTTTGGTTTAAACTCATTTTAAAAAAAGTATGACATTTTGGGACAATATTGAGACGCTGGAGAAAAAAAGCAATCATTCAATGTATTTTTAAAGTGTTTATATAATGGAAAATAATAATAAAAAATAACCATCTAAATAAGGAAAATGATTTATACTGTGATTAATGATTTATATATACAGCAAACTATATGGTATATATATATAGCAGCTTTATGAAAGGACCTGACTGAAATCCACACATCAAGATGCATTACATCAGCTCTGATGTCACTGACACCAGACAGCATCAGCTCTAGTGTCTCAATTGTGATAAAACCACTTCTGTACATTCTGTACAAAACCACTGAGTGCCGTCTGATCTATTGTGTATCAAGAATGAAAATCAAATAGGTTCGTAATAAGTATGTTTACTAACCTTTTGAGATGTAGCACTTGGTTTAAAACAATTTGCAAATGAAAGTTTGGCCCAGATTCTTCCCCCTCTGATCTGTGCCTGTGATATGTGATTATGACGAATCAGACATGAGCAGCGATGTAAGACACTATTTATGCATCCATACAGATTCCACAGGAGTTCTGCGCTGTTTGTATAAAAGTCCCTTCCTGTAAATGACAGACATGAAGTCAGCAGCCGCTTTTCAAAATCACAACAGCACTTTCATGGTCCAGGCTTTAAGTCTGTATGTAATTACCTCCTATAATTAGCCTGCTCTATTTGAGCTGTATAATTGTTGAAGGACAGAAGCTATATGTGAAGCTAATGGAGCTGCTATAGAACCAACACAGTACCGCAAAAACATAAAGGTCTAAAGAAGAGGGTGAGCAAGCGATGGGGCGGCAATAGACAGGTAACAAGTTAAGAGCAAAAGAAAGAAAGAGGGCAGAAAATTATGTGGTTAAAGAAATAATTTACCCCAAAAAATGTTTGTCATCCTTTACTCACACTCGTGTTCTTGTAGTTTAGTTTCTTCCTTTCATGAAACACAAACTGAGATGTTGGCCAGATGTTCTTAGAGTTGCTGCAGGGAAAGATGATGGTGATTTGTACTGTCAAACTACAGAAAGAGAGAAAAACAGTTTTAATCTCAGTGTCAGTCTGTCGTATGACTTGAAATATAGGAGGTTGCTTTTTTGTCTTATTTTCATATATGGAAAACTGAACCTCAGATGATACGCTGAAGATGTTTCGATGAAACATGTTTATAAACACCTTTTATGTGTCACAAACGACAGATTTGGAATGACATGAGATTAGGGGTCATTTGGAGGTTTGATGCATGATTGACATGCAGTTAAAACAAGAGGGAAGTGTGCTAACAAGTGCACACTGCAGTCAATGTCATCTTGTCCAGCATTCAACAAAACAGACTCCTGTAAAGAGACATAAATGGCCTCTCGTCACCTTCTCGCGCTTCGTCGCCCCAGATGGGATGCCATATGCTAAGCTCTATCTGCAGGCTGTCCCTCTCTCTCTCTCTATCTCTCTCTCTCAGTGGAAGATATTGTAAAGGCTAAACTTCTGAGAGTCCATTGAACTCTAGACCTTAGTTTTATGAGTCTTATATGACACTGAATTGCTCTGTGAACCTCGAGTCGTTTAGAAAGAATCTCACCTCGTCTCACTGCTGCTCACTACAACAAGAGGTTGGTGATGCAAATAAAAAAAGATGCTCTATCAAATAAAGAGCGCAAATCAGGAAGAAGGAAAGACGAGCAGTGATTTAGAACAACTCCGGTGTGGCTCACAGAGAGCTGCAGGTTTGTTGTGAATCAGGGCATGGACAGCAGGGAAAAATTATTATAATGCAAATGCAACTATATAATCATGTAAAATGAGTCTTAAAGTAGCCTCTTGTTGTTGATGTCACTGTCAACAAAACTAAAAATGTAAAAATCGAATTTGGCGCCTGATGGCTAATATAATCTGCCTGTAGTACCTGCCCATGAAAGACACATAACTACAGTGCTAAGGTGCTTTGTATGGCTCCTATGCAGTTGCTAACATGTTCTATGTGGGTCATAGGTGTTAACCTTTCAAAAAAGCCCAGATCTTAGCCTGTGATATTGTCTAGGGTATCTGCTGCAATGTCAGTCTACATGATTTCCTGTTACCTCAGTTTGTTCAAACACAAAAAACTGAGCAATAGTAATAATATGGTGCTTGCCTTCATCAAGAACACTATTTAACAGACTCATGGAATTAGTATCTACTGCTCTCAAAAGAGGACGTCAAGTTCCCATAACTGTGTGGTGACACATTTAATAATGTTTCTTTGTCAAACTGTGCAAAATGCCAATAGCATCACAGTTGCCATGGTGATGCCCTAGCTGTGTCGGTACAAGTGGAGTGGGTGGGGATTGTAGACTGACCCAGACAAATGACCTGCTGTCTCCACTGCATGCACCGGGAAATACCCAGACACGCAGAGGCATACAGAGACACGCAGAAGCACATAAACTAACAAATTGACATCTTGTGCGCAGAGCCATTAAATAATTAATGAGATAAAAATCATATATTCTTTACAACAAAAACACTTAACAACACTTTTAACATAAACCTTGACAAAAATATGAAATTTTTATAATAATTAGAACTGAAATCTGTTTTTGTAATCAACAAACAAATTAACAATAACAACATAAAAATGGCTGAGATTACATGAATCTTAACATGGAACATTTGTAATCAGAAAATGTGTTTAACCTAAAATAGGGTTAACGGCGTGTTTAACCCTGGATTTAGAAGGCTTCTACACTACAGTTACAGCGTGGAACAACATAGAATGCTGTAGAATGTTGCAGTTGTTTAGCAACAGACAACCAAACCTAAGTAAACAATGCTTGCCTCATTCAATATTCATTAGTTGTGCAGTTGATATTTAGTCTGACCTTATACATTTGTTCTTACTGGTATATATTACAATACAGTCAACATATCACAAAACATGGAACTGAAATTCAGTATTACAATAATCCAAAGTTAAAAAATAAACAAAAATTGAAAAATTCCAGGTAAAAACTTACAATCATGCAAATTACAGAAATATACACCATTAGATGTGATGCAAATGTAGTCTGTGTAAAAAAGAAAAAGTCATTTTCTGGCTTCTAGTGAGCAACACTTTCTGATAATAAAAATTCTTCGTTTTTTTAAATGAAGAATATTCCAGTCTGCTTGAAGTACAATACCCCAAATCCCACAGTGCATTTATCTACTGAATACAGAAGGTGACCTCACAGGTAATAATAATGTAACTGCAGCAAAACGTCCACCATTAAACACAAGAGCTGTGTTCAAATCACCAGCCCTCAGTATCAGCAGTAATAGTAAAGCTTGCCATGTACAAACACCAGCTACTAATAACAAAGACCCAAAATAAAGAGAACTCAATCAAACCAAAAGACTTTAAAAACACTTTGGACTTCAGAATGAACTAACGTGTGCTTTAACAAATACACGTTTCCTTCTAATGGAAATTCTCCATGACCTGTAATTACAGTAAACGCTGACTTCCTGTACTGTACATTCCACTAGTGGAACATTAGAAGCTCAACAGAGGAATGAGCAGCACCAAATCTGCTCTCGGCTTTTATCTCTTAAATTACTCATTTTAATGGTAACAGAACCTCAGAAAGAAGCAGAACAAACAAAACAAAACTTTAAGAGTCATTTATTATTTTTTGTGGCCTGTTTAATTATAAATTATATGTTAAACATTATTAAGAGGGGAGCATTCAAATTCATTCAAAATGCATTGTTAAAGGTATTCTGTGTGTTTGACTGGACAAAATTTGTACACACCAGTTAGCACAAGATCAAGAGTCATTAATTTCTTTGTTTTCCCGAGAGGACTGTACATTTTAAAAGCACATGTCTATTTAATGATAATTCTGTCAAATGCTAGGAGTAAATTAGCATATAGATGATCTCTTAACTGGTTACCAATGCTATTATAGAAGCCTGTTTGCATATTTGTCATGAATAGTTAATTTATTCTGCAGCTGAAGGTGACCAATAACAGCAGGTTACTGAGATAAACTAAGTAGCATTGAGCTGGTCATGTGATCTTAAAATGACAACCACTAATAATGGTATAGTTTCTATATTTGTCAAATATAACCTTTTCACTAACTTTCCTGCTAGACCATTTCAAAGAACCACAAGAATGTCCAAAATTATGGCTGTAATTCTGCTTTTTTATTGGTTGTAATTCACATTGTAGAGAATCAGGAAAACTAATAGAAAACGGACAGAATGGAAACAAATGGAAAAAACGGAAAGCAACAAATTCAGACACGCTCAAATCCACACAAGCGGTTATTTTATATTAAGACCTTGTTCATTCTGAAAGTAAAAGTGAATCTGAACTGTGGAATTACTAGTGCATCTGAAACAAGGTCCTGATTCATGCCGGGTACAATTATTTCTCTCACTGAAGCAGCAAACATGCTGACATTTACCAACCCAAAACCTCCATCCAGTCCAGTATTATCTCTTGCATTATCTCTTGCATTCTCTCTTGTCTTTTTAGACCTTCTCATTTCCTTCTACATAAATATACTTTCTGTTCATGTAAAGATCAATCTAAAAAAAAAAAGGTGCTATGGAAAATACAGGGGAAACTCAAATAACGATACATACTATTCCATATTAAACAAGAAATTCAATGCAAATACAAAAAATAAAAGAGAAAACTCCAACAACAGACATTGAAATGTCCAGCCTCTGTGGTGAGCTATGACACTTCGAATGAAGAGGACAAACTAACAGATGAAAGAATAAACGCTCTGGTGAGTTTGTGCTGTGTAACAGGGATGGAATAAGACGTTATCTCAGGTAACGGGTGAAGTGTAATATCTACTCTTCACACTGATTATACAGTACATCCGTCTGACACGTAGAACTCATGACTGGACCTAATTAAAAAAAACAAATAACACACGTTTCTAGAAGTATAAATGCTACAAACAAATGCAGTTTGGATTTGTTTATACATAAATGTACAGGCAGAAACAAAATCTAAATATATATATATATATATACACACATACATCAGACTCTAACCTGGATTTATATGTGAGTTACAATGTGTTAATATTATTTTTAACCTACTCTAAATGTTTTCCACCTACATATAAAATGATTTTTTTCTTTGTGCAGACGCTCATATGAGGATTATATAAGGGCAATATTTTGAGTATAATTAACAAAATGTAGTTACAATAAATAAATAAATTTAAAACAGCAAAGCATCCTATAAAACAGGCCACAAAAATATCTATTTATGACTATATAGCGGAGTAATATGTGACAATGCTGTGTATAGTAATATAATTAATAATCATGTCTGAATGGTTAAGGTCAAAGAATCTTCGCAAAAGGAAAATGAGAATTTGTCATTCGAACATTAGCAATATTATCAAGCAGTCAACGGATAGCTGAGACTAAGATATAAGATTTGGTTTAAATTGTTTTCCCTGACTCATGACCCCCTTTCCAAATACAAAATACAAGCAAATAAACAAAAATCATTAGGATTATCACTACAAAGTTCTGTAAGAGACATTGGACCTGTGATCAAAACACAAATTTGTACCATTCCCAGAATTCAGTGCAGCCAGCATTGAGCAGATCACATGCATCAGCTGAGCAGAGACCAACATGGCGTTCATATGGCGATGACAAGGATGGATGCCTGGGAGTCTCAAATGAACAAAGTATGTAACTGATTCAGCACATACTCATAATGGAGGCACTTCAGCAGACGACTCACATGAGAACTGACACGCACGAACATAAACACACACCCCAATTCAAGAGTCTTATGCAGTTGGTTAACACAGAATCACACAGTCGTTTAGGGTGAGTCCATGCCAAACAGCTCGATGCCCTGAGGGTTCCAGTAAAGACCAACACCAGAATTAAAGACCAGCGACCAGGCGTATGGGATGAAGAAGTCCTCGGGTTGCTCTTCCTCCACATATTTAAACTTCAGCTCTGGAAATTTCTGCAGGAGACACACATAGTCAAAAAAAGACACAGCTCTCTTTATTGTGATTGGTCAATTGCTGCATTTAAAAAAGGCTTAAAACAAAGCCTAAACAGGAATTGGGCTATTATTTACTGTAACATTTGACTTAATCGATTACAAAAGAAAAGATATGATGTCACAATGAGGCCCTTTGCTAGATTCTATAAACAGTTTAAAGGATAATATTCTGTTATATATTCTGCTAGTACATTACATTGTAAATTATACCAGTCATACATATACAAACATTACTTTAATTTATGATTTATTGCAAGTGTCATTCTTTAAAAGGGTGAAGTGCAAATGAAGAATGTAAAGACTGATTGAGGAGTCAGCACTGAATCTTGAGCACTGAGCGTGATTAAAGTGTGATAAACACAAATACTGTGTAACCTGTCAAGGTGTGTGATCTGATTTCAAGTGAAGTGGTTTTGACACAGCTGTAATTCCATCTACCTGTGAGGTAAATAAACTTAAGTTTGATTGATTATATGACACACAGCAAGACCTCAGAGGCCTCTGTTCATGTTTAAATACAAGTCTCTTAACCTCTGGTAAAACAACCCTTCTACCTGAGACGCTAGTTTACAGTCTCCTGAGTGCTCAGGGTTTCAGCTTCCTTTACTGATCACAGATCAGAGTTTAAAGTGACTTTTTTAGCTACATTAATTATGTAAATTTCCCACTGCAAAAACAACCATGATGATATTCTTTGTACAGTATGAGTCTCTCAACAAACACACTGACTGACAGTCACAGGAAACTTTCTATAGTCTACCAACTAACTCACTGGAGACTGACTTCAAGGAAACAGGAAGCTGTGTGATAGTGGGAGTAGCTAACACTGATCTCACTCTTCCTTATTCATGTTACCACAGTAAACCTCTTTCAGTTCTTATTTAGAGGATACAGGATGTAAAGAACCTGAGACGATGAGGAATGCCTTTTAACTAGAACTTCACAGTTCCACTGAAGCCAAAAACATCATGTCATTTCCCATTGGTGTAAAAAGATGAGTCTAACTTTGACTGGTGATACTGTGACTTTCAAAAGCTGCTCCAATGAGCGTTTTTGAGGAAGTAGTTGCAGGTTTCTAGTAAATGGGATGCAGGTCACATCTCACAGATGAGGTTTAGCTGCTTGTTTGAGCAAAAGCTGCAAGAATCAAGCTGTCACTTGATAACAATCAAGCTAACACTATTGTTACTGGACGGCCCAACCCAATACTAGCAGAACAAGTACAAGCTGAGCCTGATGCAGCTCAAAGCCCTGTAGTACCCTTCATAAACCATACAGCATCAGCATGGTGGGGGGCAGCCCAGCCAAAACCAACAGCTGAGAGATGGCAGGTCCATCTGACCCCATCCCAATCAACCCGAGCCGACCTGAGCCAACGCTCAGGTGAGTCAAAAAAACAATCAACAGCAGGTAAGCTGCCCATCAGCATTATTAATGCATGGACGTCCTATCATATTCCCCAGCGCTCTCATTGTGAGAGAGTTCTTTCACATCTGACTCCACAGAAAGGGCTCAGAATTTGGCTGGACTCTCTGACTCTGGGTCTGCTGGCTCGGCTACACTGCGGCTCTATTCAGCGTCTCTGAAGGTCTGTCTGTTCCTTTCAGAGGCCACAGAGCAAACGGACCCGTCTCGTCCCGTGGGGAGAACGAGAGAGAACAGGTCAAAAGGTCAAAGACTTTCAGAGCAGCTGAAGGCAGAATGCAGGGAGGTTCAGACCATTGCAACATTCTTTATGAGTGAAGCCTGTCAGGAACATGTTCTTGGTTGATCCAAAGAAAAAGTTAAGAAAATAAACCGCATACAATGAAAATGGAGATTTTTCACACTCTCACATTGTGACAAGTATGACAATTAAGCACCCTCCATTCTTAATATGTGAAAACAACATTGAAACTTTATGTAGTATGTAAGTATTTTAGAAATAATTTATTAGCACTCACTCTACTACCTTGATTTTAAATGAAATATAAACATGGTAATGTGTTATTATACCAGAGTAACAAGATATGATTCTTGTACTATTGCTGTAAAAATCGATATCTATTGCTGCAGATGTGTAGATATTCAGTAGATGTTTCACTCTGAAACATAACACATTAATTAAAAAGGTAATATTATTCTGTAATAAAATTAATTTAAATAAATTGAAACTATAGAAAGGAAATTAAACCAGTGCTGGGATGTCAGAATATGTTTCAGTCTCACTGAAGAAAGAAATGAACCCACAGCAAGACCATTTAAACTCTCAAACATTCTGCGTCAAACTGTTACAACACACACACACGCGTCCCCCCTGCAGGGCCCCAGTGCTTCCTGGGAAGAGAAGGGCCAGACAGTGCCCGGGCAGAATTGGCTCATGGTTGGCTGGGCTCCAAGGTCGCCCTGACACACACAAGACAGACAGACAGACAGACAGACAGACAGACAGACAGACAGAGAGAGAGAGAGAGAGAGAGAGAGAGAGAGAGAGAGAGAGAGAGAGAGAGAGAGAGAGAGAGAGAGAGAGAGAGAGAGAGAGAAGACAGACTTGGCCCCAGTTTGCGCCAGTCAGAGCAGAAGCAGATCACTTCTATCACACACTGTTCTTTCTGCTCGTACACACACACACACACACACACACACACACACCAAAATGCCAACACAATGTAAGCACGTAGCTTTGTTGTACATATTTATGTTACTACAGATGTAACATTTCAGTACACACCTCCAGCTTCATTACCATCTCAACTGCACGTCAGAATGCAACAACATGCACAGCTACACATAAACACACATAAAACTTGTGTAATATGATGGTTTTCTGAAAGCGACAGGATATTTAACAAGATACACACATCCTAAATAGGACTTAATTTATTCATAAAAATAGCTCTGTACAGATTCATGGATTGGATTCATGAAAGATTATAAAGACAAAGGTCTTTTTCCTATGAAACAGCATGCACCAATAATTTCACAAAAACAATCCAAATGTTTACTAAGAAGATAAACAGATTTTAGGTGGGCTTCAGTGTGAAGCACTGAACACTCAAAGGATGACAAAACGTCACCTCTACTTGTCCCTTAAAGCTCTAAATGTGTAAAAGAATAGAAAAAAGCAGAAAAATAAGCAAAATTTGTTAATATTGCATTGTGCATTTCAAAATGCACATAAAAGTGTTTAGTAAAGTGTTTGTGTGTTTGTGTGTGTGAGGTCACTGCTGAAACACTTTCAACATCTTTAGGAGTCAGAGTGTCTCTGTCTTATCAGTACACAACACACACAACAACAAATTCCACCTCCTCTGTTACTGTGTACACATCACACACTGCTGTCTCTGTTCCTATTCAACAGAGAGAGAGAGAGAGAGAGAGAGAGAGAGAGAGAGAGAGAGAGAGAGAGAGAGAGAGAGAGAGAGAGAAGAGAGAGAGAGAGCGAGAGAAACAGAAAGAGAGACAGGGCAAGAAAATAAAGGAACAAAATCGGCGCAGTGCTCCGGGCAGACTGGCTGGCCCTTGATGCTTCCTTTATGTGTGTGTGTGTGTGTGTGTACCAGGGCTGAGGGTTGGGAACATCACACAAGCACACAGTTGCTCTCTTGGGACTGTGATTCTGATAATCTCTGCCCACTGCGTGCTTGTATGTGTATGAGTCTGTTCGTCTAGACATAAATTTTCAATCTCAGTCTTGGGGGACGCCCAGGACACACACACACACACACACAAGGGGCAGATTACTAGAGAACACTTAGTACAGATCATCCACAGACAGAAATATAACAGGTTCTGTTTAGTTATGTAGAGACTGATTCAGGTATTAACCAACGATATCACATATATAAATACCTGTCATATCACAGAATCAGATGCAAATATTTTTCCTCTTCTTTTTTTTTATCAATAGGCCATGCAGATAGTTGTTTAATAAAGGGATTTAATCATTGATCCAAACCAAATATTGATCCAAACAACTGAATAATTGAAGCATTGCAGATGCTGTAGAACCAGAAACAATGGCACAATATTAAACAATTGACTTACAGTCACTGGTTTTAAGTATCATTTTTTTTAGTCTGTTTTGAAGTATTTGAAGTTCTTTGAGAGGGTTGAAAAATTATAATTCCCAATGCTTAACGTGACAATTTCCATTTCCATGGTAACACTGGATCTCCTTTCAGGATTATGGGTAATGAAGTTCTTTATTAATTACACATTCTTACATCACTTTATCTCAAAGCTCATGGTAGGCTGGTTTACACATTAAAAGCTAAAAATCAATTTTGCTATGCAAAAAAGAATGGGATTTTTACTAGCTGTGTTACGATAAAAAACCTCTATCCTGAACCTCATTCAATCAGTCATAAAGATGAAGAATGTCATCTGTGATATCTGAAAGACTGAAAATGTGATGAAACACACAATTAAATGACACATGCTGAACACTTGTCCTGTGATTTAGAGGGAGCAGAGGGGATTGTGGGTAAGGGTGGGCAGGTAACAGGACGTGTGCTGGAGATTTATGCAGGTCTTTAATCCGGTATATCAGGAACAGATATAATAGTGTGTGCGCGTGATGTCCTGTTCTTCAGATGTCATTACCCCAGTGTCTTATAAAGCTGTAATGAACAGCCCTGCAGGAGTCATTTGTGATAATGAAGATTACGCTTGACCTACAGTCTTGATCGCTCGTGTGTTCCCCACTCTCTCTCTCTTATCACATTAAGGCAAGACAGTTTAATTCAACCACATACAGAGTCCAAAATAAAAAAACAGCCAAACAAAAACAAATTCCAACAGCAAACAACAAATTTTGATAACAGAGCAAACAGATACAAATGCTTGTAGGCTTTCCCGACAGACCATTTGAACTTCAGCTAGGAAGCCAAATGTTCTTTGTCAGGGTACGTTCAATATGAGCAAACCGAACGGATACTAATAATCTACTTAAGAGAAGCCCAGTGACTTAACCAAGTGTGATGCAATAAAGGCCCATTTACCCTAGAAATGAAACCTATAAAGATAACTACATCAATAACTATATTAGCATCCACACGAAAAAACCATAATGTTGTGTTCATTTTGAGCTTGCACACTTAAATGCATGAGCCAATGAATTTTGATTGGCTGATCGCAGTTAACAGCCAATCAAACAGTTCATCTGTATTTTTATTGTTTTAGTTGTGGTGTTAACTCCGTTATGATTTTTAAAACGTTATCTTTATAATTATCATTCTTGGTGTGAACCTTAACCCAATAAAAGCTCTTTTAAGTAAATCATGAATTTTTCTCCTAAAAAATACAGTCCTGAATAATGCAAAATACAGTTTCAAAGCTGGTAAGAAATATTTATGGATGTAAATCTTGGCATTGACATTTGTGGCAGAAAGATCATTGTGGCCTCTGCCTCCATGTTTTTAGAGTTACTGTCACCATGGCAACAGCTGATCATTGTGCACACAACTACAGTTATCATCAGTGTGTGTGTGTGTGTGTGTGTGTGTGGGATACTGTCAGATGGTAAATTATTACTCCAGCATGTGTTTAAAGAATTTGTTTTCCTGTCTCTACGAGGAAGTAAAATGTCACCGTCCTAAATTTAGAGAGTCAGATATTTTGGATGAAAATGGATAAATAGAGTGGAAAGGTCAGATATGTGGAAAGATAAAGAGCAGACGGATGTGTGTGTGTGTGTGTGTGTGCCAGACCTTCAGACGATCTTTCGGCAGGGCCACAGCACCTTTCTTGATGACCTCTTGAACTCTCTCCACTGATAGGTCACTTCCTGCCTGCTCCAAACGCTGACTGAAGAATCCAATCACCTGCAAGAACAGCGCGCGCGCACACGCACACACAAATGTCATTACCACGGCAACATCACTGCACCACAGCAACTCAACAAGATGCACACTGCATACTTCACAAATAACAACAGTAGAATGATAGTACCCTTTTCGAAATCATAGCCAAGGACACTGAAGCGTGTGTAAAGATTTATAGAGAAAAATTCCTTTACTCATAACCCACTGCTGTCTCTTAATGTATCCATTTTCTCTCTCACTGCTTTCCTGTCTTTCTCCATTCTTCTGTCTATTCTTGTCCATCCAAACTCTCTCTTCTCTTTCTAAGGTTTGAGCTCCACATAGCAATTACCAGATTAATTTTTTAAAATGGTATGTGATTGTTTAAGGCTGGAGTGAGTCACTAATGCATGACTGTGTTTATTTTAGAAGGGGAATTTACTTTCCCTCTTGCTCAGATTACCCAGAAGCCCCCTGGGCTCCTACTGCACAATATAAATGCAGCTCTTGTGTAAGTCTTTCTTTATCTACAGTATGTGAATGATTACACACTGAGCATCGTATTTAATTTTAAATGGCAACTGTGGTACAGCATTTCAAGAACAATATAGACAGCTATAGGCACCACGTTACCAAACATATATAGCAAAACTCAGAGCATAAGAAATGTTCATTAGCAATATTAATTTTACATTAAAAAATAATTCACAAACATACATAAGCAAACCCTGTTCTAAAACTAAAAACAATGCCTATCCAGGCAGAATGTTTAGGCATCAAATACTCACTCCCACCAGACTAGCAAGTCATTAGCTTACCAACATGACTAAAGAGAGTAAGTCAACTTATATCACTCTCTCCTCAGGTTGTGATTCAGTTAGGATGTGTTACAGTGTTATACACAGGCAACGTCTCACCGTGTCGAGGTTCTGCATGATGTCCTGAAAGGAGGGGTGTGAGCGGAACTGCTCAAAGAGTTCGCGTTTGTAGAGCAGAGCGTACAGCAGGTTTGGGTTGTGATGGAGCGAGTTACTCAGACAGGAGTTGATGATCTCCAGCATCATTCTGATCACCTCCTCGATGACATTCAGATCCTGAGCCTGAGGAACAGACAAGAGCATTTAGTAATCAACCTCAAACATCACTCATTATCAGCCAGAACCCTGCTGTGAACCTTCAAACTGTTCTCAGTAGTTCATGAGGGCAAAACATATTATCTAGGTAGGCAGCCAACACAGCCAGTCTGTCTGTAAGTTCAGTGCACACGCCCTGCAGTGTGTGTTTGTGTGTGTGTGTTCTCTAAGTTTAATGGGTTATCGGTCCCTGTACTGTGCTACAGAGTCGACCGTGAGACTTTTTCTAGGTCACACACTCATAAACGGGCAACATGAATGTAGTATAACGCCCCTCTCTCTCCTGATCTGTCTGTAGCATGACATATATAAACTTCATGCATCATATCTTAGGAATGTTTGACTCTCTCTGGACATCAGGGCTGTACAGATGGATGGGAAATGGCTGTGGTGATGTTATTGGTCTCAACAGACAGTCTGGAGTCACTGTGAGACCACCAGCCCCACAAAACACAGACACTTTACATACCTGCTTGAAAACACACACACACACACACACACACACACACACACATATATAACATATAAGATTTACACTGTAGATCAACTGTGAGCACAAACTCACCTGAGCTACAAACTCTACTGTCCTGTACTGTACTGTTCTTAGATCTAAACTCTTTTAAAGCAGCTTCTGGGGTGAGGTGCTGTGAGAATAAATGGTTTTCTGGACAAGCAGCAGGTTTTGGTAAGATGGTGGTCTAGTAAACCTGCTCTGTAATTAACACAGTTTGTGTCCTGTGAGAGACTCACACAGATGAACACACAACGAGTGATCAGCCTTCACTGCTTCATACCTGCACCAGAACAACAGAAATCACAGCACTTGACCTCAGGTTCTGATACTAGAACCTGAAAAACTCTCACCTTCATGTTGCTTTATAAGTGAATTACAATAAACAATTAGCTGGACAAATAAACAGTCCCCGTCCCAAACTCACACTATTGTCCATTATGTAATTATATATATCTCCGTCCTTACACCTTCCCCTGCCAGCAGACAGAGGAAATTCCTGCCTCCCGTTCCCATGACGACCCCCTACACATGGGAAAGATCTGTGAACACAGCAGTTGGGAATATTATCGGGGTTGGAGGCTGTCGCCACTGTTATTAAGGGAATTAAAGTAGATACTTATGAAAGTCTTACACTAATAACAAAAGTGCAGGCAGGACGGGATTATAGCAGACCTGGAAAAAGTTGTCTAGACCTGCACTTCTAAATTCATGGGCTTTGACCCAAAAATGGGGCTTAGGTTTGTTCTGAATAACAGCAAACAGAAATAATAATGTGATGCTAACCATGTAACAGTGCAGCATTAAAATAACAAAATAAATAGATCTGACAACGTTCATTAAGGAAAAATAAAACCTGCATCTTTTATTGTTGATCTCAAAGGTTGTGTCTAATCTACAAACTACAACTCAGACCGCTGGAGGAATCTGACAACACTAACAGAGAGAAGAACTCATAATTAGATGATAAGAACACAGGAATGAGTCGGAGATGAGAGAGCTGCTCTACTGTTGAATAACGAGATTACACACACACACACACACACACACACACACACACACAGAAACACACACACACACACACACACACACACACACACACACACACACACAGAAACACACACACACACACACACAGAAACACACACACACAGAAACACACACACACAGAAACACACACACACAGAAACACACACACACAGAAACACACACACAGAAACACACACACACACACACACACACAGAAACACACAGAAACACACAGAAACACACAGAAACACACACACACACACACACACAGAAACACACACACACAGAAACACACACACACAGAAACACACACACACACAAACACAAACACACACACAAACACACAAAACACACACACACACACACACACACACACACACAGAAACACACACACACAGAAACACACACACACAGAAACACACACACACACAGAAACACACACACACAGACACACACACACACAGAAACACACACACACAGAAACACACACACAAACAGAAACACACACACACACAGAAACACACACACAAACAGAAACACACACACAAACAGAAACACACACACAAACAGAAACACACACACAAACAGAAACACACACACAAACAGAAACACACACACAAACAGAAACACACACAGGAACTGAGTTCAGATGGTAACAGAATTTGAGAGTGTGATGAACAGCTAGACTTTTTCATTAAAACACATACACTTCTCACATGCTTCAGTAGCCAATTCAGAGGTCTGTCTATCTAGTCTGGCACCTTCCTACATAGGCAGCCAGAAGGTCTACGAATCCTCACAAAAATCTAACTTACAAGTAACCAGTTTAGAAATTGGCTTTGTTTACAGTTTAATTATGCTGCGTAGCTTCTGCAACAGTCTTTATGTCAGGTGGAACTCACTTATGGTGCATTAAAATGCTCACTATCTTTAGCACCTATCCTCAGAAACAAGCATTAGAGCATTAGAGAGAGGGAAACAAAGAGAAAGGGAGACAGAGAGAGAGGGACAGACAGTTATTTGTCACTCAGCATCAGAATTTCCTGCAAGTGTGTGTGAGGTCTAATGTAATGTCAATGTGAGGTCTGTGACTGATGTCAATAGCATCCAAGCCAGTAAGAGGTAAGTGCTTGTCTCCATGGTTACAATGCATAGGTTCTCAGGTCAGAGGTCAGAGGTCAAAGGTCAGATCTCACGGTTCATGCTTACAGTGACATTGAGAGACAAACTGGCACCATGACAACAGGCACATATTAGCAAGTGGAACAAATGTTGATTTATCCTCATGATGATGGAGTTTGTGTTAATTGTGTTCATGTAACCAAACAGAACTCTGAAAGACAAAGGGGACTTTATCTCTGCCTTTAAATAAGCAGTACTGCACAAGTAACCACACGTTGCTTTTACAATAAAAAGGTTTACTTTTACAATAAAAGATTCATTATTGACTGATGCATTGTAATTACATTATAAAACAGATTCAAATCTGTTTAATAGTTGTTTAGTATAGTATGAACAGCCAAATACAAAATAAAAATCAGTTTCAAACCCTAACAAAAACACAATATGTGGTTTGAAATTTGATTAAAAACAGATTTTGAAAATGTCTGCCTGCTGCTTTTGACATTCCACGCTGTTGTCTTACTGATGTCCTGACACTTACATCATATAACACCCAATGAAGATCCACCAGATATTGACAGCACTGTCTGAACAAACAGCTCTGATTCTATCACTTACATCACAACGTCAGACAGTCATTCCTGAAGATCAGATTTAATAAACAGAGCATTTTTTATGTGCCGTGTAAACCGACTTTTTAAACTTATGCAGAAAGTGGAATCAAAACGCTTTGAGGCATAAGGATCAGCCACTGAGCAACATACAGCGTTACATGAGCGCTTTGAAACTCCAGTGGAAGAGGTTTGATTAGTTTTCAGCAAAACAGCCCCTGTGTTTCTCGCTTATAAACACTTCGGCTGCTGCTGGTCCAATCAAAAGAGCCTTTAAACAGGAGAGACGAGACTCACACACTCACAAGAGCAGCCAGATGGAGAATAAAAAGAAGGACAGAGAGAGAGCCAAAAACTGTGCGTGTGTGTGCGCCCACAGGTCTTTAGGGAGACAGTAAATGGGTCGTTCTCTGACCTGTATTAAGACACTGAGACATCTCATAATCATGCCGCAGAGAGCAGCGCCAGAGGTCTCTCTCTCTCTCTCTCTCTCTCTCTCTCTCTCTCTCTCTCTCTCACGCGCACCAAAAAATAGATCTGACTGGTGAGCCGCCAGCATCTCTGAGACTTAAAGCAGCATGATGAGACATCACATGTGCTGTGACAGCCTAAACTGTAGCTCTAATTAACAGCGAGATCATTAAACTTACACACAGACACACATGCTCATTTCTACATTCACGTGCCAACAAACACACTACATTTAATCATTATTTATGTTTTAAACTCATTTGACTTTCTTCAGAGGAAAACTGAAAAAATGCTAGAAAAATGCTAGTGAATGACACCCCCAGGCATCATTCATTTTTAATGTATAAATAAGCAACAGCATCATCAAATTCATCTAAATGTTTTTCTATTGTGTTTCAAAGTTGGTCACACAGGTTTGAACAGGTGAAGTTCATTCAAAGATGAAAATTCTCTCATCTTTTACTCACCCTTAATATCACAAACAGTGTGTCTCTGTTCTCATTAAATGAAGGAAATCCCATGGTGATAACAGTTACAGCAGACAAAAACTGTGTGTGCGTTGTTTGTCTTAAAAGATATAACACAAGCTTGCAAAATCAAGTGTAGTCTAAACTCTTGCTTGATAAGTGTGGTTTAGGAAATCCTTCCCATAAAACTCTTCTGAGAAACCGAGAGAAAGATGACAGCAGTGTGGAAACTGTTTGGGTGATTTTACTGGCACACAAGAGGCTGTCTTGACCCAATCTGCCTAATGAGCCCAAATCCAGACCTCCGATATCTCTTCTCCACCCAGAGTGTGTCAGCATCTAATCTTGAAGTGTTCCACTTGTTTTCAGTGATGGAGAATGGGTTCTCCAGTAGCTCTCAAACCAGGACGAGCTAATGACAGAGTATAACTACAGCTAATGTTAAAATTAGCTGTAGTGATGTTAAAATAACTTTTTAAAACAAAACCTAGCATTCTTAAACAAACACTGTGACATGGCCTGTTTATTAGTGCACAAATTATTTAGTAATTCAGCATTAGCCTTTAAACTCAATGGAAACCTGGATCTTGCAGCTGAGCATTAATCGGGAGGAAAAGATGAAAGAGTGAAGATATTTTAGTAAATGGACAGACAGAGAAAAAGAGAGAGAGACAGATGGGGAGATGAAGGAATAGATGTGAATAAAGCAGGAGACACAAAGGACGTGTGGGGCCTAATGAGGACAGCAGACAGCAGTCTGACCAACCCAGACACACAGCAGACATCTGCAAGACACTGGCCTAAGGCTGTTTATGGAAGAGACACACACACACACACACACACACACACACACCACTACATCAAGGTTACACTCTGAACTGAAGACTTCCCACAAATACACACACACACTCCATTTACATCCCTATTGTCCTAGACACCCCATTCCCCCAGGGGGTGGTACAGCAGGTTGGATGATGCCCTCTAGGGTCGAACCAGCTGATCCCCCCTAAAAGGTGATTAAAGGACTGTTTACCACAAAATAATGCTGAGACATCTATTGCGTTGTCTGTGCTAGCAGCATTCCAAAACGCTATTGATTCATAAACAAATGACTCAAAGGACTCAAACAATGAAATAGGAGCCAGTCTGTAAAATAAGTTAAAAAAGGACGCATCATAAATTGCAGCATTTACACTACAAATGGGACATGGATGTATACACTCCAGTTCTAAAACATCCTGAGAGAGCAAGCTAACAAAACGCATAGCAGAGGGTTTTCAAAACATTATACATGAGAATGTGGATTAGTGAATGTTTTTATGTCAGTTTTTGATTATGAAAACCAATCACTCATTCCTTTAATTCTCTTCATATCTCCTCAGGGCCAAAAAAAAATAAAAAAATAAATAAATAAAACTTACATAGTCAGGCAGGACCGTCCCATCTTCTGCCCCTAGAGGCCCACGCAAGGACTGGGTCGCCTGCTCCAAAACTTTATTGTGCTTCTTTGACAGCAGAGCAAACAAGCTGAAAAAGAGAGAGACAGGCGAACCAGTGAAATCACAGAAGTCTTTTTTGAAATCAATTGCTGAAATCCTGTTTGTTCCATTGTGTCTGTCTGCCACAGTATCTGAAGAAGCTAAAATCATATCAGTTTGATGAACGACACTGTCGTACTTCTGCTGGGTTTGCGTTGCATAGATGTATGAGATAATCTCCACATCGACTCACAGTGAGAAATTTTCATTCCACTCTTATTATTCATCAACAAATAATACAATGACATGCTTACTCTGTTCCAAATTTCACTCAATGTAACATAATATAACGTAACATAACATATAACCTAATATACCATAATATCCCATTGTAATTTTGGCCAACTTCAGCATTTCCTTTAAACCATAAAACCATCCCACAATGCACTGGCCTAGCAAAACATAAGCGCAAGATGGTGGACAAAGCAAAAGGTTCTTTTTTTATTAGAAATTTCAATATTAGAAATTATTAAAAAAAAGTAGTTCAGTTGTTTAGTTGAAGTAAAAATGGATTTTTTTACCCAATATTTGCTGCATGTGCTATGCATCTTACTAGGTTTTGGAAGCGTTTGAAAGAGCTCTTTTTTACTGAAGTTTGTACAGTATTTAATTTGGGTCAGAGTTTTCTCTCAGGTCTGAGCACGAGAGCTGGATGAGTCTCAAAACGCCAACCTCAAGTTTCTCTGAGAACTTTTAAAAAGCAGCTCAGCAGAAATGGGTCACGATTTTGATTTGGGGAGAGAACAGGCTGCAGGATAGCGTCACTTTAGAAGCCATTTAAAAACAGACAACAAAAAAAATAGCATGTCAAGATGCAAGAGAAAGGGCAACGGTGTCTATTTAAGGTGAGCACAATATGTACTACATCACGAGCATTGTGATGTATTATCAATATCCTTCTCAAATCACATGCCATCTTGGAGCCCATTGCAATGCATTCTGGGATGTCTTAATAGGCTAGCTCAGTAGGCATTTCAGTATGTCATCATAAATTACACATACACCCACATGAACACATTTTGCCAGCTTTCACCCTGTAAGCATGTGTGATAATAGCCAGGCTGAGACGAACCAATCAGATTTTAGTTGTTAAAGGCAGTATTAAGCATGAATCATAGGTTCATGGTCCAGCCCCCCCATTATGGTGACCTTCAAATCCTTCCCATCTTCCTGAGTATGTGTGTGTGATGCTCAAAGTCCATGACACCATGCTGAACATGTAAGAGTGATTAGGAACAGCGTGGATAAGATGGATTAATGCGTCTCATACTGATGACCTCATCAATCACTAAAGGACAGCACATGCCTTGAGCTCAGTCATACGACACACACACACACACACTTTTCTTAAAGTTTATCTTTGTGGATGCTCAGAATTGCATATTGATGTACAATATACATCATGTTGTGCAAATTTCCTGTATGCATAAAATATCAGGATGACCTTCTACATTTGCCATAAATGTCTTTGAATTTGTAATATTAATATCAAACAATATTAAAATTTATTGCTAGCTAGCAAAAGTTGATTTTACACACACAACTGGATAAAAAAATGCTAGTTGTTTTTCTTAGATTGCATTTTTGTATTCCTGCATCCTGCACAGACACAAACAAATAGGAAAGTGTATCATCTCTTTTTACCCTGACTGTCAGTGTGGTTGTGTGTGTGTGTGTGTGTGTGCATAACCGTATCTAAAAAAAATCTAAAATTTCCCATAGCAGTGATTTTGCTCTATAAAGAATGTTAAATGAGCCATTACTGATAAAGACAACATTAATACTGTGGTAAAACTACCCAAACCCCACAAACTCTATTTATTTTACATTCTCTGCAAAAAAACAAAACAAAACACTGCAACAATGAAGTGTCAGACGGTTGCCAGGGTGTTGCCGTGCACTGGCTAAAGTCTACTGCCTACAGTTAGTGATAATAGTGATTCCAACCTTAGCAAACAGGAGAACAAATCACAACATAAATATTATTTTGCACTCTGGTCTTATTATCAGCAGTTTCCTCTAATGCAAACAACAGCACCGCTCAGGCCAAAGTGACCAAGGACACAGTAACCAGACAGATTGCTTTATGATGATTTTGTAATCCTATTGCTCTAAAAATCATTCAGTCTGAGATGATAGTCTGAGATTATGGTTTGATTCACATTATTTTTGGTAAAGGGTTTAAATCTGTGTTGTGCAGAGGCAGACAGCAGCATCAAGTGTGTGTAGCGTCATGTCACTGTGACCTACTGAGTGAATCAGAGAACATTTAATGCCCGCTGGCACACACACACACAGAACTATCTGTCCGTCTAGCCTGGGTCTTGATCTGTCTGATAAACACATGAACACACACACACACTGTCTGGTACACTCTGTCCAGCTAAATCTGTGCGTCTGTTATGGTCTGTCTGTCTGTCTGTGACCAATTGAAGTACTTCATTTGTTGACTGTTGACTCTTTTGTGTGTGTCTGGAGCAGGTGGCGGTTCACTGTGCTAATGGGACACGCGGCAGCGAGCTGCAGTCTGTTGACTGTTAAAGCCACTCTGAACTAAAAATACCTCTGTCTCTGTACCTCCTCAACAGGGGCTCCTTCAATGCACCTGGGCTTTTAAAGCACATACACACACAGACACACACTAATTCTAATGTATGCAAGTGTGTGTGTTACTCTGAGTGCGGTTAAAATGATGCTTTTGACAGATGGTCTATCAGCTCAGATGTGTGTGTGATAGTGTTTGGGCAGAACCTTGTGGTTCTATTGTTCTGGGCTTACTGAGATCCAACCATACAGAACACCTGTGGCAACACACACGTTTATTTATATAAACGGTATAGACTTCTATTGTTTTTATACACAGCTATACACAATATAACCTCAATCTCTAACCATAACCTTTTAAATGTGCTATATTAAAACAGCATTTTTACAAATGAGGACATCCCCCAAATGGAGGTTTTGCACAGATAATTTGTCCCCAACATATGATTAAGTAAATCCACACACACACACACACACACACACACACACACACACACACACACACACACACACACACACACACACACACACACACACACACACACACACACACACACACACACACACACACACACACACACACACACACACACACACACACACACACAAAGGATCAATCTTTTTAGGATCAGTAGAATTTTGTCACTATACAAAAAAATCCTAATGGTGCTAAAAATAGGCTTCATTATAAATCTGGGGTGAAATGTGACTTTGACATCTTTAATGAAATAAAACTGATGATAATTCTATCCATGGAATCTTTAAACTGAAACTTTTATCAACATACACAGAGAGTATTTAACCAATATTTCTCAGAAACAAACAAGGGGCAGAACTTTGTGAATGACAGCCAGTCCAGTTCTGTGAAAAACTTTCTATGAGCTTTCTATGAGTCTGCTTGTGACTCCTTAATGATATTTTAACAAGCTGAACTGACATTTTACATAGGTTCAAGAGAGAGAGAAGAAAGAAGATTTCAGACATCTGAACTCATCATAAACAGGTATATTGTAAGTGTGGCCAGGAGCGCATGCATTTAAGCTTTAATGATCATAAGAACGTGAGAGCTAACAAAAACACAACTTGTTAAAGAAACAGACCCATCAAACACTTTAAAAGTGCCTAAATTGACAGGTTGATCAAAGCAATCAATATCACCTTTAAATTAACCATCAGAGAACATCTTCACACCAATTAGCCTGGCTGATGTCTACCAGTCCACTGAGATCCATTCAAATGCTGCTTAATAAACCCACAGCCGTTATAGATCTAGATGAAGAATTTAACTCAGTCCCAATGCAAACACAGACTAACAGGACTCGTGGGACAGATAAACCATTAGCTTGAACAGTCTCTGCATCAGTCAATAATGCCTCTTTATTCACTAACTCAAACTCAAGTTACTGGCTGTTCAGACTGATGGACCATATCAGTGTTCATTTTAAAACATATATGGGCTACCATGAATACACCGTAGATGTCACACATTACCTTAAACAGAGCTTACAGCTTTTGATTTACAAAACACAGAATGCCAAATGTATCTGAACATTGTAACTGTTTTTTAACAATAGTCAAATGTACAAAACAGTTCCAAAAATTACTTGGTGAAAAACATTCTGTATAATGTTTTCTGCTTCAAACCAAACTATGTTACACCCTCGAAGACTATTTTATAACCCCAAATGTCCAGCAAGCCAGAAGGAAATAAGAAAAGTCCCTTGTAGTTACTCATCCTAGGAAACAAATTTTGAATTCTGTGAATGAGTGTGTGTTTCATTCTTTGGTTTCAGTCATTTATGAGTAATGGTCATTCTAGAATTAACATCCCTTTACACAAAAAACAAGGACTACAACCACACACACACACACAAACAAACAAACTCTCTGATGTGTGTGGTCTGTGTCCAACTCATCTAATGCAGAGTTGGCCTCATAACTCCAAATACTTCCTGTCCACACAGGAAATGGAATCCTCTAGGCAGCCTGGAGCTATTAAAGTCTTTCAATACTGAATTTTTACAGACACTGTAGCTTCAAAGAGAAGTACAGAGTGTTCTTACTCATTCCTGAAGCAGCTGGGTGCTATCTACACCCACCACAGGAAACAAATAAACATTACACTGAAAAAACAATATCCTTAAAACTGATCTCAATGGAATGAAGACTGTTAACTGTGGTAATATCTGCAATTCGATAGTTTTACAAAATAGGAGAATTACACGTGCCAGAGAGAGATAGAGACAGAGAATGTACTGCATCTATTATAGAGAGAGAGAGTAAGGAGATTTGCACTGTTACGTTCTTAATTCTTAATCCTTTTTTATACTTCCTTATACTATAAACTGTACTGCTCTTTACAGTATTGCTATTTTAATTCTATTATTGTTTAAGCAAGATTTGGAAAAAAAAGCACGGTTCCACCCTTCTTCCGGAAATGTACAAATCCACAGCAGTGTTACACTGAAACTGTAACCGTGAAAAGTTATTGTGAAAAGTGTATTAAATGGGTCATAGATAAAAGGTGCATTACAATGCATTATGAATTGAAATGAAAAGTTTTGAAGCAGCTCTCTAATGACATCAAACCAGACCACTATACAGTACCACTATACGTTCACACTAGTCATGTTTGGTTCAATTAAAAATAACTCTGGTGTGACTGCTCTGCAAGTCCAGTTTATTTGAGTAAGTGTGAACGCTGCCATCAAGACCACTGAAAAGGTGAGTCTCGGTCCACTTCCAAACGAACTCTGGTACTGTTCGACTAAAATATGTACAGTGTGCAGAATGAACCAAAGACAGCTAAATGGACCAAATACAGGATGTGATATCACAAGATGTGACCCTAAAGGTCACTAAAGTCGGTATAGGCGTCAGAATTGCCATATCCTTGCAGCAGATTATTGTTTGTGCGTACAATGGAAGAATTCCTGGCACTGTTTTGACTCCTTTAAATATTTTATGAGTGTTTTGTGAGCTCTCGGCTGGTTAAAATAACACCATATCTACAGGCATACAACAAGCGTGTTTAGCCCAGCACGCAGTTTTGTTTCAGATGTTTACAAAATATATGCTGTAAAAGCTGACCAATTAGTTTGTGATCTTATCCTTACCCCTTAGGTTTGGTATCTTTAGGTTGGGTGATGAAAATGCCAGTGTGAATGCTAAGCGAACCAGGAACCAGGATTTTTTTTCTTTTTTGGTATGGACCATAACAACCAAGAGGACCAAACTACAAGTGTGAACAAACCCTAACATAAATAAAAGTGTCTGATCTGGCTTTTAAACTGTAGAGTCATAGGAAATAATCACTGATGATTGATATTAGCACATGTACCAGACATAGCAACTCCACTGTTGAATAAAATCCAAGAGAACAGCGTCATTATCCAATTTATCCACCATAAACACTGACCTTTGCTTACTTGCACTCAACCAAAAACTGTTGCTTGGCACGCACAGTCCTGCTAACTTATGAGCTAACCGCTAGTTCACCACAACTCTACAAAACAGCTTTAAAAGGAAGTTATGCGCTGCCACTATAATGTAGAATTAGCGCTTGGCCCTGCATTCCCTAGTCATCAGCACAGTTGCTACGGGCGCTCATGCAAGCAGTATGTGTTGCTACTGCCGGTGAGCATTATCTCCACCCGCCAATAACAACTACGCCAAGAGCACATGAACGTCGCCTGCCAAAAATGCTGCCGTCCGCCAAGAAGCAAGAAGAAAATGACTTCAAATGAGCGAGGAAATCAAACAGCGACATGAAGGAGCAGGAACAATTTAAACAAATGATGACATTTTAGTGGATCGTGCCATTATGCTGTATTAGAGCTATGTTTTTCCTTTGGCACAAAAATCTGCTTGCTAATAAGGTAAACTAGAGAGTGTTTATTGTGACTGGGATAGAGTGAAATCTTTATTAAGTACCATCAAGCTTAGTAGAGCTGACATTTGAGAATCACTTCTTATTCATAACCCGTTTGATTAAAAACATAACCAAGTACAGGGCATTAAAAAGACATCAGATGCATCAAAATTTATAATCTTGCTGTACTGATCTCACTTATTATGCCAGAGGACCTTATTTTTGTCACTGTTTACGAAGTGACAAAGAGCTTGATGTTTTTGTGCAAAACACACACACATTTCAGACCAATCAGATTGCTTATTTTCATTAGCCTTAAAAACATTCTGCCCTAGCGTGTTACTCAGCGTCAGTGCACCTGAGGTAAGCCAAGTGTTTTTCTACCAAAATCAACAAACATTTAATTCACTTCTATTCAGTGTGTGTATCAGGACCATCTCACAATGAAAGTTGATCTGTTTGTGTTCTACTTTGGCCAAATCAAACTGTTAGAAACAGTCACATTGTGTTGTGTTCCACAACAGTTACCCACCTTTCTGATCTCAAACAGATCCAGTTTCTGAACTCATGCAAATAAGCCCATCTGTGATGCTGGCCTGTGGCCCGACTACACTCGTACTCCACACAGACGCACACTGACTCACCTAATAACAACTGTGCTATCTGACAAACACACACACACATTTACGAGGGTTGTGCAAGAGCCATAAATGTTTCAAGCTGACTAGTTGGTGGGTTTCTGTATAGTTGGTCTTAAGGAATGACGCAGATGTATTCGTCAGCAGAATCAATGAGACCCCTAAGCCTAGCATGCTAAGCACTCAGTAAGCATGCTAACACCTCTGTGAAATGTTCTGTTTATAAGTTAATCCCCTTTAAAGTGCCACTACCCCATAAACTCGGTAGGATGGACTGGTGGACCATCATAACTCATCACTAACGCTTACCTTATAATTCTCTGGGCGGCGTACTGGTGTAGGTTGCGAAACTGGGCTGACATGTTGGCCAGGGCGGCCAGGCAGTTTGTATGGAGGTATTTATCCTGAAGGAAGAGAAATCAATAAAACATGCATAAATAATTCCTGCAGTTTCTGCTCTGTGGACAAAACAGAATATAATGACTCTACTATTATCTAAATATATAAACATTTAACAATCATTGGACTCCCTGGACAGAATCAGTTTGCGGATCAAATATAAAACTTTAGCAATCATGTAAAACTCTCGTTGAGTCTTGTTGTTGTCCATCTGTCTTCTCATAATGTTTTCAAACTATTGCATAATGAATTATGCACAGGCCAACAAGCAGAGGTTAAAGAAAGCTTTACTTATATAACCATAAACTGCACAGTCAGATTTAAATGATTCATTCTGCAAGTGTTTGTTGCCCTTGAATGGATTTGATTCTAGTCTCACCCTGGTTCGGGTCATGTTAAACTGGATGGTTCGAATCACAACCAGGATCAACAGGCTGCCCAGAGAAATCTCTGTTAAAACACGTTCAGTGTACCAGGAGATATTCTTCAACATCTGAAAAGAGAGAGAGAGAGAGAGAGAGAGAGAGAGAGAGAGAGAGAGAGATAGAAATAGAGAGAATGAGTTGGTTGTTAGAGGTTGGTTGTTATTGTCTGGGCTACTGTCATATACTACAACGAACATGAAGAGGCTAAACAAATAAATAAAACACTAAACAACTAAAAAAAAAAAACTTTCCATACAGTTTCCTGCGTTCATAGTCATGAAGATTATCTACACTGTCTGAACATAAAACTCAAATTTTATCAATTAGAAAACAACAGTATGGAAATTCAGTCCAAATTGGATTTAAAACCAAATCAGATTTGTGTGCAGTATGAACACAACAAATGTCTCTTACACTGTGTGCATCGTCCTGCAAAGGAAACACAATGAGTCCCACTGTATTTGTTTGCAAACCACAACCTCCAAACAAATTATTGGTGCATGTACTAAACCAGCACCACAACAATCACAGCTGATGCATTCATGCAACAAACAAACAAAGAGCACACAAACGCATTCATGCACATCACATCTTATCCCTTATTTACATACCAATATATATAAACATAACCTCATTGGAAAACCAACCACAAATACAATCTGTCCTGCATCAGGTACACAAACATACAGGAAAAACAAACACACACACACACACATTGTGTAGGTCACGTTTGCCGTGTATGGTATCATTCACTGCAGCAGTAAGTGCAGACATACAGCTGAGAGCAAAAACTCACAAAAAGAATCGCAACATCCTCTCACATAAATCCTTGGCATATTTAAAGGTTTGATCTGTTTTACCCAGAAGCCCCTGCAAGCTGTAGGCAAGCAGCATCAATATCTCAACTAAATGTTGATTCCAGTTACCAAGAGTAAGAGTGTTCTACCTTCAACCATTAGCAGCTTTTACTGTGTTCTTAAATGCACCCACTGAAATACTGCTGCAATTCTGGGCTTTTAACAGTACTTACAGTATTAGTTATAGAACCCTAAACCCTCTCGATGACTGCCTCTTAAATTACTGTATAACAATTCAGAACTGGTTTTAGGTGGAAATTAATGTGCTAGTGATTTCTTTCTGATGTTATTAACTTATTTACATTACAGCAAATACAATGGGTTGTATCTCCACATACATCAAATAAACAACTTATAAAACAGATAATTAACAGCACAAAGGTTGTGGGTTCGACTCCCAGGGAACACACATAAATTGTATACCACTTTGGATAAAAGCATCTGCCAAATGCATACATTTAAATATAAACCTAATTACTCATTAACATTCATGAGCTAAGCCTTTTACTTTTTATGCACCCCACACCCCTTCTGTTCCACAAAATCATATAAATATTTAAGAACTGTAACTTACACATATACACACAAATATGAATACATTAAAATACAAGTGTAAATGTACACACACATTACACATATACACATTACAAATGTCAAACTGAACCAATAAGTGTGAAGAGGTGAGTTGAGCAGGAGCAAATCACTGAACAACAGTGTGTGACCTTACCACTTCATGTATGGAGCGGTTAAAGGTGTCATCCTCTGTGAGGATGAGGAGGATGATGAGGGCCATGTACACATGATGAGAGTTTCTCTCCTCCACATGATATAAGATCTCCAGGATCGGCAACACCTGCAAGGGGGGGAAAGAGAGAGAGAGGCTATCAGTGTAAAAGCCAGTCCAAAGATGCACAAAATAGATACACTGAATTGTGGAAGCAAAATGCTTCCATGCTAGACGACTGGCTACAACACAAACTCTGAGTACGGGTTACCATACTTGGCCTTCACGTCACTTGTACGTGTAAATGTGTGTATGTTTGTGTGCTCACCAGGTTCTCCATGTCTGTGCGGGACAGTATGTAGGTTCTCATGTTGCTGTTCTGGTGCATTAGTGTGTACAGAAGCAAAGTGACCTGATCTGATTTCTGCTGTTCACACAGAGCTGTGTACAGACTGTTGAAGTTGATCTGGAACGTGTGAGGCTGTGGAGAGGGGAACGACGAAGAATCTAAAACACACAAAGTACCATTAGTACTTCACACTTTAAATACATCCAGGTAATGTTGTAAGCAGAGACTAAGAGATGAGACTCAATACAACTAGGTATAATTCCTTGGTTTTATTTTCTTTATAGAAATCTTGTACTTGGCTTTAAACTTCAAACTCCTCCCAACATTAAACTAATAAAGAACTAGATGAAAAGTGTATACTTCACATTTACCTGGCAACAAATCTGACTCTTTTGTTTAGTTTTTAAATTTGTTTAATTGTTAAACTGGTTAATCAAAACAAAATTTTTTCATATTTGTCTATTTCATAGTTTTCATATTTGTGATTGGTGATTAGTCCAGTCTGGTTATTTCTATAAATATTTAAGGTTTAATCCAAGAAACAAGTAACAAAATGCTACATCTTTTCAAAACAGCACCCAGGTGTGGAGATACTCTTCACCTTGTGTGTTTTTGAAGCAGGTAATGGCCTGGCGGTATGGGTTCGGGCAGTCTGGTCCATCGGTCAGATTGGCCAGAATCAACAGTAACAACAGACTCTGATTGGACAGCGGAAGAGGGTTCTGCTCATGCTCCGCCCCCGGCCTGCTGCCGACACCACCTAATGTGAACACACTCCATAACCCACCTGCAGAAAAGATAAACAGGAACTGTTAAACTTGAAGGGGTCATTAAAGAAAGTGAAAAACAACTGTGAAAAACAAAAGTTTTTGGTGCAAAAAAACATTGGCTAACATAGAAATCAAAATGCTACAGCTAAACAAAATGACAGCTTTATAACATGCCTTTAATAATGGTCCTGTACTTGAACCATGACGCTTTAGGCTAGAAACAGAACAACTGAGGCAGAAGATCATTCATAGACTGTGCGCAGGAAGTTCACAGAAGAACCGGATATGCTAATGACTCAAAAAAGGACAGTCTTCTGCCTCAAAGGTTCCGGACAGAGAACCATAATTCCTCTTCTATTCCTGTTTCCATAGTGCTGCACATGACAGCCTAGCCAGTCATTTGCTCATTTAAAGAAAAAAATAAAAATGTCTTGCAGCATTAAGCAGAGCCAAACAGAGAAAATTATACACAGTCTTTTATGTCTTAATATTACACAATGTCTCTGTCGTGTGATATAACCTGACAAGTGTGTTGTGGTTCAGTGGTTCATTAACAAAGAGCTGTATTCCAGTCCACAGTGTCCCTACACAGACACCAACAGTGATGGGGAGATCATTAGATCTTTCCACAGATCTCATCTAAAGCGCCACCTACAGGCCAGGCACTGATTTCACATTCAGTCCACTTCAAGTAGGAAAGGTCAGTTTTGTTAACTGTCTGCACGCATAATCAATGGACAATCGTGGTGAAGAGTAATTGATTTTAAACCACTAATCGCTCAGGCATCATACTGGGTGGGTTGGAGAAAGAGAAACAGATGGAATTGAGATGGAAATGAGATGCCTGTCTCCACTTCTAATCACTTGTGGCTGGACAGCATGGCCCCAACGAGTCAGACTGAAACAAACATCAACCACAAATAAAAACAACAACATTTGCAGAGAAACAAAATCAAAACAACACCACCCCCCGGACACACATCCTGTGGACGGTTGCCTATCACAGCTGGGGTCTGTTTCCATCAGCTACTGCACTTGAGCACAAAGCAAACAGATATTGTTAAGAGAGTTATAACATTAAAAGGTCATTTTACTGATTTTATTGGCTGCACTGTTATGTTCTGAAGGAAATGAGGTCATGTTGAAACTGGAGTCATGCTGGAAACAAGGTCATTATAGACGTCATGGTGACTCCAGTTGACCAATGAGAGCAAGTGCAGATGCTGTCTACTGTACAATCTACTCATCTGAACAATATAATCTCTCTTGGAGACATTTGAAATGGATTAGGTAGACTAATTAGAAAAAGTATCTAAGAGGAAAGCAACTCTGATTAACACAAGCCCTCTTATAATACTAGTGGAGGTTTCGTTAAAATGTTTTTTTTGTGAGCATTGCCACCACAACATTAGGGTGTTTTGAGGGGATGCTGGGTGTTGCAGGTGGAGGTTAGGGCATGGTGTGTGGACGTTAGCGTGTTGTGGGTGAAATAAAATACTTTAAGTTAAGGGCTTTGTTTAAATCGTTAACATTAAATGTGATTGATAGAACCCACAGTGACGCTCTTAGTAAAAAAAACCCTGATAAATGTGTGTATATTGACTAGGGAGGAAGTGTTGTGTAGCAGTAATTAACATCTATAAAGTATATCACACTCCTTTATTTCAAAACAGCATGAAAAATGTTGCTCTTAATGCCATGACCCCTTTAAAAATCTAACAGATTAAAACACCACATAATACTATCAGTACACCTTGTGTTTGTTTTCTGCAGCAGGGTGTGCAATCTCTCTTAATTCTCTTCTGCTTTATTTACTGTGGATGCTTTCAGGTCTGTGTGTAAGGAGCAGAAACAGTGATCACACAGAGAAGGTGTGTGTGTGTCCTGGGGTTATTATGGGCTATGTTAACAAAGCGGCAAATAAATGAAGACATCATGGCCGCCGTCCAGCAGCGCTGGGACACACACACACCACACAGGGATTTTCCACACCACTAATGCTGTCAGTTCATAAACAGGCCACTTAGAGTGACAAATGTTACAGCTAAGAGAACACAACAGCAAGTGGACACAGTTCCTAAAGCATTTTTCCATAGGGATTTTAAAAAGGCTTGAATTAAAGCAACCAGCTTTAGCTACACCATTAAAAAATTAATCTGAATTTAATAGAATATGTTTAAAAATCAGAGACAAAGACACAAGTACATGAGTGTAAAAGTGTTATAAGGCAATGAACTGTATTTCCAATAATAAATCTAATTGGAGGATTCAATGAATTATGGGAAATGCAGCTCTTCACCAGGAATTCAAATACGAGACAAGATCTTTAAAAAAATGGTGTATAATGTCATATAACAAGCATACATGCTTGCATGTATAAATTAACATAAAACACAAAAACTTGGAATCAAATGTAATAAAATTTTTCATCCTGGTGCTGGTTGATTTGGTTCACGACTTCAGGAAACCAGGCGGATTAAAGTGAATGGGTAAGGGAGCACTTTAAAGACTTTAGAACACTGATCTGTTGACATACATAATTACAAGTTAAAAGTAGTTTAAAGAACAACTGAAGTGAACTGAAACTCAGCCTCCCTATGGGAATGAAGTGAATTTTTGATTTTTCCAGAAAATGCTTGAGTACTGACAGAGAGGTGACCCCACGCTGGAGTGGGACACACTCAGTGTTTTCCTGCATGATGGACAAAGAGAGTTCATTAATGCACAGCCATCTGTCAGAGAGAACAGGGCTGCATGCATGTATACATCAGTCCTTGAACTACAACTACAGTGTGTGTGTGTGTGTGTGTGTGTGTGTGTGTGTGTGTGTGTGTGTGTGTGTGTGTGTGTGTGTGTGTGTGTGACAGACAAACATATCTGTGGTGTCACAATCACTCAGTTCTGCAGGCTGACACTAGCCTCTAGAGAGCATAAAAAAAGAGAGAGAGAGTGTGGCACATAACATATACATTAACATTGTCAGGATTACTTGAAAGTCATATGTAACTTGCTGACAGTGGGCTCTGGGGAGAGAGACACAGTGTCTTTGAGCAGAGCTCTAAAGCACTTCCTATCTGCTCCTGTATATGTGCATCATTACTTCCTGTAACTGGTTTTGGCAGGAAATGAGAAGAGTGCTCAAGCACAATTTATTAGCACAATGCTAGGACGTTGTGGGTGGTTGTCAGGGCGCTGATAGGCGATTGTTAATGCGTTTAAGTGGTTTACTATGAGGTTGCAAGGGTGTTCAGGCTGAGGCCCTTCCATTTGAGCCCATTTTATTATCCACAAAGAAATATTAGTATACAACGATCAGTTTTACAAAATACAAAAAAGTCAAAAGAAAGCAGTACCAAGCATTACTATTGCAGGGGATTATGGATAATATTAGCTCAAGATGTCAACCTTGAGCTAGCAGAAAAAGTGTACCGACCTGGCACCTTTGTCATACTATTTTCAAAGCTAACAGCTGTTTAATAATTAGGCGCAGATGGTTGAAGGAAAGTGTTCAGTGTGAGGATCAGAGTCAAGAGTTCACCGAGACAAATCAGACAAATATTATTAAAACAAGAACTCTTTCTCTCACTCTGTCACTACAGCTGACCAGCAGTGCAGACGGGGAGACAGTGCTAATCCTGAACGCAGACAGTGAACACACACACACACACACACACACACACACACACACACACACACACACACAGTTATAATATAACATCAGTAATAATGTTCCAGCTATAACATTTATAATTTATAAATTATGCACTGATGGTTTAAGAAACTTATTGTTAAACACTTAAAAGTGAGGCATTCACCTAGATCAGACAAACAGACAAAAAAACATCAGTGCTGTACAGATACTAGAGTACCGTACAGATACTGTCATGTGAATGTTCTACATGTCGATGAGCTAGAATGACCTCAACAGATAATGAATTTCATCCATGACGTGTGTGTGTGTGTGTGTGTGTGTGTGTGTGTGTGTGTGTGTGTGTGGTACGTCTCATACAACTGAATGATTACAGGCAATTATAAAACATTCAGTAGCCCTTCCCAGAGGCACACACACACACACTCTGGGATCCCCCCTCCAGCTTAAAGCACATGAAACATCATCATCAAGTTAACATCACGCATACCACCAGCCTGATATATGAACTGTCTCTGTGTGTGTTTCCCACAGAGCTTCGCTGAAAGCCCCAGTATTGCTGACATCATTGTTCTTTCTTGCATTGGGTGCATAACAACAAAGGTCAGTTTGGACTAATGTTAAATTTTCATTATTTTCAGAACGATGCAACTAAGCACAATGATCATAAACTGTTTCCAAGACAACAGAGAGCCTGTATAAGTTTCCTGAAGGTTTTGGACAAGTCTAAAATTAATATGATCCAGAAGGCTTTCCAGCACATGTAATTTCAGAGTGACGAATCCTGCATCTAATCCTGCATGAATCTTTCCATCCCACAGTAACGGAAACAGGATCAGATCCAGAATTCCGACTGGGGGTGATGGGAATGACACACAGGCTCGTGTCTCTATTTAGCCGACAATGAGGACATGCTGTCTGGGTCTCACACACACTCAGACGTAATTCTGACACTGACTCACAGCTGTTAACAAACACACTTTTATCTCTTAGCAGCTGAGCTCTGGGTTGTCAGTCCATGATACATTTAGTTCTGAAGTGTCACTTCAGTCCGAGTGCATCTCTCATGACAAAACACAATTATCAGCTATAGTTTAAGTTTTAGTTCACAGACATATTTTGGTTTCAATTTTATATAGTTCTGTTTCAGATTTAATAATTATACTTCTATAAACTAATTATATAAAGAATAAGGAAATGAATCAACAGAGATATTAGGAACTGCTATAGGTTTGTATGATTTGCTGAGACTGAGGCATACAATTAATACTACTGACCTGTTTCTAATCAGTAAAAATCAGTAAAACAGTAAAAATCTATATAGTTTAATTATCAGTTTATGTATTATAATGATGATAACAAAGTGAACTACAAGTGTAAAATAAAGAAGATGAACTTTGAATCTGAATTCAGCCCACACTATAACTTCATAAGTAACTCAATATCAAGTCAATAATCAAGCCAAATGTCCAGATCACACAAAGTGTGTGTGATGACATGTCTGAGTGAGCCAGACACCAGACAGATCAACACAATAGTCAAACACACTTCACAAGGACACAGAACACACAACTACAGTGTGTAGCTTAATATCTGCACACACACATCCAACAAGTATGTGAAGTGTGGCCTGATACTACGTACACATGCTGTTGGACGTCTACATTGGTGCTGTGTCTTACACCTGGAGTGTCTAATTCTGCAACACTTTGTCAAGCTAGTCTGTGTGAACTGCACTTAAAACGCATTGGATTGCTGTGTTCTGCACATCCCTAGGTGTGTGTGTGCTTTTATACTAACTGGCGACTCCTGAAGCGAGTCCATACAGAAGACCTCCTCCCTCAGACTGGTTTTGGAAAACGTGCGCAGCAGGTGGATATTTCTCCTGTCTGATGAAGTTATACAGCAGTGTCTTCACCAGGCGACTTGTCAGAGACAGACTGCAGACAGACAGACAGAGATAATGACTTACAAAAACTTCAAATCTGCAGATCACAATGCTGAACTTATTGACCCTCAAGACACTCAAGGTGTCTCCTGAGTACAGCTGTGGAGCTCACTGAACATGTGGCACTGTTCACTGGCACGTGCCAGCATCTCATTCCTGTACTTGCATTGAGTGTGTCTGGGGTTTTACTCTGAGCAGGTGCAGGGATGCTGAAGGCACGTCTGAGGTTTCGAGAGCCCTGGTAACAACCTCAGACATGTTCGTTCAGCTGCAGCGAAGATCTAAGGAGTTCAATTTAAATGCTGAATGCAAACGAGCCCTGAGGGTGAACTGAAGCAAAGCTCCAGACGCAGACATCTGCTGAATTAATGATCTGCCTCATTTGCATATGAAATGGCTGCTGATGACAGTTGTCCTTCTGTTAATGCTGGTCAGGGGGCCACGGTATCATGCTGGGACAAACTGTCAGAACACAACGCTGCAGTAAGCAACAACTTTTAACTTGTATTGGCTCTGATTTTAAAAGGTGAAAAGTTTAAAATGCGTTACTAGAATTTTACAACGGCAAGCAACTCATTTCATTAGATATCAATTAACTCAGGTGGGAAGGGTCTATATCTGTACCTATAAAACTAAAAACCTGTTTAGCTGTATGATTCTATTCTGGTTTCATTTTGTATATTTTTATATTTGTTATATGTTGTTATATTTTTATATAACAACATTATACACTGGTTGGTATCTCCAAGATGTTTTGCACTAATAGTTGAACAACTTTTGGATACAATTTGTTACATGGATAAAAAGGCTCTGCTAAATGATGCATTATTTAAGAGCAAATGTGACCTTACACACACCATTCTAAAATCAAACACACACACACACACACACACACACACACACACACAAACACAACACACACACACACACACACACACACACACACACACACACACACACACACACACACACACACACACACACACACACACACACACACACTTTCTTACCATCGTCCTTTGGTCAGGTAGCTGTAAATAAGCCCCTCCCTCAGAATCTCTTTGTGAAAGAGCTGATAGGACAAAAGGATCAGCAGGGTGGTCACTGCTTCAAACAGGATGTTGTAAGTGATGTCCCTGTGGCAACAGGACAAGGTTAAATGAGGACAAGTATTAATACACACACACAAAAACACAAAGCATCTTAAAGCACTGTACCAAACAAGGCAGCACAATTACCAAAGCTAAGCAGGCCTAACACTCTTATCACACACAGATGATTGCTTTTATTAAATAATTACAGTGGAATTATGTAACGACTGTGATTTGTTCACATTCATATCAGTGTAAATTTAAACTAGCACAAAACATTTTTCATTTTAAATATTACTATTTTCTCTTTAAATATCACAATGCAAAAAATCCATTTTCAAAATATAATTTCTTAAAGTCGGCTGGAAGGTGCAGCCAACTTCTGATGTAATTTAAAGTGAAAAACGGAGGGCGTCCCCTTTGAATTGACTGCCTCTAGAAAAGTAGGCATTTTGAGGCTCACAGCAGACTACTGCTGGATGGAAGTGGTTAACTGCTCTGGCTCCACCCAAACCATCAGACTGACGTACACCGAAGGAATGCCATTCCAGGGGGAAGGTCCATTTTCAGATTTGTTTAAAGATTATGAGGGCACATGAATTAAAAAAATGATATGCACAAATATGATAAATCATTTATAATAAACACTTCAATATTCCATAAAAATATTACTATATTTTGATTTCATCATCATTCATACAATCATCAATATAGCAGTTAATGAACCAAGCTATTACACTACAACAAACTTACTGACCCTCTCTTCAAACACACTTATACAACATCAATAGAACAATCTCTCTCTCTCTCTCTCTTTATTGTCCTGTTTCCTTCCTTCAGATCTCCCACTTCCACTTCCTACTGCTGTAATGTCACTTGGCACAAATCCCTTTCACTTTCATAAACACACAAGGCATCTAGTTTGTTACTGTCACATTTCTTTCGGGCCGGAACTGAAATATAGATTTTTTTCCAATCTGAGATCCAGTGTGAATATGAATAAGCGAACACTTCAGATCTGATTCACTGCCGGCAGTAGAAACACTATTGCTGGTGCATCTGCAGTAGTATATTTCTTGTTTTGTTCTTTTTGGTAATGTGAGCTACAATTCACAATATCCTCTACAGCAGTGTGATAAGAATCCCGTCTCCTGCTACAGCAGGTAGGAAACAGAGCGCCAGGACTGTAAATGTGACCCACGCCTGACTCCCCTCGGTCAGCACGTAGAGAGGAAACCACACAAACGGCCAACAAAACAGACACAGAACAACAACAGCAGTCTGAACTCTGTTACAATACACTGCCAGAGTATCCAGTAATATACGTGAGCAGACAGCAGTAACACAAAATATTTAGAGATGTTTACGTGAGCTTTCTCAGATTCAGCTTCATGAGTATGTGAGGTTTAATGTCAACATGAGGGGTGTCGTGAATCCATTTCACTTCTATCTCCCTGAGTGGACCAGGGTATTCAATAAGAAACACACAAATGTGTGCTTAGATTTGAGTTTATCCATACAGAATTGATGAGAAGGTGAAGAGTGGTCTCTGTGTCAGGAGGGTAGGAATGTTCCCTGATGAATCACACACTGTAAGAGCAGGAATGAGAATTATTAAGAAAGTCAAAATATTGACTTGAAGGACCGAACAACAAGATCGATGAGACACACACACAGCATCATAGCAGAGCTCATCTGGGTTCAATATGGCTCTCATTATAGACTGGGCGAAATACAAGGACACTCTAGAACATTACACACACATAACACAACAAACAATTATATTCATGAGACTGGATAACACATTCCGTCCTTCAAACACATCCCAACACACACAGAACACACTGGAAACATTATGAGGCAAAACAACCTTAATAATGTAGAACTGAATGTGTATACATTACTGATCTACAGGTGTTTGTGTCTCAAATCTTGTGTTCATGCACGATGATGTTGTCCACTCAGGTGTGTGTGTGTGTGTGTGTGTCTCAAATCTTGTGTTCATGCATGATGGTGTTCTCCACTCAGGTGTGTGTGTGAGTGTGTCTTAAATCTTGTGTTCATGCATGATGATGTTCTCCACTCAGGTGTGTGTGTGTGTGTGTGTGTGTGTTTCAAATCTTGTGTTCATGCATGATGATGTTCTCCACTCAGGTGTGTGAAAGATTGCAGGTCCCACAAAGATCTGATGAGACCCAGGAGACCTCAGGGGTCATCAAAAAAAGAACAAACTTTGTGTCAAAATTACACACATTAAATTCACTGAAATCAACTAATAAGCTACAAAGCAAAACACATCTGTGCGGAGAAACTGACTTGAAAAACAACACAATATAGCTCTACTAACTACTAATTTTGGCTAGATAAAGAATAGTTACTAAGCTGGTCAAAGAATAATTAATCCCAACATAAAGATTCACATATAGACGTTGCGAAATAACAGAAATGTGGTACCTTTACTGCAAATAATCTTAACGCCTATTTAAAGATATTGTACTACTTAGTATACTATTGTAAACACAGCATGTTAGTTTTTCATACAGAATTCATTTATTTGAAGTATATTTATTTGGCTTTGGAAGTTAAAAAGTTATCTTCTTACAGCATAAACTTGATGAAAAAATTCTGGAAAATACATTTGTGTGAGTAAATATTACCAGTGACATCTCACTGCCTGAGTCAGAGTTGACCTTCACACTCTGTACGTGAGAGACCAATCACATATCACAACAACACACACACAGCTCCCCTCACACTGAGACATACTTTAACAGGACAGAGAAACCCATAACAAAACTAACTCAGTTTCTCTCTCTCTTTTTCTCTCTCTAACTCACTCACTTATTTATTTATCTAAATGGGACTACCATCCACCATAGACTTCTAGTGTTTTTATACACAGCTGCTTAAACACTATAACCTAACCCACACTCTAAACCTAAGAAAAAACTTTTCTGCATTTTTACAATTCTTAAAAACTTTGCTTACTATATTTTATAGTATTTTTTCGAATGAGGACATCCCCAGAAGGACGTTTTGTTTAGGTTTTGCTCACTTTTGGGTACAAATTTGTCCCCAATATATGGTTAAGTAAACCCACACAAACACACATACTTACATGTGGTTTATGGGGTTCTCCATAAGCAACATGATTTATATATTGAGCTAAGCAAACTTTCTATCCACTTTACCTACCCCACCCCTAAACCTAAATCTCACCCTCACAGAAAGCTATTGGCATTTTTTAATTAAAATACAAACACCATTTAGTATGTTTTTAAGCCATTTGGTTTATGAGGACACAGGAAGTGTCCTTGTAACCATGTTTACATTGTTATACACGTCATTATACACATAGTAAGTAAATCTCTGGTACTCACAGAAGTGGGACTTCAACGATGAGATGGACCAAATTACAAACTAACTCCTCCAGAAGATCCACGGAGCTGGAGTCTACAAATGCAAACACACACACACTCATCAAGTTGAAGAATTCTGACAAGAATTCTGACACAATATTCAATATTTCAAATATTGTTTGACTGACTTTCTGGTTCTTTCTCAGACAACAATATCAACTGCGTGTCAATAGGAGAACACGTGGGTCAGTGCCAAAGTTAAATTCTACTATAAACACAAATCACACTTTGTTGGTCTTGTAAGTTCCTTTAAGACGGTTTAGGAAACTTCTATTTTTCTGATTTGAAGTTTATGCAGTAGTTGGATCAGGCCTAGTCTGATAGAAGCACTGACACAATACAGCTGAGAAAATACAATGGGGAGATGGACCAAACCAAGATACCATAATTGCAAATCTGATGCTCTAATACTGCAATATTCTACAACAGAAATGACACTTGACACTTAAGTCTGATTCATCAGATGATTTAAAACAGGGGGTCAGTGTCCTGTAGAGCTCTCTAGAAACTGAGTTTGACAACCCTGATTTATTTAAAAAACAATTTATTTCTTTTTATTTAAAAGAAAAAGATTCAATCAATTTAAATAAGTGTAATCACTCACTAATACAAAATTAAGATATCTCAGCATATTATGCGTATTCAGGCTTCTTCAAAAACTTTTAAATAATAGAAGTCCTGTGTGTGTGTGTGTGTGTGTGTGTGTGTGTGTGTGTGTGTGTGTGTGTGTGTGTGTGTGTGTTACCATAGGTGCCTGGCGCCCTCTCTTGGTAGCAGAACTGTACATGCAGCTCTTCCTCCTCCATCTCCCTGATGAAGACTTTTAGCAGGCAACGCACCAGGAACAAAGCATTATGAGCCTGCCAGATAAACAACTGACTAGAGAGAGAGTGAGAGAGAGAGAGAGAGAGAGAGAGAGAGAGGTTTATGTTCTAATTGATAGTTCTTTTCCCAGTGAGATAATTACAGCAGTCTGTAAATGACAGTGAAGTATCTCCCTCTCTCCCCCCCTCACACACACACAGAACTTCTCCCTGTGGTTCTGGGCCATAAACTATTTCAAAACACACACAGATTCACCCTTTCCAGTGTACACACACACCCACATATATCATTCTCACATTCAAAGACCAAAATATTGTAGATGAAATGTGAAGTGGCTTTAGGCATTCAACAAACAGCATCTCACTGGTGGTCCTTGGTGGTGCTGATTTCTTCGAGAATCTAGCGTTAACACCAGGAGTTTAGAAATATTTACATACTTTACCTTTAAAAGGTAAATTTTTAAATAATTTAACTTTATGACTTACTAAGTAAAACTCATTTGGACTAATTACACACATATTAAAGCAGTGAAATACATGTAAATGATTTACTGTATGTACAATAGGTTTGAGGACACTGAGCTACAGAATGAGTAAACCAGCAGAAACCAGATTACCATTAATTACATAATTGTGTTTTCTGCTAAACATCAAGTGACCCCAGATCAGAGCCTGTCACACACACAGTTTAAAAGAGGAGGTCACTCTCTGGCTTTTATTTAGATGGCAATAACTGTCTGACTAAAAACATGAGATCAGCCACTGCTGCTCTGGGTGTGTGTTGCTCTGGACCGCTGGCATTCCCATGGGAAAATCACATCATCACACAACATCTTAATGGGGGCATCATCACCAATTAGTGATCAGTGAAAGGTCTGTATGGGAAAGAACTTCTGAAAGAATATTTCTCAGGGCAACACAATTCTCCTGAGTTCTCAGAGAAAACACACAAGAACCGCAAAAACTTTATCCTAAACATTTAACATCTGTTTACATGTTACAATCATTTGCACACCACTGAATTGCTGTCAAAACCCTCTGCTGTCATTTCAAGTTAATTATCTGTTAAAAGTGTGTCATTTCTTTAATGTAAAAATTCTTCTTACCCCAGTGTTTAAAAACAAATAATTTTGCATTATGTTTAGTGATGCTAGGACAAATGACATATTTCACCTTTAACAAGTTGCACTATGGGTAACACCTGTTAAAAAACCATGGCAACATGTTGGATTTACACCTGAATACAACAAAATCAAATTTTCAACTACTAGCCCTACACATTTTGGACTGTAACAACCATTATAATGATCAATACAGAACATTCCGGCAATGTCTTTAAACCAACATGCGGCATTAGCCAGCATTTCAACCGTAAATTTACCCATGTATTGAAAACCAACTTGAAATTCACAGCAAAGGTTTTCTGTGTGTTTAGATCAGATACTTACTCCTGACACTCTGTGGAGATCTTTAGCTCTTTGGTTCTGCTGAGAAAAACTCTCACCAACGCCCCAAAGTTTCCTGACCTGGGGTTGTTCTGAACTATAAAGGGAACAAGTTAAGCAATTAAGTCAAATAAATAAAACAGATATAAAAAGTCAGCATAAAAAGCTGACTTGTACACACGTGCATGCTGGAAGTATCATGTGCCTTCATGTTCACACACGGCCTGAAATTACAGACCTTTATTTCACAAGACAGTCAGTTTGTAATCATCAGTAAATCAAACATGATACATACTGAGAGTCTTAGCCAGTGGAATAACAGCCTCTTCCAAAAGTTTAGCATCAGCACTGCACAGAAAAACAGTAAGACACAGTATTAACATCTGCCACAAGAGACAGTGTGTTACAGAGATTTTATTACGGTTATTATTAGGCACAACAAAGTGAAAATGACAGCAAAATGACTATCACATTGACTCTAGTAGATAATTGGTTTTAAAACCGTCAGATACAGCAACGATAAAACAGATAAACATAAATAATAATTTATTATTAATATTATTATGCACCACAAACAATGCTTTATTATTATTCAAATAAAACAGCCTGACTAAAGACTGTTTACAGCAGCCAATCATACCAGGCTATTAAATGAACGAATGACTGCCACACTAATAAAATTCAACTGACTCTTTGGAATTCATTTTAATCAAAAATATTAAATCATATATAATGAAACACTGAATAATCCAGTAGCGCTTTAACAAAAAAAACATTAAAGTTACTATGAAGCAGAGAAATCTATTGAAACTGATTGCATTTCTTATGTACTTCAGCTCTCTGGTTCCCTCTGGAGTCTGTACAGGGAATAACAGCCTATATCCACTGAATCTCACAGCAACGAACAGCAGCCAACAGAAAACAGTGAGGTGTGATCAGTTACATAAGCAATGATGGAAAGAATAACAGGATCTGACTGTCAATCAGTAACTATATTACATGAGAATATAAGAAATACACACAGTATGACTGTGTGTATAACAGCTGTATACACAGTACAACAGTATAACAGCTGACTACTGAGTGAATGGGGGTTTTATAGTATCTATTTAAAACCACATAATAATTTTTTATATTAACACAATAAGTTAGTCTTTAATAAGCTAGTTTTGTGTATATTGTAAATATTTGTGTTTGTATGTTTCTTCAGGTCACACAACAGGGCAGATAAGGTTTTGGTGCTGCTTTGTTAAAGAAATTTGGGTGCGCTAAAAAAGTGCACTGGGAAGGTGTGTTGATTTAAAGGTGTGCTCTGGGTTCAATAAGCTTCATGTCAACAGGACCTGTGACATGACGTTCATTACTACAAAAAAATCCCACATATCCTTCAGTTAAAATAGAGCAGGTAAAGTAATGCATTTGCAATGGATATACATGGATCACACTGCTATTCAAGAGTAAAATGAGAAAGATGGCTATGAAGACTGAGGTCTCTGGATCATCTCACCTGCTGTTGGGGCTGCTGAAGGTGAAGGAGATCAGCTGGTTCCAGAATGGCTCATTCTCTGAGATGGCATCTGGACCAATCAGAGCGCGAATGCTCTGGCTCTCTGACAGGTCACTCACCTGGCTGGTGCTGGCACCCATCGCCTCTGGAAACCACAGCAGACTTCCTCAAAGCCTCATTTCCAGACAAGAGAAACCCTAGAAAAATGCAGGAAACAAATCTTTACTGTTAGCTAAAACAGTGGTGCCCTGATTTTAATAATTCTGTTGATATTCACAACATAGGTTTCTTTAATATGAATACTAATGTATGTTCTGCAGGGACTTAATCTGAAGTAAAGATTAGGAAGATAAACGTTGTTATACAGACAACACTGAAAAGCAACAGAGGCAGTACAATGCACTCTGTAGTAACACATCAAAGTATTTCAAGAGACATAAATATTAAATATTATTGGTGTCAACACCAGTACACACATTAAATGGGTGTGACAGAGCGGCCGTGCACAAAAACACACCTCTTTGTTAAGCACACACCCTTAAGACATACATTGCAAACATGACACTAGTCAAACCATTTCAAAAGAAGACTACAGTTCGGTATTTGAGAATATTAAGGCCTTTGCCAAAAAAAACAGCAAAGTAATGGGACTTTGGGGTTAAAATCCTGGTCCTTCTGGAGATTACAAAAGGTTGAAACTCAAACCTCTCTACCTCAGTTTAGCACATAACACACAATCCCACTGTTCAAACAATCCTGCGGTCATGTGTAAACTTTAAATATTCCATGTAGTCTCTCAAACAACATTAAAGACTTCATTCATAACAACTAATAACTATACAATTAAAATAGAAAATCTGAACTAGTTTAAAACGATCAAACGTCATGTGAAATGCCCAGTCGCTGGAGCTTGGATTTATATGTGAACACACTACCACAGATCACACAACGAGAAAACACCTTTCTTGTTATTGCTGCAGGCTACTATGAACACTTCCATTAATAATTAAGCATTGTTTTCTACATTACACATGTCAACAAAATACAGGTGAATATCTAATGAATGATCTACAGTGTAAAACGGCTGCAGGAGTCTGATAGATGAGGTCTTCGTTAAATCAATTCAATTACACACATACAGTATACTCTAAAACAAATACAACATTGCACAGACACACCTAGATTGAACGATATACCTAGATTAATTATGATGATCCTCCAACCATCAATGCCTATCATTTTCTTTGACATGTTTGGCTTCCATCATCTAATAACCGAACAGCTTTAATACCCACTACATACATAGAGCTATAATGCGAGTAAATATTCACTTACAAAACTTTATCACGCAATACAGCTTCCTATTTAGAAACCAGTACGTGTTCATACAGTTGAACTCTTAGCATCAACTAGCCTGCAGACTCGAGCGAATGGAGAAAACTATTATAAACCCCTTAGCTTCTGTGCTAACATGCTAAGTATCTAAACGGCTAGCAAATTTACCTGGTGAATGTCCGTGTGACAGCTCTGCAAAAACGCCGTTCTTCTTTCGTGAGACGGTCGACTGTGTGTTTGCAGAACAATGAGAGCAAATGAGGAGTAATTAAACAGTTTAATTGTTCAGTAAAGTGAGTTTAACTGTGGAAGTTAGACGTGTGTTGACTGTTAGCTCAGCTCTACGTCTCCACGTCACCAACGGTGCGCATGACATCTCACCCGGAAGAGCATGCGCAGTTCAGGTTCGGCTCATGAATATTAATGAGGCATCGTCGTCATAAATTCAATTATATTTAGGACCAGAGTCTTCAAATGACTTCAAGGTTCATAAATTCACCTATTAGAAAACGAATATGGTTGTTGGTGGTAATGAAATAATTCCTGCTTATACAAAGCCATGACAAAATATTTCAAACATTTTTAAGGACATATAGCATATTTATTGGGCTGGCAAAGCCAATATGTACATATACTATATTATTATTATCCACGTGAACCGGAAGTTGTATAGGGATGTACACTTCCAATGGGAATTCGCCCTTTAAATCATATTATTGTTCCACCACTTCTTGCTCCTGTTTTGAGACTAAACTGTAACCCAGTTCTTGAGTAACATTAATCAAACTCAGAAGACATTCAGACTGTTCTGATGTAGTGTGCTGACTTTAATTATTTTATAATATTATTATTATATTAACTTCTCCAAAATGAAAAATACATGAACTTTATTTATAGTCTCATATTTTCACATGCATCATTTCTATGTTACATGCAATACCAAGACCATATTCAAGTGACAAAGCCACAATTCTATGATATCTTATTCTTTATTAGACATTTTATATAGACATTTGTGCAAAGTATATTACAGTACAAGACAGACAATCCACATGTGTTTAAGGTAGACAGGACAGATGCTAAGGCACGTTTTTGGCTGAAGGGTTCTGGTTCATTAAATGCAAACAACAGCCAGCCTAATAAATATGTTTCCTCATAAATGATATTACAGTATTGTGGATTATATAAAATTATGTAACAGTTTTCATGTAACAACTTTTAAAATGAGAAAGAGATCTCCACCCTCCCAAGTCCCTGTACCAAAGTGCAGACATGAGTCCATGATGAAGAAAACAAGATTTAACATCATGACTTCATAACATTACAGACTGAGTTTCTGTCAAGGGCTGATGGCAAGATGACCCAAATAAAAGAACTCACAGCATAACCATGAAATATTACATCAAAGAAAACAGCAAAGACTGGTACATTAGATGTATGATCTTTTAGGCAGATTTAAAGGACACATCTTAAAAAAAAAACGAACAGGAACATTAACCAATGAGAATGAAGCTCTGAAGGAGCTTTGTAGTGCTAATGTAAACATGAGTTTTTCCCACATTCATTCTGCCATAAAGCGAAAGGTTACCCGTAAGGAACATTGTGTAAAACAAATCACCAACACCCTGAAACGCTTAAACAGTGAGGAAAATTCATTGTGAGGTTTCAGTCCTTCTCTTGGACAAAAGGGATAAAAAATCAAAATGATTGTTCCTTACAGAGTTCACATTTAAAGAGAGTCACGTTCACTTAAACATACTTTAATGAAAAGAATTAAGCCTTTCTGTTTCTTTCATTGGTGGTGACACTGGAAGCACACAAACGCACACACGCACACGCGCGCACACACACTTTTACAAAGGACCCTTAATTGTATTTGTGCAAAAAGCAAATCAAGGTCCCAACCACTGACTAGTGTGACTGCATAAAACAAAAAATAAAAACCTGAGATAAACAATTTGTTGTATGAAGTACACAACGTAAAACCCAGTACTGGTCATCGGTGAGTGTTTACTTATTCGTCCCCCTTAAAGCCCTTCTTAGCCCCTTCTTTCCTGTCATTGGCTCTTCCATTAAACCCCTCCCCTTTAAATGACACAATCCCTCTTTATATTCGTCCATTCCAGATCTGACTGGTCAAAGGCACATGACTACTAAGCAGGTAGTGAGTGTATCAGGGTAGTGGTTAGGAATGCATTTGGAATGCAGCCTGGGAAGGTTTCAGCTATTCTCAGCCTGAGGAACCTCTCGTATGCTGTCTCTGAGCTCAGGGCGAACGCGAGGTCGCTGGCGTATACTGCGACCCGATGCAATAAGGTCGGCGTAACCCTGGGAGTGTGAGAAGGCGTATGCGGAGCGGCGAGATCGTCCTCCGCGCTGGAATGCTGGCTTTTTCTTCTTTCTCTCCTCTTCTTCATCCTCCATCTCATGTTTTTTCCTGTTCCTCTGGATCTGGAGAAAGAACGCAACATCAAAGACAGACTTGTATTACTCTAGTGCAGATGTTCTCTTTATCAGCTAGTCATTTATCTCATTTAGGCACAGATGTGATCTCACCTTGTCTCCAACAGTTGGCCAGATGGTTTGATAGAGGAACTGGATGCAGATGACAGGAAGAAGACAGACTCCCACTGTCAGAATGATGGTGAGCCAGAGGTACGGCTGTCTCAGAGCGTTAGATGCCGCACCTAACATCCAAAACAACAATGTTATACACTGACCTTGTTTATATTTACATTTATGTGTTTGGCAGACATTTTTATTTAAAGTGACTTACAGTACAGTCAAGCTATACATTTGATCACTATGTGTATTCCCTAAGAATCGAACCCACAACCCTGCTAACAATGCTCTATCAACTGAGCTACCGGAACATCTGTGTCTCTATTCATGACTGAAGTTTATTTAAATGAAAATGAATTATAAAAAATTTATTTTACTACCTGAAACTATACTATTGTTACTTAAGCATTTATTTTTTATATAAACATTTTTATTAAATAAAGTGCATTGCTTATAAGTGTACTGTATTTGACATTAATTTCAGAATGCTGTGGTTAGCTGTATCTAAAACATGAATCTGTTTTTTCTGAGACAGGAATATAATCTGAATATTGTGCAGTGAGAGTTAGTACAATTTTAATATTCACCTGTGAACGTGAAGGTTGAGGGAAAAATGACGTGGATTCCTGCACTGTGAATGTCAAACATGATACCGAAGTAGATAGCTATACTGCCGAGAACAGCAAAACAGTTCACAAATGTCCAGTAGGAAGTATTCAATGAGATCTAGAGAGGTCACAAGACAAAAATCACATTAGGTAAGCATAAAATGAAAACATTCCCTCTTATGTGTATTACAAAGTCTAGAACATCTTAAATCAGTCCCTTTCTTAGACATGTATGCCCCCATGCTTTGATAAAACAAAGGAGAGACCTGCAGGTTGACGGTGATGATGAGAGATGAAGCTGCAACCACAGCGAATGACTGGTAATCTGATGGAGCCTCGCCATCCTGTCCCATGGTCTGCAGAAACGCACCGTATGGGATGAAGAAGATAATGAGGGAAGTGAAGATTCCATGAAACAAACTGATGAAGAAGTTCTTATAGTTGAACAGCGTCCCCTGCTGACCCGGAAGATACAGCTTCGGAAAGCGTAAACTCAGTTTATCATTCACATCCTGCACGAGGGGGAGAAAGGCATAGTTTAGAGTTGAAAACATCCACTGGGATTATCTCTGTTGAAAAACATATTGAGCTGTCTGGCTTTCAACAAGCTACAAAACAGACACTTCTAAGGCAGCATTATGACCAAAACTCCCACAGGAAAACCATGAATTGATTTTTTTTTCCCATTGCTTTGCATTCTGGGATTGGCTTCTTTATAAAGCCTTTCTAATAGATTTCTATATGACGTATGGTATTCAACTTTCACAGACACATTACTGAACCAATACCTGATCCAGAAGACCAACAAGAAGGACCGGCAGACTGCTGTAGCAAACATTGTAGAGGGTGATGAACCAGTCTTCATATGCTGTCTACACAACACAGAAACAACATGTCACCATTTTAATACTGTCCACTGGAAAGCATCTTAAAACAAAACTACATGATCTACATAGCAAATATTTGCCACTGTTCATAAAGGTCTTTCTCTCACCTGTGAGGAGAATCCATTGAAGAAGGAGAACCAGAAGTGCACCAGGGTGAAGGCAAAGTTTTTGTAGAAGAAGTACCGTAAAAATTTGCACATGCGGATATAGGACCAGCGGCCGTGGACCAGCAGAAGGCGCTGAAGATAACGGAACTGAGCAAAAGCATAATCGCTGGACATCACAGCCTGCATCCCCTCCTGACCACTGATTCCCACACCAATATCTGCAGCTGCAAAGGATCATGGGATTGGAAAGTTATCTTGACAATTCAACAGACGTGCACACTCCAGAATTAGGATAAAACGAGCTGCCACAACAGCAAAATTTAACTACCCCAAACTGCCCATAGTGTTCATGTAGCTCAACTGGTAGAGCATTGGGATAGCAGTGCAAAGGTTGTGGGTTCAACTCCCAGGGAACACAACGTACTGATAAATTGTATAACTTCACTTATACTGTAAATCACTTTGTATGTAAACTTTTGCCAGTTGCATAAATGTAAATGTAATGATTTACCATTCCTGATACCAATTTGGATACCACAGCAAAACATAATATGCAACTGAACAAAGCCCTATATCTATATAAATCTGAAATTAAATTGAAATATGTCAGTAAGGCTTGATAGTAAGTTCTCGTCAAATGCTATTATCAATAATCACACCAATATAATGAAAAGCACTCATGGTCTATTAGGTTGCCTTTACACTGTCAGTTCTAATGCACAGATATTATTAAATTTTGTCCCACCTGTTTACATTAACTTAAAACAAACCGACTGTGTTTAAATGAACACCTCGCCAAAGACAAACATTATAACCATGAAGTCTATTTACTAATCTACACGTGTTTGAAAACGGCTACTGTTGGTCACAGAGTACTTGAGTACTGAACCGAGTTGATACCTTAGAAAGATTAGTATAGTTACCATTTGACCTGACTCTTGATATCTCTAGATAAAACAGAACATTTAAAATCAATATTTTAAGACTTTATCAATATGTTCTGAAAACTTGTTAATTCTCGTTGTTTACACCTCGACTGAATCAGGATCCAGACTGAGCCCTGCACTCACTTTTGATCATGTTAACGTCATTAGCTCCATCGCCGATAGACAGGGTCACGGCCCGTTTGTACCGCTTCACCAGACTGACCACGTTGGCCTTCTGTTTGGGCGTCACTCTGCAACAGATCACCGCGCTGCACTCGCACGCCATATCAACGAAATCCTCCTGACGCTTCTCCTTTTCCCAATCATCGATGGGCTGGCTGCTGTCCTGAGGGTTGCTGGGATTGTGGAGACGTCTGCCAAGCTTCTTCAGACGCAGACGACGACGCTTCTTCTTCTTCTCATACAGAATCTCGTTCTGCAGGGAAAGAGAACGTACAATTAAATCAACAGATGGTATAGATGGAAACGTTTGTAGGCTGAACTTTTGTTGGACTGAACAATTTTCAATCAAGCAAAGTTCTTTCAAACAGTTTTCTTTGAAGAATCATTCGAGCTGACGTACCAGCCAGCCTCCAGTGATGATGAGAGCATTCTTGCCAGGTGCTGTGAAAAACGTCTCTTTAATCTTCTTGCTTCTTCCTTGAGGGTCATTGCGTCTTTTGGTCTGTCTGTCTGTCAGCTGTTCACTAAAATAAAGTGAAAGTACAGATTAAAACACAGATGAACATGTCATACCCAGCGGTATATTTGCAGACACTGATGATATCATCATTATCAGGGGCTGCCGGGTGAGTCATACTTCACATCTTCTCCATAGTGGATCTTCATGTCATCTGTCAGCAGCTGGCAGGAGTAACCGATGTTCTCAGCCGTCTCTGAATGCAGAAATAAAGTTCAATATTATAATCAAATTTATTGCCCTTAAAATAACAGGATATTTGGTAAGTTTATCACTCACCTTTCTTGTCTCCAGTCAGAACCCAGATCTTAATATCAGCTTTGGCCAGTTTTGCGATGGTTTCTGGAACTCCATCCTGCAGTTTGTCCTCAATGGCTGTTGCTCCAATCAGCTGAGCATAAAAATGGCAAATTTACTCATTAAATAAACATAAGCTTCATATAACTCTTTTTATTTTAATTACTTAATTTGAACGACTTAAACTATTATGTCCTTTAACTGAAAGATATACATTCTCCAATTTCAAGAAACAACTGTACATTTGAGGTCATGTCAACAGAGTTTCTCACTAGCCAATTCCAAAATCTTGGAAATTCTCTTGGAAAATCAGGTTGGCCAATGGCCTATAAATATAATTAGACTTAAGAAAATTTTAGGCCATAGTTTTATTGTAGGCTGGTTGTCACCATACAACTCTGCTGTTGCTAAGGTGCTTTTTAGAGTGTTTTTAGAGTGTTGCTATGCAGTTGCAGTTGCGACCAAAATTAATCTATTATTACTTATTGATGTGTCAGTACCAGAAGGTTGTTCTCGATCTCTTCATACACAAGGTCCAGAGCTTCCTCTCGGTTGCCCATGGAAACACTAGCGGCTTGGTGTTTCTGCGCCCAGGCTTCATATTCTGATTGGCTGATGTCCTTGTAGCAAAGGCACAGAGTCCGCAGAGTCTCGTTTGCAAAGATCTGCGGGAGAAATCAAACCATTCAAGCTCACAAATCTTTAGGTTATGGAGTTATTTTTAATCGCCGTATGCTAACAGCTTTAATAAATGTTTTTACTCACATCCAGAGCTTCTTGAGACGTTTCTTTATGCTGAGAATTTGCATCAAGTCGCTGGTAGATCACAGTGTCTGCGCCCTTACAGTACAGACGGATACGGCCATCTGGAAACTTTACTACACACACCCACACACACGTTAGGTTTCTATGCTTTGTGGGGACCTTCCATAAACATACTGACTTTTTATACTGTACAGATCGTTGAGTATATCCCCACACCCTACCTCTAAACCTAGCCCTCAGAGAACCTTTTTACATTTTTACATTTTCATAAAAGCATAATTTAGTATGTTTAATATTCCTTTTTCTCTTGTGGGGACCACGGGCTAGTTCCCACAAGTTTTACCATCCTTGGTAATGGTAGAAAATGGTAAAAAACAACAACAACAACACACACATGAGTGAAAACAGATAGTGTCATGCAGACAGAAATAGTGAGAACCAGAAAAAGCAGAAAGGACTTACAGATGATTGACATGCGTTTGCGGTCACTGTTGAAGTCAAGCAGGGCGAGCATCCCATAGGTGGCCTCCTGACCCATCTCACTGATGGTGATGGTGTCCTGGGTTCTGGACAGAAACACAAATCCAAAATTCCGTGCAGCCGTGACCAGAGCGCCCTCATCAGGGGATGCGGCCTGATACACCAGCTCATCTGATAACAGACAGAATCAGTCAGTCAATTCTCCTCAGAGTTTCTGTATAATTGGCTATGAAACATGCTTTACTGAATGGATTTCAGATTTTTGCTCTTCTCACCATCTTTTTGCTCCACCATGACAGTGTGACACAGAGATAAGAGTTTGAAGAACTCCAGTATCTGTGGATCCTTCTTTGAACGGATACAGGATACGAGGAAACTGTCATAAAATTGGAACTTGCTGTCTGCATATTTATTCCAGCTGAAGTCCACAGGCTGAGTGACAAGAAATTGACATTTTTGTTTAAAAAAAGGGACCTGTGAATAAGTGATCAATTTTTTGACTAAACTGTTGAATGAGAGGAAGTTAGCCCAGACTATATAAATACACAGAGTGAATTAATTTAAATTGTACATTATAAACGTGCATATACTCACCTTTCCGCGGTCCAAGGCAACACCTTCTGAATTAGTGGGATCCCCTAAAATGTGTGATAAACATATGTAAATATTTTTCTGTAAAGATACAGATATGGATATTCTTGTCTGTAGATATACTGCAGCTAAGGTTCTGCCTTCAATGTAAATATATGAAATGAAGTCTAATCGTTTAGGAAAATATCAGCACATCTCTCCTCAACAAGTCACTTAATTTCAAGTAGCATTCATGTTTGTGGTGCAAGACAAGTTATGAGGGTTTGTTTTATCCTATGTGTCAACAACAGTAATAGCAATGCTTGCCATAGCAAACAGCACCAACAAGTCACATGATTAAGGAGAATATGGGCAAATATATAAAAAAAAAAAAATATATATATATATATATATATATATATATATATATATATATATATATATATAAAAACTCTTTCACTGAACGATAATATTTTTGCATGTTAATGTGTGCTCCCTGGGATTTGAACCCATGACCTTGGCATTGCTAGCACAATGGTCTGCAAGTTGAGGAACACCCAGGCACAAGAAACCTGACCTCTGTCAAACTACAGGAACCAAATCTTTCCCCACAGTCACACCTCACAGACACAACACAATAACAACACAAAGACACACACAAAACAAAGCTCATATGAAGGATCACAGCACAATGACATACAGACTGACGCTCCATTGGTTCAGACTCTAAAACTGCTTTCGGCCATGTGTCAACACCAACACACGATGTGCTAGATTTTGGGTAGTTAGCAATACACGTGTTTGAGTTTTACTAACTAACTAATCAACTAATGCACCAAGATTCTCTTTCCGTATGACTGTCCTCAATGACTGTCAGTCAGTTTTATGATCAGTCAGAAAATGATGAAAATGCAAAACTGACTAATCGTATAGATTTATTATCTTTCAGAACACAAAAATCCACAAAAAAGACACTTGGGTAACTAAAAGCATTTGCTAATAAGTGGGTAGAGTATGTTTGTTTGGGTCTTAAAGACAACATTACTCTTCTGCTGATGTAATCAAAGACTCATGGGTGGGACAACCTAGTTAACCAATCACAGCCAACAATCCATGATCCAATCAAATCACAATGGAAAATTCATCATTAATCTGTTATTATCTTATAGTACTTGAATAATTACTTTTGCATGTCAAATTTAGAACCATTTTAAATAATTTTGTTTGTTTCTGCAGGTCTTACCGTAGGTACGTCCAGAGATGGTGCACTTTTTGAAGGCCATGATATTCTGAGTAAGTGTGCCAGTTTTATCAGAGAAGATGTACTCTATCTGACCCAGCTGCTCATTCAGCGTGGTGGTTCTGGCTTTGGCTGGTGTGTCTTTCTCAGAGTAGTACATCTGCAGATCCCAGTTAATGAACTTACTCTGACCCAATCGGATCACCTCCACACTGAGAGACAGAGAGAAACATTACACTTAAGAACCAAAACCAATTAATGAGTGGATGAACATATAACATGCCTGGTGAAATAAATAGACAGAGCTTTGACTTCAGCCGCTCAGGAATTGGACAGAGCTCTGACTGCAGCCGCTCAGGGATTGGACAAAATGTACAATAATTACCATACCTTACGTAAAGCGAGATGGGGACCATGGTGTTAAGGATGATGATGTAGCCCCAGAAACTGAGGAAGCCTCTGTAAGATGAAGTATAGTTCAAGCCGTCGTAAAGATACCAGGCCTTACTGCCAATGCTCTCGTACCAGTAAGTGTGTCCGATTGCCAGGCCAGCGCATATCAACACCAACAACACAAAAATCTACACACACACACACACACACACAGATAAAAAATTATTAATTATTGTGAAGAATGCAATGCTTATAAAGGCATTTAGACAAGAAACTTATAATGAACAGTGAGAATGACACCTTCTCAAAATGACATAGGAAAAAACTTTCAACTTTCTAATTTAACAGAACAAGATGCTGGTAATCAATCCATCTATACGTTTAACTCACTGTGTAGACCATGTAATTCATGAGCTTGTCTATTCTGGTGCGTTTGAACCTGGTCTTTCCTCCATTCCTCATGATTTTAGTGTCATTCCCTGTGGAAATAAACATCACAGCTGCTTTTACAATCACTAACAGTAAACAAACATCAGAGTGTGTGTGTTTGTTCCTGTATTAACCTCTGACCTGCGAATATGACCAGCCCGTGACACACATCTGTGTTGCGAACCTTGCAGCCTCTGAGCAACATGTTGTCAAGGTCAAGTGCGTAACTCTGAGAATCCCAGATCATTGTTCCCACAAACTTATCCAGACGGTTGTTTGGCTCCTCGCACACGACCATCGCTGAGATAGACCAAAAAAGATTAACATTAAAAAAGTACAGGTATATCATGTTCCTCATGTTAGTACATTGTTATTGTAGTACATTGTTACAATAGTTATAATGTGATTGGTCTGAATTTATTATACTGTCCTGGGTAGCTCCACTCATTATGAAATATCATTGGTCCAAAACTGTGTATTAAACTGTATATGTGTATGCTGTTTAATTGGCTGTAACACAGCATTTAGGTTTCAGTGTGTGAGAAAAAAATGACAGAAAATTGTTTTGCCACAGGTGCAACTGAGCACATATTTATTTTGAAATGTTGCTCAAACACTAATATCAGACACGCTACCTTTCATGAGTCATTCTCATTTACCGTTAAATTGCGCCATCTGATTCTCCTGCTGAAGACGTTCGTCTGTCACCTTCAGGCCCATCTTAAACTTCAGATTCGTCTCTCTAGACAACACGACAAACACATAAACAAGACCACATTGGGAAATGACATCACAGAACATCAAAACTAATTCCCATAATACCCTACAGTAATTGATATGTGCTAAACGTTCCCTGAATAAATACAGTGAGACAAAAGCAGGGCTGATCTATGACTTTGAATTGTACACTTTGAGATAAGACAAAGAACAAATCCATTACATAACTCTCTTTATGATTCACTGTTCCCGCACTTAAACAACTATTCGAACTATCATCAGATTAATGTAACCACAAAATACGTAAGCAATTACATGAAGTTATAAAAACAAAGGAAATTGAATGTATACATATAGAAATCATGAACAGAGTACAATGTCTGTAGGCTTTAAAGTGAGAAATCATTATACTAACAGAAAATGTGTCCAGAAATATTTGTCTATACAGTGTGTTTTAGAATCCATATAGTAATGTAATTGTACAGAATTTGTGTTTTGTATATTGTATATGTATGTATATATGTTTTTGTGTGTGTATATACATATACAAGAATATAATACAGTATTATACATTATACAAATATTACACTTGCATATGTATAATACATAATACTGTATAATGATAACGTGAGATGTCTCACCCGTCCAGTTCTGCCGTCTCTACGTAACACAGGCTGTTGGGGTTTGAGCTGGACAATAGCAAGATGTCGGCCTGAACATAGAGCAAACATGAACCAAACAATGAGCTTTAATGACAGCAAATGAATTCAATAACCTCATGACAAAGACATCTGATAGGACAACTAAATACTTCATCAGCAGCAACAAGCTCAGGAACAAACAGAATTAAAATAGGTCTCAAATAAACACGTACCATTATAAAACACTTGAGATTGTTAGTTGTGATTTTGTCACTATTGTCATAAATTACAATAGTTTTTAATTAACTTTCTTTATAAGCTGTATATGTACTGTAACAGGTGAGGCTCTTAAATTACAGAAATCAGGGCTGATCCCTAGGTAGGAAGTTAGATGTAAAACAACTTACTGGAATAAAGTCATTTTTCTTAAGTCGAACCACATCACCAACTTGTAAGTGCATCCACCTGGTCTCCACAAATCTGAGAATATAATATATTATCTGAGATAATTCAACTCTAATAATTAATAATGTACAAGAAATAAGAGTTTGTGTGATGAAAATCACATGTTGATAAACTTGGCAAGTGTGTAGTGGAAAACTGAAACTTAACCTTTAGAAAACCTGACAGAATGTGTTACATGTTTAATAAGAAGAATAATGAAAGTAGATTAAAGTTTCTGCTTCACCTGCCGTTCAGCAGCACATCACACCTTCTGTTGTTGATTTCTTTGTCCATCCTGTGTCGTGCCTTATAACACAAGAGACATATCAAATGACTCGAGCCATTAATGTGAGCTGAGAGCCAATGAGCTGCTGTCCATCATCAAATACACACTCACCAGATCATCCACCAGGTCTTTGATGGCTGTGATGCCCAACACCAGCACTAAAGGCACCAGGGTGGTATACCACGGTAAGGTGGAGATTTGAGGAATGATCTGTTAAATCCGAACACAGAGATTACAGTATAGACTACTGTAAATGTCGTGTCTTTTATAGATGTTAATTATTTTAGTCATCAGTGAATGTTACTACAAAGATCTATATAATTTTATAAACTATATACATATATAAAAAGCCTTTATAAACCTTTTCACAACACAACAAAATTGTTAAATGATCTTCTGCTGCTGCTGATTTTGTTTCAGCAGGTGAACTGTCACTAAGGAAAGTGAAGTGAGACAGTCGTACCTGCAGGATCAACAGACACAGGAAGTAGAGATTGGCTGCCCTCTTAAACTGCTCATACAGGTTCAGGGGGAGAAACGTGAGGACGTTGTATTTGTACGTCTTGATTGCATTTCCCTTTAAACAAATAATTAAAAAATAAAAGTATAAATTTTAACTCCATGCTGTGTTGTGTATTCAGCATATCAGTGGGATGTGGCTTAGTGGCTGGAGTTCAAACCCCATGAACCTATCATGAACTCATCACCATTATGTCTTTGAGAATCCTCACGACTTCAGAACACTTGAACACAACATACATAAATCTGGTGCTACTTTTGGGCAGTCAGAATCACCAACCACTTACATCATATGTAAAAGATGTGTCATTCGGTTTGCTTTTCTTTCTCTGTTTATTTTCTATTTTTATCATCTCTCTCTCTCAGTGTGAGCTTCATTCACTTTATCAACACAGCTGAACCCAATGGATTTTCATAAATGTAAATTACCAAACATCTAAATCTGATTGTCAATGCCCTCTTAGGATAACATTTCAACCTCAAGACTTCTCCGTTTACTTCACACAAACATGTTATGCACACCAAACCTCTGGACATCTGATACCTAATGACTTTCCCAACTAGTTCTTCCAGTCTGTGATAATTGTCTTATCACAGCAAAGTGATTTAACAGTGGCTCATCATGCAGTTTAATATGTGAATTATGGATGAAAATGACCATAAATAATAAATCATCAATTCAAGTTGTTATGAGGGCAGAGCTCTGCGTGTTTCACTGGGTGTTTATGGAGTGATCATTTTTAGGAGAGGACATCAAATAAAATTATGAATTATTAACAAAAGACATGATGTGTCACTGCATTTTTGTTCTGTAGTTGCGTAATCTCAGACTGCAGGTGTCTGAAGAATTTACAGACTCCCCTGTGATTATCACCATGATTCAGCTGTACAGTGGTGAGTTAAGACATTCTTATGTTAGTTACCACTTAATATTAAACTTTGTTATGTAACTTAGTGTTTGTCATCCATACAAAAACACCTTGGCTGTGTAACTGTTATTAAAGCCGCAATTAACTTTTATCTCTCTATCGCCATCTCTGTTTGAAATATAAAATTGCATGTTCCTTTACGTTCTTTTTTTACATATGTTGAAGTAAAATTAAATCAAACTTAAACTTTATTAACTCGTACAAAGAGAAAACTAACATGAAAGACACCTTGGCTGTGAAACTGTTATTAAAGCCGCGATCTGCAACTTTTACTAAGCAATCCCAATTTTAATACAGTAACTAAACTTTGTCAGCATGAAACAACATTTTAAAGCTAAATTGTGTGATACATAAAAGCATCAATCGTTTCACAATGATTGTGATGTAAACAGTTTGTTGTCAGTAAGTAGAAAGACATCATTAGCAGACTTACTGTATATTATACATACAGTATATTACATACAGTATCCATAACGTTAAATAAACGATTCAAACAATAAATTAAAATCTGACATCATTTACTTATCCGTTATAAATGCGTCTTTCTTTCATGATCACCAGAGACTTGCGGAAGAACACATGCTGGTCTTGTTTTCCATACAATGCAAGTGAATGATGACTCTGAGGCTGTCAGCCACTAAAATTCCAACCTGGTATTTTTTTCATTTTGCTCGGAAAGTACGATGGCGACTGTTCAAAGCTGTCAATCATTCTGTCACAGGCCCAACCAATATGCCACACCCCTTTGTGCCAAAGCTTATGGTGTTGACTGAAACGATGCATTTCAGATGTTATACATGATGAATGAAGATACTTACAGAGTATTTGCTTTTCTTAATGCACAGAAAAACCTTCTTCTGAAACTCTGGTTGCTTGCAGTATTCCCTGTCATTTGCCCGGATGCTCCAACCAGCCTCTGAGAAGACGAGAAGATTAAAACTGAATTAGAATAAATACAGGACCAAAGTACCAGAACTGAACCAAACCATACCAATCCAAACACTCAACTCACCACCGACAGCTGCTGCAGGTCGAGTTTCCACGCCTGGTTCTGGCAGCTGGTCCTGACTGTGGTCCAGTTCATCCTCTAACTCATCATCTGTCTCATCGTCACTATAGGGCATCACCTCATCATCCGGCTCCTCCAGGGAATCCTGGGAATCTGCTCGCCGCCGAGTGCTCATCCTGAAAGACTATACGCTAAGAGAGAGAGAGAGAGAGAGAGAGAGAGAGAGAGAGAGAGAGAGAGAGAGAGAGAGAGAGAGATGGAAAAAAAATAATAATCCACCATCACCAAACCACATAGCAAACATCATCTATATAACAGCTGTCCAAAAACTTCCCCCTTCTGTCATTGGTCAGTTAGAGAGATAGTATGGTACTACCACTCCACATTCATAACATTGGTTGAGCCAGTGCTGCTGTGTTGGCTGCTCAAACAAACTGAGCAATTATTTATTAGCATGTTTATACTCCTTAGAAGAATCAGCTTATGAATAGTGTTTATAGTCTCTCCATATCTACAGACTCTCCATATTGATCTGGGAAAGGAGAAAGTATTTTAATGTCAATGAACAACACCAGTCACCTTTAAAGATTCAGAAACAGCGCAGAGATCTAATAATCGCCAGATTTGCATGTTGTGACGGAGTTTGTCAATGATGTCAAAACAAAGATTTGGTTTGCTAAACCTATGCAGAAAAGCACACACATATTTTCCACAACATACTGTACACAAAATCCACTCAAAAAAAATGACTGTGGCAGTACCACAATGATGGTACTACACGGTAACACCAGGGGACTTTAATACTGAACAATTATCATCATAAAACATTCTCAAAGGTACTTCAAAGAATATCATGACACTATTATGGTATACAAAAATATTACTCTTATAGAATGTGTTTTTTTGCCAGAAATTTAAACTGTGCTTTTACAGAATTCTACATGATGTTTTGGAGCTTCCTAATGTCAGAAGTTTTCCTTCCTAAAGTTCAACTCAATTGGCAAATGTACAAAAAAAATAAGAAATAAATAAATGAAAAAGAACGTCAACACCTTTATGCAATCTAAAATTTGCATTTTAAATTTTAAACTGCATTTTAAACTTGATTGTTTAAAAGCCTATACTAAATGTAATTTCATCATTTTTATGTTGTAAATTTATAAACCTTTCTGTCAAACAAACACATCTTTACATGTTACAGCAGTACTGATTTAACAACTCCACCCCTGACACGTCACCTGTCCTTCAGGTTTTGCCACACAAACCACGTAATTACCCATCATCCTCTCTGCCTATCATTCTACACTATCAGCCACAACACACCTAAAACACAGAATACAGCAAAAAAAAGCTGTCTATCTTTGACTTCAATTGAAATAAGTAAAATGTGAAATCAATAAAGCATTTAATAATTATAAAACACTTTCCCATCTTCCTTTGCAATGACCGCAACCACAAATATGTATTAAGAAAATAAAAGGGGTCATGTTGCTTTGATCCTGATGTAAATGTATGATCAAGAAGACATTTTAGATGCAAATGGCAGCGCAGTCATAGCATGACTCTTTAGAAACCTGAGATGTTCAAATAAAGCGTTTCTGGAGTGTCTCTCTCTAGCTGTGCACATGCCTGCGGTTAATGTTTGATAACAGACTCATTTGGAAAAGTTGTGGTTGGAACAAACTCTGTAAATATTCATTAACCTCTGTCTTTTCTTTCACAAGAATGCTGTGCCAGTTCTTTAGATCTCTGGAGAGTCTTGACCTACTTACCAGCAACAAACCACCAACACCTTTCATTGTTGTGTTACTAAATTAAAAAAATAACAGGAAGTACAGCAGCATGAAAGAGCTCCTAATAAACCTTGGTAATGTATCTCAAGCAAAACAACCCCAAAGCCATAAAGATAATGTTACACTAAACCAATCACAGCAGAAAAAACTAGATTTATTACTATTCTGAAGAATCTGGAAGGGGGTTTGGTCATGCAAACCTTGCACAAACCTAGGCCACTGGGGATGGTAACCAGGGCGTTACTATGCAATTGATAAAAATTTTTAAGGTGGTTTCTGACAGACCCAAGTCAAACAGAGTGCAACCACATGTTTCTAATACTCTGCTTTTTAAATGTGGCTCTCTTATTTAGGGTAAATCTATATGAAATAATAACATTCTCCACCAGGTGATAAAAACACAAATCGAATCACTGAAGAAATTACAGTTGTCCTTATAATGCTTATGATGTTCTTAACACAAACTGTGTGGGAAAAGACACATGCCAACGTTTACCACATAAGCTTAAAGGTTTTTTGTAAAGACATGGTGATGCTCGCATTAGCGACTTTTACAAGATGACAACTGTGAAATGAAACACATTCCAGAAGGACGTTACTGCTAATACACAACAACACAAATGCGGAAAGAGGACACAGCATGCAAAACACACCCATGTTTATTCAAGAGTTGCTTTGCGTGTGATGCAATGCCACAGTAGGTGACATTTTTAGCCATGAAAAGCAGGGGTCTCAACACTTGACTGCTCTCAGACGAGAGATTAAGAGATTACAGGCAATGAATGGCAGATTTTCATAGAGGGTTTGTTGATAAATCACATATGATCCTCTTATTAAAATGTCCTCATGCTTTTTGTCTGACGTTCAACAAGAACCCTGTTCTTATTCAGAAGCTGTATTTGCCAAATTTAGTTCTTAAAAGGGTTCTTGAAAAGTTTCTGGGGTTATTAAGGTTCTTCAGTGGAATGAATAAATGTTTGGGTTCTTCAAAGTATAAATCTCATTAAAAAAATGCCCAGGTTATATTTCACACCAAAATCAAAACACAATTATATTTTGCATTTAGAAAATAAAGCCTACTTTTAGATTTTTTTTCAATGTGACATTGACATTTTTCTTCCTCTGATGTTTATGATCAGTATATGCCTTTCTAGATGATGTGGCTATCCTTTAAATCTGCACTCAATAGTTACTATTCAACATACCGTGGGTCTATTACTACCTGAGGAACACGTTGGGTGACATATCCACTTACATGCATAGTTTGCTTGACTATTTATACTATCATGGTGCAAAAAGGTGCTTTTGAATAACAGCAGATTAATAGTTTAAGTGTTGTTAAATAGTTTATCTAACATATAGGTTTTAATGAGTCAAGTGTCTCTGGAATGTTTTAATAAAAGATCTTCAAACACAGTTTTCTGTTGGAAAGCATCTAGTAGTTGTAATAATTAGGAAGAGTGGGTGGAGGAATTCTGTAGCTACAGAAGGAAAAGCAGTGCCTGATAAAAGCAGAATTGAAGCCTTATCTTGCTCCACAGTCTTTCCTCTTCCTTGAATGGCATTTACCAACAACCCTGATCAACAAAGGACACATCGCGCATTCTCTCCTGTCAGGACGTCACTGCATGCTTTCAATGCAAAGAACAAAGATTCCCATTGATGATGCCTGACTGCCGCCCACGTCCCTACAGACTGTCGGCAGGTGCTTTTAGAATCTGCTGGCCTGGGAAAACTGGTTGGAAAGTCTCACCCAGGGCTGTTTTATGGGAAACCCTGGAGTGGGGGATGGAAGCTGAAAACACGGATCCCTTTGAGAGGCCATTTACCTGCTGTAGAGAAACTTGAGATGACTGAAAGGGAAACAACTTCAGCTTCTATGAAGAAAAACCTACATATGCCTTCAGCTTTCCTGACTTAAATGTTCCATATGAGGAAGGACGTGAAGCTGTAATGTTTTCAAATATATATCTAAAAACAATCTTGAGAGAGAACCATCTCATATTGTTACACACCTTCACAATAAACCTCTACATCCAGTGTCCAATGCATACTGTATATCAGGCAATGATGACCAATTCTTCCAGGTTCCACAATTTATTTAACAACAACATGCTTTCTGATAATAATTGGATTGTCTTTAAATTGAATGCTGTAATTTATTTAATGAATCATTTAGAAATAAATTCTGCTCTGCTCATGTGCGATGAATAAAACTCAATGATTGTGGTTTGAAAGTTTGGGTTGTCTATATTACCCAAGATGCCTTGTGCAAACCAGTTTTGCAATTCACTAGATTCAAATTCTTACCCATTTGCTTCACAAGTCAGGGAATTCAAATCCTGGAGTCGTGGCCTTTCGTTTCTGGTAAGCTATTTGCTTGTGTTGTGTTGTAGGTAGGAAAGATTTTACTGGCACAACCTGAACAGTGACACATTATTAAGACTGAGTTCAGGCTCTCCAAACTCACTTAACCTAAACATCTCAGCTTATCTATTAAAGAAGCACAGAATATTCATGAGAACCTGATCAGCTATCTCATCATATTTGGTATTACAGTAATCAGCAGTTAGCTTGTAGTTTATTATGTACAGGTGATGGGACCTGAAGAAACCTTTGAGCAATAACAAACTTTTCACATGAGAAACAGTCCGAATTGGTTCATGTGAGGTCTGAGCCCTCAGGTATATTTAAAACTCATTACTTAGACAAATATAAACCCTAATTATGCACTAAACTGAATTCTTTACAATGAATCACTGTTATCATGGTAATGTGTTGCAGAAAAAGTTTTCCCATAAATCTGAATAAATCTGTTCACAAATTCAACATTAATTGAATTTCAATATTCAATTCAATATTAAACACACTCTGAATGAAGTCATTTAGTACATGCTTAAAAGTACACATTTTACAGAACTATCTGACTTAGAAACCTGGTGAGTTAAGTTCCTTAACTTAAAACCTTCTGGTTGTCAGCACAGATAAATGTTAGACTGCTCACACACGAGAGTTTAAACTGCATCACAAATCACTGTGATTCTATTGGTCTGGTGCATCACAGGAATGCAAAAAAAAGGAATGTAATGCCACCAAAATCTGAGAATATTCTAACTGCTGCTGTAGTGTCTGTTCAACACAACATGCTCCATTGGAGAACCCCCACACACACTTCTGTGTGCGTACAGCCTTTATCTGAACATGGACTGACATCAAATTTCCCCTGTGCCCCTGTAGCTTAGATGGTAGAGCATTACGTTAGCAGTGCACAGGTTGTGGGTTCGATTCCTAGGGAGCACATGTACTGACACGTGTATAACTTGAATACAAATGTATAATTTTGGATAAAAGCATCTGCCAAATGCATAAATGTAAATGTATATGACCTAAACCAAAGTCTTTCTTTTTTACCTAAAAAGCCCCCACCTTACAAAATAAGGTGTGGTGATACTGGAATTCAGTATAAAAGTATCAGACGGTAATACAATAGCACTTTGGAGGCAGTTGCAACAACAAAACATTAGGCAAACACATGGCGATAATGGAGTTTAGGGGTGTCATAACTCATGATGTAATTTGTTGCCACTAGGCATGAATTTATTAAATATATGAAAATGACCACATTAATATACTATGGTGTGCACTGATGAATCATGCACTGTAAAAGCAGGAATGTGTATTTAAAAAGCATTTTTATTTCTATTTTGTGTTCTTGTTGAAGGTTTCCTCAGTTCAGCTAAGAAACACTTCTAGAAGGTCACAGAAGTGAACCTGTCCCATGATGCCCTATGTTTGGCCCTTATGTCTGCAGGTAACATTATCCACCATCAGAGACAGACTAGAGCTGAAACAGGAGATGGGCCGAGCTGTGTGCATAGGAAGTCTTTCATGAGAGATGCTCTATCCATTTACCATGCTTGTGTTAAAGCCAACTAAACTATGTCTGGATAGGTTCCAACAATGCACATTTAACCTACAAACTACATCAAATTCTTAAAGGGAAACCTGCACTGACAGTGTCATTTAAACTTTAAAGCTTAATATCAAACTAATAAAATGGGCTTTAAAAAAGCACTGAGTGAGAAAAAGTGAAGGTTTCATACAAAAAGTACTGTGGTAGTACCACGGTACAGTGATGGTATCAGATATTAATACCACCATGTTAAACACCATGGTACACTACAACTACAATATTCATGTACTATTCATGTATTATTTTAATACAGATCTCAAAAATATTTCAAAGAACCCCATGTAATTATTATCACAGAAGTGGATATCAACATGGTGCCTTTTCTAAACAATATGACAATACCACGACAAGTCATTTTCTACAACTACAAGCAAATTATTCTAAAACTGCATTTTAAAAAATATTATCAGTTATATAATTATCAGTTATTGCCATCAGCCAAGATTTCATTATTACAATAACAATTATCGTTATCATATATGTAAATGCAAATTGCAAAGAATGTTTATTTTTAATCTGTCTGCTTTTTGACATATCAACTGATCACACACAGAAATGTTTGCGAACGTTATTATTGTTTAAGAAATTCCGTTGGGCAGAAATGACGCACTTCACCTTTTTGTGCCGTTATCGGTCCGTTGATCTGGTACACATCCAAAACAAATTCAGATAAAATGTTCTAAGCTAATTCTCAATGAAAAGCAACAGAAACCACACCTGCATGCCGTCTGAATGCGTGTGTCCAATCTGGACACAGAATGAACCTGTTTTGTGGCCGACACAGCACTTTCCAGTCTAGTCTGTTAAAATTAGCCCGCATACTGATGCATCACAGGAGAGATCACAAAGGAACAACAGAGATCAAGTCGGGACTCGTCCAAACACGACAATTTCATTCATCAGAGAAAGAATCCTCTACAGCCCTTTACACACATACACACATCCAGGAAGACTAATAAAGGTGTGTTTGTTTTGTTTTAAAGCAGGGTTTTTTTACTAGTAACAGGAACTCAACACACCAACCTATACAGGAAATGTTTGTACAAATTAGTTTCATTTTAGTCAGCCTCCTCAACTTTTCCAGCCTGGAAACTTACATTTTTTTGACATTTTAACAAAATCTGATCATTCAATTTCAATGGCCATGTGAACCCTGATTGTAACAGCCATTAGTATTACACACATGCATCTGTTTGCTATATAGATTACACTAATAATTTTTGTCAGGATTTAATATGCACCATCAATGTCGGATTATAAATGTGGATTCATCAATGTCGGATTATAAATGTGGATTCATCAATGTGGATTCAGTTAGTTGCCAAATTCACGTGTTCATGTGTTATCCTGTCTAATGTAAATTTAAATGACACATTTAATATGAATTATATAAAGGTTTTGAAACCTGTGTGCCCCCATAAAAAAGCCTGAATTTTTAATTTCAAGAAAGCCTGAAATGAACAAATGAATGACACAGAAAACAAGTTTCTGTTCTGTTTGCAAGATGCTCCGGGATGTTGTTGCTCCTATAGACTCAAAACTATTGATAAAATGTATTCGTATTGTAAAGTTAATTGGGTTACTAATGCGGCATGTATCAAAATGCACTTCTACATTGATATTTCCTTCTTTCTGTTTCTGTTCTGTTCCTCAAAACTAAACCAAACCCAGTGTGCAGATATTACTAAACCATTAAGCATCTTATTTACCAAACAACAAGCAGTTGTATACAGAACAAATATAACATGTTGTAGAAAAGCACAAAGTGTAAAAATAAAAACACAAAACATTTTGAAATACAAAACAATCTTTGTAGACCATTTTAGTTTTTTTTAAAAACCAAAACTTTATGTAGGCAATCAATTATGTTTTTAATCTATGGGGTTTGGGGTCTTGAAAATCTCCAACATTACATGAAAGTTAAAAATAACCATAAAAATAATCATTAAACAGTTTGAAGCATGATGGTATTGGAAAAACTTTCCTAAATGCAATCCAAGTCCCCATATGTAGTGCAAAATCTATACCACGACGAAAGCTGATCTTCAAGAATCCCTTTACAGAGAAACTGACCATTAAAGCGAGAGCATTATTTCACCTAAAACATTTAAAAAACGTTGTTTCTAATGGTTTAGAAAACGTTTTAAACAAACAGGGGAACTTTTGATGAAATGTTTAGAAACAAACAGGTAGAGTTTCGTCTACTCGGATGTCGTACATGCAGAGCTGAAAGCCCAGGTAGAGGAACTCAGGTGAGACGCCTTACACGAACACACTTTACAAGAGCTGTAAAGTAAGTAAAATCCAAATAAACTAGTTTTAACAAATCAAACACGACTTACCGATCTCAAACTAACTTCTGTGAATCCTTTCCTCTGAATTTACTGCTCCATGTTCGCTCCGTGTCAGTATGAAGGAGCTGCTCAACCAAACTGGAAAAACTGGCCGGACTAGGAGAAGCTTTATTCCTACAGAGCCATTATACACACACTTACACACACTTACACACACTGGGACGAAGAGCTTCTGTTTTGAACCTGACACACTTCAAGACTTCAGCTCGTTCCTCCGTGATCACGTGACCGCACAGGTAAGAAAGGTGCGACTCATTTTACAGTCAAATAGCGAGGGGGAAATTTTCGCTTTTGCACCAGTTTCCTGGTTTCTGTGTCTGTGCCTATAGAGGATCTATCACATAAATAATCACTTAATTATGACGCAAATGCGAGTGATATGCATGTTATTTTATTGTAATTGTTTTTGTCAAGTTGATTAAATTTAGGGTTAAATTAACGGCTTTAAAATCCTGTAAAATGTCTGTTGTCTGGTCTTAGAACGGGCTATACAGTTATCCTATGTGCTATCCTATGCCTAAGAACAAAATAAATGAATATTTAATAATAAAAATTTACATGTATAAAATATATACATTTTTAGATTCACATACATTTTAACATGGTTCAAAACGCGATCGTTTTGTACACAAATGTAAGCAGTTTTTAGTTTAGCATTTATTTGAATAGTGACCGCCATCTACCGAAAGAAGTAAGTAACTGAGTCCTGAAGGGCTTATGTAAATAGAAATAATGACAAAGGAATTAAGTGGGTAACAATATGGGCGTGGTTTGGTGGCCCGGAAGTTGTAATAGGACCTGTGGGACTAAATAATAATTTTCATATTCTTACGTATTACTTTCTATTTCAAATGTAATGTCTGTTTGGTAATTAAAGTTTCTCAATGTCATTACTTAACGAGGAACTGCAGAGCACTCGTTGTTAACTGTTACATTTCTCAGCGCTGTTTTGAATGGGCCAATCACGGTGATGCAGAGGCACCAACTTTATTTCTTAACAGGCTTAACAGGAGTTTTGCATGAGAATTATGCACTTTACCGCCCTCTAATGTTTAATGTGCAAATAACTCGATTTCACTGCAAAAGTAAGGATAGTCTGTAAAATCAGATGTAAAGACAAATGTTTTAAATAAGAATCACTTTACTTATGCAAGTATATTTAACAGAACTGTTCTAAATTATTTACATGCTGTTATGGATGATGACGTCTGAGTTCTTACTGAAGAACATGCAACTAATTTCAAGTGTTCTCCACAAGCACACGTAAACTATAAAATAAACAGACAAACAGATCTGGATGAGGTACACGTAAACACATATTACAGAATATCATAAAAAGAAACATGTAAACAGATATGTACAAAACAGTATATTAAAACATACGTGGAAATGTATGTAAAAATTGCATAAGAGTTTATTAAAAGAATAAGAAAAAATATAGAAATATAAATAGTGGTAAAATAATGAATGTATTTCTCAAAACCTGCAGCTTGTTGGTGAGAATTGTATAGTCTCCCATTAAAGGAGAACAGTTTTTTTTGTGCGGATAAGAACTGTCCAGGGGCCTGGAGGTGTGTGTGACTGACAGCATCTTCCAGAGGACAGCAGAGTGAAGAGGTGGTTACCGGGTTAAACAGTCTAATTATATTTCTGGCCCACCGTAAACATCATGTCCTGCAAATGTCTTTAAGTGAGGGCAGCTATACACCAGTTGTTTTCTGTGCTGAGTTGATGACTCTCTGTGGAGCTTTTTCTCAGCCACAGTGCTACCAGCATACACACAAAAAAGCTGTGGGTGCTTTCAACTGAGCAGTTGTGAATGGTCCCATGCGGCTGCTGAGACAGATTGGTTTTCTTTAGTGTCCCCAGAGAATACAGTTGTTGTTTTGCCGTTTTCACCAGGCATGTTGTGTTTACTGCCAGTTGTGGCCTACTGGTTAGAGAGTTGGACTTGTAACCTGAAGGTTGCCCGTTTGAGTCTCAATGCTGGCAAAACAACTGAGGTGTCCTTGAATAACATAATTGCTGCATGTGTGTGTGCTCTACGACCCATTCTTAATGTTTGTGTACTAATTTAGATGGGTTAAATTTGAAGGACAGATTCCGAGTATGGGTTACCTCTCTTCTGTCCATTTAAAGAGATGTGTGTGCCAAGAAATTTAAATGTGGTCACCTTCTCCAGCATGTCCCCCCTTAAAAGGGGCAGGTTCCTCTTTCTGTTTCCAGAAATTGATGATCTCCTTTGTTCTTTGTGTTGAGTGCCAGGTTGTTATTGGGGCAATATTTTGAAAGTTCAGCAATCTCTTCCTTGTAGGCAGACTCCTATAAACAGCACCTTCTAACTTACAATACAGACAAGCCCGTATTAAATTTGACAACAGTCAGTACAAATTCAGGACTGATCAGTGTTGTCAGCTGTTAGCACCAAATACACCCTTTTTCTTTTTTTTCTACTAAGGCAAAAGGGCAAAGCTGTGAACTCTAGATGTACTGTGGATGAAAGCATCTGCCAAATGCATAATTGTAATATTTGTCATAAAAGAGATCAGCGATCAGAGCATTAAATAACACGCATTAGATATATACGATCCCATGTTATGTCGCTTTTTGAGTATTTCTTTCCCTAAATACTATAATATCAGATTATTTTATCTATAATCTTCCTGTAGGGGTCAGAAGAGATCACAGATAAAAGTTAAATCCTACCACTGTTCAAGCTTCTGTTTCTAATACACATTTCTAAACATAGAAAGAGCAGTTTTAATAAAAACAGAAATAAAAGTTTTACTCTAAATATTAATAATAAACATCCCTGTTAAGACCAATGGCTGGAAATATAAAAACAGCAGACAGTTTACATTGTTGTTTTTTATTTTATTTTGTGTTAATACAATAAATATACAAAACTCAAACTATTCAACATGCGACTACAGGAGAGATGTGAGTGCATTTGTACAGTACAATGAAATTCAGGACAGCAGGCCACCTTTCTTAAGTTATACAAAATATACAAATATCCCTTGATGCTGCTTTAAATAATGTCAGATTTCACACTCTGTCATAAAACAACCAGTGATGCTTCTCCTCAATCTGTTTCTCATGTATCAGTGTTTTAACTAAGATCACTAACATCACTAATTAGAAAAGAGAGAGAGCTTAAAGCCACGATCCATTGCACCACACACAAGAGGTCACGTCATCACATCTGTCTTTAAACGCCCAACACATTCCAATGAGTTTTCTTTTTTTTTGTTTTCAAGAAAGTATTTCAAAACAAATGAAAATAGAAGAACATTCAGGTGCCATTTGTTGAAATTTATTTATAAAAGGAAGAACGAATTGCAGTATCTTGCCACACACACCCGCAGATTAATGAGGAACAGTAAAGGACTGAAGGAATTAAATAAAATGTAGAGAATAAAACATGACACTTCAGGAGATGTTAAACTGTGGACAAAATGAACAGCTTTTTTTCAGCTATAAACCGAAGGGAACAGAGTTTACCTGCAGGTGAAAATCTGCCATCATTTACTCCCTCACCCTCATGTCATTTCAAACATGAAAGAATTTCTTTCCTCTGTGGGACACAAAAGGTGATTCCCAAAATGTTTCCATACATTAAAACTGAATAAGGACTGACCCTGCTCCACAAATAGGGAAGAAAACACACCATAAAATAATCATTACAGCAGTGCATACAAATTCTGTACAGCACTAGGTAATACTATATGTACTGAAACAAATGGACTGGAGCACTTCTGGAGCTTGACAGCTGTGGTCTCCATCTGCTCTTCAGTATGGAAAAGAGCAGTGCTAACAATCTTCTTTTGTGTTCCATAAAGAAAAGATAAGGGTTTAGAATTCTGGAATGACATGAGTGTGAGTAAATGCTGACAGAATACCTAGATGAACCGTTCTTTAAGTTAATGTAGAACAAACAGAGTTACTGCCTTTAATTCTTAACACTGAAAATGAAGGAACACTTCAATAAGTGCATTATCTCCCACGCGCACGCACGCACACACACAATGTTGCTGAAAGGTTAAGATCAAGATACAGTCGCACCTTGATGCATATCCCATAATTACAAAACTTGGCTGTCTCTTGGTGACAGTAACCAAGGCTACAAGGTTCTCTGCTCCATTCAATAAAAAAACAGAAAAACAAACAATTTTAAACGCTAGCAGGTGCATTACACCTGCAAAGCTCTACAGAGCCACAAAACCACAAACCCAAAGACGACAAATAACAATGGACCACTGAATCTGTAACACCATATTTGATGTGATCTGAATGAGGCCGTGAGAAATTGAAAAACAGTTTGGGTTCAGAATGTATTTCTGGGTCATAAATCAGTCATAAAACCTACATTACCACTTTGATTTAAATGAGACAATTACTTACATATTGACAAACTGTCTGTGTATGTCAGCCTCCTGTTCTCATTTAATACAGCGTCTGCCCAGCTAGTCCATTAGCTGATCTAACCAGTTCTGATCTGGTCCGGTGTGTATATAACACACACCTCAGCGATGTGTGGTATGGGGGGGTATGATGACATTTGGATTTTTATTTTGATCCCATTAAAGTGTTTTCTGTGTTTTTCCAGTTTATCCTAAAGTTTAGCGAGCTTCCATGCAGGTGCAGGATCAGATCCTGAGTGCTTGACGTTTGTATTAAAGACTATGTTTACATTCCAAAACAACTCTATTACATAAGAAACCAGGAAGCTTTCAGAATCATTCATGTTTAAAATCAGTCAATACTTTGTGTCATACAGGTTTATATATATATATTTATATATTTACAGGTATAGAGACCCTCTGAGCTGTGTGTGAATCTGTTAAGATACTCCAGGTGCTGATGATGGCTCATTTGCAGGAAAAAGTCATTCAAAACTGTTCTGGTAAAAGTTTGATTAAACTAATGAAGAAATGCTTGGGCCAATTTCACTCCAAATTTAAAATAAATACTAAGAAATGAAAAGTTTATTTTGAAAATAGTGTTTAAAATAAACACTATGTCTATTTTTGGAGCATTTAGTTAACATTGTGACATTACTTTCATTACAATTAAGCACGCACCCCACCTCCATTAAAATTAGAACATTTGTACTTAATATGTTGGTTTTTTTTCATATTACAGTAATAAGAACGGGGAAATGTCATAAGATATGTTACAATGATACCATAATGAAACCAAAAGCTTTGCAATAAATTATATTTCTTTTTTTTTTATTTTTGAGATGAAATATGACCCAGACATATTCTTGAGTGTTTCTGTCAATTTCTGTCAGATTCACTGTTTGTTTTAAAGCAGATCGGTAAAGACACACCTGTGAGGGCAAGATTCATTCTTTTATCCTTGGATCCATAAACAGACATCACTTCTTTTGATGACATCACTTCTTTTGATGACATCACTTCTTTTGATGACATCACTTCTTTTGATGACATCACTTCTTTTGATGACATCACTTCTTTTGATGACATCACTTTTTGTTCTTTTTCAGTACAACATGGACGAATGGACACAGTGATGTGAACATATAAAGTGACAAGTAGTGACTTGTTAGGTTGTTTACACACACATAACCACACACTCAAAAGTAGGTAAGCATTCCACACACACACTCAAATTTAAGAAAAAGTGGGCACACCTGATGATTGACAGGGGCTGGGGCGGGGTCTTAGTCAGTCACAGGAGTGCATTAAGTCAATGAGAGTGATGTGGTCTTGACCAGCCAGTCATGGCTTATGAATGACTGTAAGTACAGTTAGGAGGAATGAGGAAAGGGCGGGGGGAGCAGTCAGAGGAGCTTGGACAGAGCAGAGGCAGGGTCTAAGTTTTCTGGACCAATCAGATTTGTTCTTTGAAGGCTCCACGGGCAGCGCTGGAAGCAGCATTAGCGGCGGCAGTTTGCACTGTCTTGTTGGCCATGACGCCGGTGGCAAACTCTTGTTGTGCCTTTTCAAAACTAGCGCCAGTGGTCCGGTACAGTGCATGGACCTGCAAACAATCCCACATGAGTTACTTTGGTCTACTGACTCATTGTCTACTGTCTATACAGACAGTATCCTATGCTAAATGGAATCTATTCAGTGACTGATTTCTATCACAGCAGCTCTGTGCCATGAGGTATCTTAGAAAGCAGCATAAAATTGCTGCCTACTGTCTGGCACAGCCTTCACGTCAAATGTATGTCAATAACAGCTAAAAACATCCTGGGTGGACAGCTCATTAGGGTCTGAAACAGAGCTAATGTTGGACTCTAAAAGCAGTTACAAATCCTTCATTTGGACATGAATGTTATAATGCATTATATGAATATTATCTTTGGTGTGTCTGCAGTGAAGCACCTTTTTAAACATAATGAGAGAGATGACAGCTGATGCAGTGAAGAGAGCGGCGATCAGGATCATTATAATTCCCACAGGAATGCTGGTGTTGAGACCGGTCAGAGCTGAGATCCAGCCACTACACACACACACACACACACACACACACACACACACACACACACACACACACACACACACACACACACACACACACACACACACACACACACACACACACACACACACACACACACACACAGTGAGTTCCTTTACAAGAAAATGTTGTTTTCAAAAACCTCAGTGTAACCGATTTCTTAAAATAAATCTTAGCAAATACAAAAGATTTCAGTAAATGATGCAGAAAAATCCAAACACTGATGACTGGCCCTGCCTGCAAAGGTACTACAGCCAATACTAAATTAATAGTCCTAGAACAGCAGATAATGAAATAAACCATAATTAAAGACGTTAGAGATAAACAAGAGGAAAGCACCAGGGGGTCAGTTCTGGGTAACCTCTGACCCTGGTACATGAATGTGTGTGATGTGTTATCTCACCTGGCTCCCCAACCTGTAATGCCAATGGCTTGCAGCACATGAACACCAAACTGACAGATATAGACGAAGAAGAACACAAAGAACCTAAATGAGCTGTCGCTCCTTTAGACAGACAGAGAGAGAGAAAACCGTTACAATCTGACTTCTCCATAGGACTTTTGTGTGTGTGTGTGTGTAAGAGAGTGATTTAGAGAATGGGTGAGTGAGGGAATGAGAGAGCGAGACAGTACCTGAATGCTCCATACAGAGGTCTGTACCAGCAGACAAATGAACAGGGTGTGAATAGCATGAACCAGAGCATGGCCAGCCCAAAATCCACACCCCTCGATGTGTCCACACAGAACCATGCCAAACAGCCGAATATATTCGCAAATAGCGTCCCTGTGTGAACTGCATGAGAATGACATGGCAAAAATAGAAAGTTATTATTATGATTGAATATTAGTAAATAATTTTTTAATAAATATGTTATATTTATTAAGCACGATATTATGCCAGGACTACCACAATTATTACTGCAAACAAAAATGAAGTAAACAACTGAATGTGAAAAGTATACATAAACTAAAAAAAAATTTAACTCAACTGAAAAAACAGCAAAAACTAAATAAAACTTTAAATAAGGAAAAACACATTTTTCATAAAACTAACAATCCTGGACTGAAAACTTAAAATTAAAATTAAACTAAATTAAATTCAAATAAAAAAAGAATTTAAATTTTACAATAATCCTGCTACTGGGTTAAAATGTGTATGTATCAGCAGTCCTGTAATGTTTAAACTGTTCAACAGTAAACCATCTCTTTAAAATTACTGTCTTAAAACACCTTCACAACTCTGAAGCTGCATTAATAGCAGAACACAAAGCCAGACTAATAAATGATTGATGAGAGCTGAAGCAGAGCCAGAGAGCAACACAATGAATTCATCATTTAAGCAGTTGTGTGTGTGTGTGTGTGAGCTTGTGTTGTGTTGTAAAGGAGAACATCAGAACACCTCTTAGATCTATCAGTTCTATGCCCTGCGGTTCCTCAAATACATTCACTGCACCAACTCTGTGCTGAGCTAAATCTTTAAACTTTAAATCTTAAAAAAGCCAATTCTGTCATCATTTACTCTCTTCTCATTCTATACCTCACTCATAGAGACGTTTTGAAGAATGCAAAGAAAAGAACATCATATGATGCTGGGTAACCATCTACGCAATGACTCTGCTGCAGCTCTCAAATCTGATTTAAAAGGAGTTTAAAAGCGTTTAAAAGAAGACTTAGAATATAGCCATGTCAACTATTTTTAAAAAACTCTGGTAACACTTTAGTATAAGGAACACAGATTCACCATTAACTACGAATTTAGTCTCAATAAACGAATGTACTTATTATTACTTCTTAGTAGGGTAAGTTGTTGTAGTGTTTAAGTGTAGGTCTGGGGAAGGATTAAGCAATGTACAATATGGTCATGCAGAATATAGTATTAATATATGCTTTATCAGTACTAATAAACAGCCAATATGCAATCTAACAGGCTACTTGTTCAAAGTGTGTATCTTCATACTAAAGTGTTACCAAAACTTTTATTTGTGTTTAGGTTTTTATCCCTCTCCTTGTTTTGGGTTCCAGAGAAGAAAGGACGCTATACAGGTTTTTAAACCGCTAAACAAAGGATATTTTGCATAATGGTTTTCTGTCTTAGTAATAACACACATTTCTCTACATTACATCAGTTTCAAATCTCTCTCTGCTCAAACCCCTCACAAATTCCTACTCAACAGGATCAGGCAAAATGTACACACTTGTCTGATGATTCTAGTCACATGATCACATGACATGTGGTACACAGGATCAGCCCCAGCCCTACACACCTAACAGCATGTGACCGCTCTCCACCCGCACAGTGATACAGAAAACATTATACTTATCCATAAATAGAAATCCAAGACTGAAATGGTTTCTCTAGGAGGCAAAAATGTGTTGGATTCAAGTATTACCATACTATTTTTAAACATAAAAAAACAATAACACCTTTTTTCAGGAAGAGGCAAGAAATAGCCAAGCAAGACCAAGTTGTGCATAAACACAGACTTGGTTTTAGCAGGCAGTATAAATTATCTTAAAAGAGCCACCTTCTACAATGTGTAGTGCTGTATTGTTTCCATTAAATTGTATTGTTTCCTTTATTGTTTCCACTTCCACTAAAATCAAGAGTGAAGAGTTACTTACACATCCAAAGATAGTACATGATCTTAACAGTTTTTTGATATTCCACAGGGATGTCTACCGATATGTCATGGTAGAAACACGGCCCCACTGGAAATTTCTCTGGAAGAGGCGGCCAGTTGTTTTTCCTCCCTTTGAAAACAGCAGTGGAAACAAACAGGAATAAATGATTGAACATGCCAAGAATGAGACGCAGAAAAGGTAACAAACATATGGTGCTGATGCTAACCTCATTACATTGTTACACTGTCAGGAAATAAAGATGGACAGCTGCTCTGAATGTCTATACTGCACACATATATCAAGTTACCAGTTTCAATCCAAATGTGTGTACAGAACTGCACTCAGAACTAGAGTGACACCCGTTACAACTGCAGTGTGTCCATGGCCTTTGAGACACTTAGCAAGTAAACAAGGTATGTTTGTGTAGCTCTTTATATTTTATTGTTTTTTGTCCTGGTAATAAACAAGCAGTGGTTGGTGATGGTATATGTCAGTCAGATGGTGGGTTCCTGGCTAGAATTAGAGGCAGGGTGGTGCACACTTTATTGTGAGAGTCAGAAGTCTGGCTCTGTGAGACTAACAACTCACCACCCGACGCGCTGAGAGACTGCATCTCTCTCTCCCTGCGGTCCAGCTCAGCGGCTTTCCTCTCCAGCTCCTCTTGTCTTCTTAATAACTCCGCCTGTGCTCGCACCTGATCCTGCACACACACAATTCAGTTATTAACAAACAAACATACAAAACAATTCTATTAACAGACAGAACACATCTTCAGGCGTGTTACAAAACACACACATCTAGTTCTGTGTATTAAGGAGATGTTTCTAAAGGCATGTTTACAGAAGATGGCTGTCAGAACCGATCATAAAACATCCAGATGTTGCAGAATCAGGGTGTTCCTCATGGCTCTGTCTCTTTGATTATTCAGACACTGAGCTTCATATTCACTGTTCACAGTGAGAAAGTCTTGTCTCCTTTCTTTTTAGTCTTTACACAATTTAAACAATTACAAAACAGATCCACAAATGCTAAACCCCAGGTCTAAGTTGGATCTTCTTGCTTAGTCACTCACCTTTGATATTCACTTCAGATTTGGAAAAGACACCACCGGTGTCTTGAAGGAATGACAGAAGCAGTAAGATATATCATCAGGAAATGACTTATGTCAAATAAGATACAAACAATTTAGTTGACTGTTTTCTTTCAACAGACTGAACTGGTTGTAATGTAAACATTATGTGGGTTGTAGGAGTTCATTGTTTGCTTATGTGTGCACTGTACAGTATTGTGCAATGGACAGGACAAAACAGGGGTTTTATGGCATTTAGTCTGTGCCTGTTAGCTATGTCATCTATATGGCTAGTGTACTCCTAAAAGCTAATACAAAACTTTTTTGAATATAAAATATATGCATTTAGATTTATGAATTATGTCTGTTCCAAGCAAAATAAACCAAAATATTGATGATATCTCCAAGTTTTGTCCAATTAAATGCTCTAGAATGAAAATATCCTAATACCACCTGCCATTGACTAGCAATAGCAAGTAGGTCACTGGTTCACCACAACTTCCTGTTTTAAAAATATGTGCACAAATGTCACAAAGGTTCATAAGTTCAAGACTTTCAGTCTTTAGGACAGCTAAGTTAGTTCTGATCACAGCTAAGGGCCTGACCACACTGGAATCACCCAGCACCAATTTACAAGTACATTCTGAACCCATTACAGCAGTGTCCCAGTTATGGCAGATTATAATATTCAGAATGACTCTTATCTGAGCCAATCTGTTGATGCACACGGGCCTGGAGAGCATTTTTTTCTGGGTCATTTCAAGGGATCAGAAAGCCCAGAGTTCCCTGCTTCCCCTGAAGGCTAAATCATGTGACAGACGCAGCTTAATGAAGCCAGTGGGCAAAACGTCCTTCAACCAGCCTTCTGTTAAGACCCTGAGGCCCAGCTTCAAACCACAGGCCCTTCCCTGCACCCTACACACAAAGATTACAGCAATGGACACCGTGCCAATTAACAGCAGGTTTTTATATTCCCTCCTCTGAAAGATTTGGATCACCTTGCCTTGTGTTCTTACCCAAAGCATCTGACGTCACTAAGAGTGAGTCATCTGATACACACTCCAGGTGTGTGTGTCTGTCTGTCCATATGTCTGTGGAGCGTGTGGTGTCCCCTTCATCCTGAAGGGTGTTGAATTATACAGTATAACCACACTCGTGAGCAGATCGTCTATGCTCTTGGGTCTTGTGCCTGCTGGAAGGGACTGTTGTGCTACTGAGTGTTTAGTAGCGCGTTTCTGTGTGTGTGCTGTAAACACAGACCTGAACTCAAAAACTGTATTATGTTGTTGTATTTGTTAATCACAAAAGATTCTCAAAGAAAGATCTCCCATGTTCTACACTGGGGGCAAAGTTTTGTCTGTAATGTAATGGGTAACCTGTAAGACCAATAACTTGAAGTCTGACTTGGTGAGAATAATAGCACATGTTTGTGTCTGTGTGTGGGGGGGGGGTTTGAATATGTGGTTTACGAGGACACAAATGTGTATAATGACGTGTAACAACGTAAACATGGTTATGGGGACACTTCCTTTGTCATCCACTAAATTGTGTAAAAACATACTAAATAGTGATTTTTTTTGTTTATTAAAAATGTTACAACTTTTCTGTGAGTGTTAGGTTTAGGGGTGGAGTTAGGGGATAGAATATACAGCAATAATTTTTATACTGTAGAAACTATCTATGAAAAGTTCTCATAAACCACATGCCAACATGTGTGTGTGTGTGTGTGTGTGTGTGTGTGTGTATACCTGCGGTTGCTGAGGTTGGGTGTACGCTGGTGGTTCTTCAGTGGGCTTCATGATGGCCGGCTGTGTGTTAGTTGTAGGTGGGACTGATTTGTGGCCAGAGCCTTGTGGCACCTACAACACCAAAAATACATGTGAGATACTGTTGTCTATAAAAGACCACACAGATTCATCTTAATATCAACACAGTACCAGAACTCCTTTCATTCATAAATTCTGATTCACGGAAGACCAGTTGTAGATCATTTAGAAATAAAGTAATTCATATGCACAAATGTAACTACCATGATAAAAAGAATAGATTAACACTACATCTTCATTTGCACCTTCATTTGACTGGCTGGCAGAGGATGACGGTCTCCTGCTGTATGTGTAGGCAGCTCTGGGCCGTATGCTCTACACTGGTACAGATACAGTAATTATGCCAGACTGTAAATAAATGTTTTTGCTTGTATGTACGGTTGTCTGTTTACTTGGCCCCCTCTCTTTTTCTCTCTCTGCCCATCTCTGGCTGTGTTCGGGAAATGAAATTACTCATACAATTTTCTGCAATATATAATATGTACACTTTACTGTATATTGTAGTTTTCTGAAAGTATGAAATACCAGGATTATGTTTTCAGGCTGCACAGAATGCAGTACCCACAGTGCAACATGCCTTGATCTTTTCATTGTGCTGTCTAAATAATGAAAATGGGTAACCTGTTATGCCAATAACAAGCATGATCTTTCTTTTATTTGACTGGACTAGACTTTTATGCAAAATTGGATTTAAAATGCAAAACAATGATATTTGAGATGAGAATTAGACACCACTCTCTAATATGATTATGTCCTGCTACAGTGAAACATCCTACATTGCGATACTGTTTCACATACCATTTGTTCAAAACTCCAAAGATAACTGGAAGTATCTTATATATTTCCTGCATAGTGTGTTGCGAGCAGTATGCCAGTTCTCCATCTCTCTGCCTCTCTGCCTCTCTCCTCTCTCTCTGCCTCTCTGCCTCTCTCTCTGCCTCTCTGCCTCTCTCTCTGCCTCTCTGCCTCTCTCTCTGCCTCTCTGCCTCTCTCTCTGCCTCTCTGCCTCTCTCTCTGCCTCTCTCTCTCTCTGCCTCTCTCTCTCTCTCTCTGCTCTCTCTCTCTCTGCCTCTCTCTCTCTCTCTGCCTCTCTCTCTCTCTGCCTCTCTCTCTCTCTCTCTCTCTCTCTCTGCCTCTCTCTCTCTGCCTCTCTCTCTCTCTGCCTCTCTCTCTCTCTGCCTCTCTCTCTCTCTGCCTCTCTCTGCCTCTCTCTGCCTCTCTCTGCCTCTCTGCCTCTCTGTCTCTCTGTCTCTCTGTCTCTCTGTCTCAGGGAACATCAGTGTGTTGGTGGATGGTATTTTCAGCCTGTTCTAATTATTACTGTCCTTAGAAAACCTGTTTGTTTGACAAACTCCAAAACATCAGTATGGTTACAGCATATTAAATGAGTGTCAGAAGCAAATGCACAAAACAACTACATCATTTTGGCAAGTGGTGTTTTATTGCAGAAACCTGCATGTTATTCACTAAGCACTGCAATCCAGTTTAACAAGATGCTATAACACAAGCCAATCTGTCAATATTTTCAGACATGCCTCCTTTATTTTTAGATTGTGCCTTTATCACAAAACTTCACGTTTGCCCTTGCCCTTTTTTAATATGGCACATTTTTACCATCTTAAGTATTGTAAAGCTGCTACTGACAGACAGCAGGTGGTAATTTATTTGAAAGATTTTGTAGATTTTCTGATTGCGCATGGTAGCAGTTATTCATCACATTCAAACCATCAAATAATGATCAATAGATGGATAAGAGTGTTAAAACTGGGCACTTGTCCAGACAAATGGTGAAGTCCACTGCACTTTCTGCATTTTAAAGAGCCGATTCAGGCGTCTCTGGATTGCAGTGGTGGAGCAATGCTGTACAGATTGCCAGACTGCATTAGCCTGCTATATCCTCCAAAACCTAACAGCACCGGCCCACAAGATCAGAAACTGTGCCATGTAAGTCACATTCAGCACTGACTTTTGTGGGTGAAACTGCACTATAACTTGATTTGCATAATTCCTTTAGTGAATCGGAAGCTTTAAAAGATACAATGAGGGAAAATAAACAGCGGAAACAGCAGCAGCAATTTATTCTTAGTGAATTAACCTCATAGTTCACACTAGCTGTGTGCAGTCACTCACCGGCTTTGTGTCTGTAAAAGGGTTATACTCCTCCAAGCCAGGAGGGGCAGACCGTGTTACTTGTGTCACTGATGGATCCTGCACAAAACAAATACAACAACGTAAATATGAAATTTAATTAAAATTGCTTTTATTAAAGTTGCAATCCATAACTTTTTTGGTTTATACTGAGTACATGACATATCAGTGTTCAAAACTCCTTTCCCTACCATAAGCTCATAATAATGGTTTATAATTTGAGCTGTCGTGAAAAGAGCTTCTTTATCCAAGTGTCATTGGCTAAAGTTTTTAAAACTGAACAATGTATGCAGTAGCTAAAAATACTTTTATTAATTTCCATGGTAACTGTCTAGTTTGGTCAACACAGACAATAAACAATAAAAGGACAATGACTGTTATGTGCCAAAGTCTAGTGTTCCTAATGTGTGATACTCCACCAGCTGGCCTCTGCAAGTCCTCAACAAACTTCTTCTTAAAGAAATTCTCTCAACATTTACTCACCCTTCTTCAATAAACCCATCTTCAATATAACACAAACAATTCAATTTTAGAAGAATATCCTGGCCACACTTTTTCATAAAATAATAGTAAATGGGGACCGGTACTTCCCAACTTTAAGCTTCTTCAATAAATTCATATTTTGTAAACTACAGGAAAAAGGTTTCAAATTGACATTTTTGCAGCTACTTTTATCCATGGCGCCTTACAGTGCATTCAAGTTATACATTTTATCAGTGTATGTTCTCAGGAAATTGAACCCACAACTTTGCATTGCTATCGCAATGCTTTACATGTCATCATAAAATCAAAATGTATTCTGTTTAAGCTATGTTATTAAGAATCATGACACGTTATGTGTACATATGTATTAAGTGTCTACGTAAGCACAACTACAACCCCACCAGAAAATCTGAACCTAAATGTTGCTTAACAAGCTGCTGCTGTCCCTCATGCTTCTGATAAGGGCAAGATTATCATACTTAATGTCACACAGGTGCTGGTGAACACCAGAATGAGAGAAACTAGAAGCATCAAACAGAAGCACAGATCTACAGACAACATGAGAAAGACATGATGCCACACACTACTGAGGAAATACTACAAAATCTGTCCTGTGTTTTCACAGCCTAGAACATCAGTAGTATCAGACAGAACCTGTAATTTTCTCTTGCTTGATTCTAGTAATTTACACAAAAGCAAAGCTATAAATAGACAATGGGGAGAGATTTGTCTTGACTTCAGTGCAAAGATGAGGAAAAATTAAGGAATGAAGAGAATGCTCAGAACAGCACAATAGCATTACACTGTGATTCTGTACTGTATGCATATAATAACTGCATGATCTACAACATTATTGAAGCCAGAGCTCATTCAGCATCCCACAATGCAACACAATGCACTGCATCCCACGATGCAACACAAAACACTTCATCCCACAATGCAACATGCTCAACGTAACCTTTCACTGCAGTGTGAAACTAAACCACAAGTTATGCAAAATAAATTTATGTCAGAGAACTGTACCTGTTAAATTAAACAAAATATGTGATTTCATATTCACATATTCATGTGATGTCAAATTCATTTAAAATCAATCATTAAAATGTTGGACTTTGTTAATTGGTTTTCACTCAGTTAAGTCTGAATGTTGGGATATGGAGAAACTTTGTGAATATTCTAGCTTTACAGGAATGAAAAACAATTACTATAATGCATCTAAATGCATGTAAACAATGGCAGGAGCCACATCTGTAACCTTGTTTCTTGTGTGAACACAAATTTGTTTTCTGTCTGATTACGACTAATTAAACAACTATGTGACTGCAAGCTGTGTAAAGTCAACCAATCATTTTGGAGCTTATTAGACACACAGCACATTGTGATTTCCTGTTTCGTGTGTAATATGTTTAAGGTGGTCAGTGAATGAAATGTAGGCAGTAGGCGGTGGGCGCGGCATCTCAGAGCCGCCCTAACAGTGACATCATAACATAATGTAGCACAGTAGTGCCTGACAGATTAGTCATTTTAAAATACACACTAACACACACATAGTGCTTTTGAAAGGCTGCGGTACGTAGTAAGCCAAATGTACTGAGAACATCTTCCAGTTTCTGGAGAAATCAGTGCCACATTCCCTTAATGAGTGAAAGAGAAATGTATTTAAATACAAGGTCCAAAGAATGGTAACTATATCATCACACACAGACTAACTCAGTCCCTTGTTTCCATAGCAGCCCCAGTAAGCAGCGATCAGGTCCTAAGGCGGATTCGTTTCTTACGGCTGGCGAACTGTCAGGACTGTAGAGCCATGAATATTTCAGCCCGTATAACAATGAATGTTTCATGGGATAATCACACATATATACATTTGAAGTAGAAGGAAGCCATTGTCTCAGTGTCTACAGTAATCTGTAGTAACCTGGCAAACAATATGAGACAGTAATGTCTCAAGATCCATGATCACCTGCTTTTGGGTGTCATCATCATTAGGTGTGACAGAACTGTCAAATCAGCACAAAGTAACATCTCACAGCTCAACTGCTCCAGGAGCTTACACTAAAAACAATACGTCTTAGTATCTGAACAGAGATTTAAACATTCCAATGAGTCATCTAGGTAGACAGCTCACTTGTTTTTGAGACACAGCCTCTGTATACGTGGCAATTGTTTTGTTTCTCAATGACGTGCCTTTACTAACTCATAAAGTAAAGCAACAAACTTCTGTGTGGCACCTATATCGTTGCATTTGGGTTCAGTGACCTGATTCTTAAGCGGGGAAATCAAACCCCAGCACAGCAGTCTGTGTTTGCGTCTGACCTCCTTCATCCTTCAACTCAAGATCATTTCAGAATGTACATGCAGAAGAGACTCAGCAATCAAATATTCACAAACTCAAGCCTTATTTTAGCCAGTAACTAAATTACAGTGAACATAGCTGGGATGAAAACAGTGAAATCAGATCAACGCTGAAATTACTGCTCTAACTTTTCCAAGCAAATGCAAGACAAACCCAAAACCTCAGGCTGCAGTGACAAGACTGGTGTTAAAATGGAGAGGATTCTCTAAATACAGGTGTATTAGTCTTGTAATTTCCCAAGACTAATTTGGGATCCCAATTCCAATAAAACTTTCTTCTACACAAAAGGAATGCCCTTCAAAGGCACTATGCCATTATTAGAAAATATTTCCATGTCATATGTTAATAACCTGGCAACTTTATCTTAAAATTATGGTTTTAAAGCCATCAAGTATACTAACATACTCCACAAAAGTTCACACACTAAACCTGAATTAAGAGCACAGGCATTTAAATTTAGTCTTGCCAAAAAATATTGATGATCATTTAATTTATACTGTAAAGAGTGGAGCATGTGGACACCTTTGCATGATACATATAATATAAGACTAATTTCATATACATTAAGCCTTAAACTAAGTGTAGAGCACAGCATTTGGGTCAAGCAATAAGCACAAAACTGCAGTGAACAGCTCTGGTGGAAGGACTGAGATACAAGATATTGGATCCTGTAGTTCTAAATGAGCCACTCTCACTCTCATTTATAACTGAACTGTGTGTGAACATAACTGAATTTACGAACTCTTAAACAGAACAGAACCACAGATTGTCTTTGTGATAAGGCCCAGACAACAACCAAAAGCCCAGACAACAGTGTAGTTCTAGTTGAGCAACTCTCACTCTCCTTTAAAACCGAACTGTGTATGAACGTAACTGAATTTAGAACTGACATCATTATTCTGCTGCTGAGCAAATGTGGCTAATGTGAAAAACATCTGAAAGAAAACTTAATGATCGTGTCTAAAATTACGAAACTCTTATTTAATGAAACATCTCTGACTGAGTCCCGTGGCAATACATGTCCAGCACTAATGATGATGAGTGACTCAGAGAGAAACTAAACTGAAATTAGTCATCACTCCCTTAACAAACAGTCTAGAAGACAAACACACACACACAGAGTGGCAGGCACTTAATGTAATAGGTTCCCCTGCATCTCCAGAACGGTCCAGGTCTCCAGAAACATCCATCTAAGCAGATCATTATAAGTTCCTTTTTTCCTGTTGTCCTCATATGCTCATCTGTAAAATACCTTTTTGAGGGTAAAACGTTTTTACACAACCTACTCTGACACATTCTGTGTGTCTACACAAACACACACACAATGACTAATTATATAAGTAGACAGCTGTACAGTTGCTGCATTATGAAATTATTGTAAGAAACTCAAAACTGTGCTGTCAGGAGCGCTGCATGCCACACGAGTGTCTCTCTCTCTCAACATGCATCAATTCTGCAACATCCTGCAGCACGCCTACTTGTTGATCAGGCAACATCAATTTAACTGCTTTTAGCATGCCAGTGTCATTTCCATTAGGAGTACATTCACAATGACAACAAACACTGTTTACTTTGAGTTTTCCTTTTTTAGAAAGTGCTTGTGAGAATAAAGTCAACAAGCATTTAACTTAATGATTAGCAAACAGCACTCTGGGGATGAGGTATTCTTAAGTGCATGAAAAAATTTCAGCTCGTCTTTAAAAATAAACCCAATGTAAAATAGCACTGTACTTGTTTTTTACACAGCAGTCTTTAATAAAAATAAATGAATACAACTCATAGCTCTAGCACTAAAATCTGATGGGATCAGCAACATTTAAAGCCCTTTAAATAACAATATAGGCATATATGCTGACATGTGACCACACATTAAATTGTAGATAAATTATAATGTGCCAAATTTCCCACTGCCTGTATGCTGATTTGCTAAAAATTCCAGAAACCAAAACACTTCTTTGTGATTGGCTAAACATAATGTTAATGTAAAGATCAGACAGGTTCTCTTGATGAAACATGAGGTCAGCAGAATAAAACAAAACCAGCATATTCAGCAATACAGAGGTAATCTACAAGTTCAATTCTTAGTGGGACAGACAGTCCATATGCACCAGAAACACAATGTAATCAACAGCGCCTGAATTATTGAGACGTGCCGCTACAGTCGGTCAGCTACAGGGCTGCACTGGTGTTGAGTTACCATGGCAACTCTGTGACAGACTGCATACCATTACTGCTAATCAGTTCTGACCAGTTGAATTCAACAAAGACTTACTAGTCAAGCTTAGATCAAATTTAAAGGACCGACTTTCTGTGCAGATGATGTGAATGTGTGTTTGTGTCCCTAATGGCAGCACATGAGATGGAAGTGCGTGTGGGTGGTTTAATGTTGACCACTGGACATGAGGGAGAGAGAGATAATGAGAGAGAGAGAGAGAGAGAGAGAGAGAGGTGAACATGTCCTATACAACGGATCAAAGGCCACAATCTGCTGCTTATGAATTAGCATTTGCCTTAGCACAACTCAAAGGCTGGTCAAGGTCCACCTGTGTGCATCTTCTACACCTGTAATTTCAAATATACCGACTCACATCATCTCCCTAGAGACTTGATACAACAAAGACAAACCTGAGGCAGATGGAAGCTGTGCATAACAGACTTACAAAGCAGTGTCATTTCTACAAAACCCACCAAATCACTAGATCTGGTGTGTCATGTATGAACAACAAATGTTTTCATGTTTGGATCAATATAGCCGTGACTGCAAACGAAAACATAATCTAAGAACTGCAGTGATCAGACTGTGAGAGATCTTATTTCCTCAGCTGACCAGAGCTGAGCCTGCACGCACGCACACAAACACACACTCATATCACTTATCAAAACAGCAGAAGCTTTACAAGTCTCCTTTTAAGTCACAGCAGCAGTTTAACCATGCACACACATTTGTTTTGTATATTTGTATGGTCATTCCCTAGACTTCCACTGATTTTATATCAAGCTAATGATATTTTCTGTCCACCTAACCATCACAGAAAACATGCATGACATAAGATTTAAAGAAAAACATGTTTTGGCTGATTTATGGGCCATTTATCTAGTGAGAACCAGTAAAATGTCTCACAAGTTGGCTGTCAGAATATTTCACTATGATAGTGATGACATTAAGACATCTAGACAAATATAGCTAAACCTGTACACACACACACACACACACACACACACACACACACACACACACACACACACACACACACACACACACACTTCGTCCCTTGTTGACCCTAAACAGCTCCATTAAACGCCATATAAACACACACAGTGAAGATATGTTTATATTCCTACACTGACAGCATTAAGACCACGTTACAATTCACTTTTAGTGTATTGTAAGCTTGTATAGTTTGTTAACAGACAATAGAAAGTTAAAAAAATATATTACATCAAGCCCAAAACATGAAATATACAGTTAATGTAAGCTTCCGTCGTCTTTACATTATCATAAATAGAGCCATAATAAAGGGAATTGTTAATAAAGATAATAAAAATGGGTATTATACGAATTACAGTCTATTTGGGATCGAACCGAATCAGAGCCACATAAACTGACCAGAACCTTCAGAATCACAATTGTAATATGAATACCCTAAATAATCAAAACCAAATATTAAATTGACAACACTGAAAGAAATCCGGTTAGTTTCATTTAAATTATAATGATAAAATGATAAAATTTATTATTATTTAATGTAAATTATCAGTCGACTGATTGACATGACGATGAAATAGCATAAGAGCCTGGACACCAAAATACAACCACAGAAACAGCGTTTGTATTACGTTACCTGAAACGGGTTGCTGAAGTCCGGGTCTGCGAAAGGGTTGCTGTCAAAATCTGACATTTTACCGATTTATCTGAACCGTTTCGGACTGAACTGTAAAAATGTGTTAACGGTGATCGCTGAGAAAAACCTGGAGCCGCTCGAGATCTGCAACCGCAAAATGGCAGTCCCGGATATGACGTAATGCAGCAGCCCTCTAGAAAAAAACCTTAGATTGTATTTATAATCAGTATTATTTATTTCTGTTCATTATACTCGCTTTCATTTCATTACATTATCAATTTCATTTAGCAAAATGTAATTTATTGCTGGTTTAATTTTTGTGTTTATCAGATTACACATACATTTCTAAACATGAATTCTTGAAATGTTTTTTAAAGTATTCTCTTTTATTACAAGTTTATTTGATTCGATTACGTTTGTTATATTTATTATCTTTTAGACTAGATAACGAAAAAACAACGAAGAGCAACAAAATGATGGGAAGACGAAATATAGACAATGCTGCCCACTTGAGTGCAGAAACATTCATTACAATTCAAGTAGATGATTTCCACTCATTCTTGCTTTTTTACGGGACAAAAATAGTAATTACTGAATAGTAAATTACTGGCTTAAAAATAATGGCAATATAATAATGGCTAAGTTTATTTTAAATGTTGTACACATAGTTGTGTATGAGTGTATTTGATTCTGTGTGGTTTGTGTGGTTGACAGTAATATGGGGAATTATCATTTGTTGCTTGATCCTGATCTCAGCTATGGTCAGAAAATCACAAAATAAGATATTTTCTGGTTCTTGGGTTTCTGTTTGGATGATCTTAATGTAGGAGTGATTGTGAACTCCAACTGTGCACAGCTGTAGCAGCCAGTCTCACAACAATGACACTAGCAGGTGTTGGTATGACAGATGTCACCATTGGTTACCATCAACTAGGCCTTGTTTCTGTAATACGTCTGTGTTTGTCTGATGAAATTTAACTATTCTGCCCTAAACGGGAAAGTGTGTAATATGTGTGTGTGCGTGTAATGTTTAAATCCTTTAAACATTAACAACTAAACAAACTGTGTCATTGTGCACGTTACTGCACAAATAAAGAAAAAAATCCTTCCGCACCCAGCAATATATCTGTGCACTGCAGTGGATGTATGTTTCATTATCTCATATATGCTATTTACAATACTATACAAGCTATTGATTTCAAGTCCTGATACTAATTATAGTGATATTAATTAACAAAGTACATGATCAAAATAATAATAATAACAGATGGTATGACCCTGTAATTAATTCCTCTGATTTTATCTGATACATTACTTAATATTTAAACGTATGATCTAATTAGTATTTTTATACATATTATCTATCATATTATCTTTTAGTTAAAAATGTGTCATGTAAACGTGCCGTACTATTTCCCCTTTATGTAAAGCTTAATTTCTCATTTTTTTCAAAAATATATTAACATGCTTCTTATGTACCAAGCACTGCAATGGTATAGGTGTCAAAACGTATACATTTCTTTTAACAGCATCACGTTTGTGACGTCAGAGCGTCAGAACTCACACACTCACTGCGTCTGTTTAATCATAGTGGCTGCTCATGATTTGGTTTGCGGAAGTTGCATTACTATAACATTAAACAGGATTAGGACAGTATTGATCAGTTTAACGCCTCAGTTCATTTAGCCGTCGTGTGAGGCTGCTGTCAGGCTGCATAATGCGGATAAGATGTTGGCTGCTGTTTGCTTTGTGTGTTTTGGGGAGTTTATCAATGACTGCAGCGATTGAACCCATCAGCACCAGCATTGTTGTCGGAATGGCTGCTGCTATCACCGGCTTTCTGGCCAGCTATCAAAACGTGTTCTATCACTTCCACGAGTGCTGCAGGTCGGAGTGGATTTCATACAACAAAACAGGTGTGTAGTTTTTAAAATACATATTTGTATAAAGTCTTCTTATGTTTGGTTCTCCAGGGCAAAATTGTGGATGCGTTTCAGTTTCTCCGTGCCTGGGTCTGTGATTCAATTGAATTGGAAAAAAAAACAATTCACATTTTTCCATTATCAAATAGAATTTTATTTCATACTGACGCCTGGTTTAGTTTGTCATACAAACTACAGAAAATGTTAACATTAGTCAGACTTGTAGAGATACTTACGGCTTTCATTAAATAACGTAACATTTAATTGAACCCCCATATCTGTCATGTATGGCAACTTTTTATTCGTCCAGTAGCAGGGAATCTTATTTTGATGATAATTTGTGAGATTTACGTATGTACATGTAAATGTCATTTTCATATAATATCTTGACATGTGTAACAACTGTAACCAATGCCAAAATACATCATGCACTTTTGAACTCATCCCACTGCGCATGCGCTTGTACTGGGTCGCGCTCAGTTGACGTCACTCTTCCATTAGGAAGTAGCGGTTGTGAGTTGGAGCCTGGATGTTTTCTTTCAGTTTCCGATTAAAAAACTATCGATGTCTTAGTTACTAAAATGAGAGAAAGACGTCCTCGAATATACGTTGCACTGCTGCAGTGGATCTTGATATCAGATGTGCTTGTGAAAGCTATAGAGCCCGTGTCCACTTCTCTGATTGTGGGCGCAGGAGCAGCAGCTCTCGGGAAAACCCTCTATCGATATTTATTTGAATCGTGTGACGAAACATGGATCAACTTCAATGCAACAGGTGATATGAATGTGATCAGGCTTTGCATAACACATGCTGATTCACATCATAAGTCATTATGATCTGAATCAACATGCATTTGTGTTGCTCCGGCAGCAGATTCCAACAATGCGTAAAAAATGCGCGCAAATGTGTTAGTCTGTTTTACTCTTACTGATTTATTATACTGGTTTCATGTTTCACGTGTAAATGAATGCATCCGTATGGGTGTTGTTTCTTTTTATCTTTCACAATGTAAACAAAGGAAATTGTTTTGTAGTGGCAGGCATTTGTGATCAGTGTGCATCTGTCTGGACATGTAAACAGTTTAATTTGATCAGTCTGTGATCTAGATCAAAATGCTGTGTGGGTTTGTGCATTATGTTTTGAAGAAGCGTCTGCTTGTACTCAAAATCTACTTTCCTTTGTATGCATGTTCTATGTATGAGGTCCTGTGTCCATGCAGCATACAGTTGGTGCTTTTCTTAACTTGTCAATCTTTTGTCTTGTCCACAGGACTGAAGCATGACCTTGATACAAAGCTGTTCGGGCAGCACGTGGCAGCTCAGGTCCTCCTGAAAGCCGTCACTGGCTTTATGAAAAATGACAACCCAAAGAAGCCGCTGGTTCTGTCCCTGCATGGCTGGACCGGTACAGGGAAGAACTTTGTGAGCCAGCTTATTGCTGAAAATACTTACAAGAAAGGAATGTCTAGCAGTTTCGTCCATCTGTTTACAGCAACGGCACATTTTCCTCATGAGGTGCACATAGAAAAATACAAGGTAACAACACACACATGCTGTTTGGTTTTTATGTTTTATGGAGACATTCCATAGACGTAATGGTTTAATACTGTACAAATTGTATATTCTGTCCCCCTACACTAACCCTACCCCTAGCCATCATAGAAAACTTTTGCTATTTTAGATTTTCAAAATAGATCATTCTGTATAGTTTATAAGCTTGTTTATTCAGGGGGACAAAAAAATGTCCCCACAAGGTCAGAATTGACTGGTATTACTACACGTGTGAGGACATTTGGTCCCAATAACCTATACCAGGACCACACACACATCAATAAACAAACCAGATAAAAATAAATTTTAAATTTCATGTTTTATTATACATCATGTAAAAAAAATTAATTCAAATGAAATAGTTTCAAATATATACATCTAATATTTTTACACCAGTATTAAATCATTATTTCTGTTGTGTTGTTTGTTTAAGGTGTTCCTGCATATCACATATCTAGTAATAGTTATGTTTGTGTGTGTATGCGCAGATGCAGTTACAGCAGTGGATAAGGGGAAATGTGTCCACCTGTGCTCGCTCAGTGTTTATCTTTGATGAAATGGACAAGATGCACCCTGGCCTGATTGACAGTATTAAACCCTATCTGGACTTCTATGACAACCTTAATGGAGTGTCATACAGACAGGCCATCTTCATCTTCCTCAGGTTACTGCCGTTGTCACACTTGTAACTATTTATGTAGCTCAAATGGTACAGCATGATATTAGCCATACCAAGGTTATGGGTTTGTTTTCAGGAATGCACTTGTTTACCTGTGACGTAGGTTGCTTTGAATAAAAGCATTGCCTAATTTTTAAATAAATACATAAAAAATAAATGTTGTTAAGTGGACACAATCTACATAGTTTGATGTTTTTAGTTGTTTTGTACAGTCTGTTTCTAAAGTGTATAGTATTTTAATAACCAACTGCATAATGGCTGCTAAGAAAGATTTATTTGTATAAATTACTTGGATTAGACTTCGTGTAGTACCTTTGTTATCTTCACCTTATTTATCCTAATTGTTGGCAGCATTGATAGATTCATCATCATACTCTGTTCTTTTGTGTTTCTGTAGCAACGCCGGGGGAGAGAACATCGTTCAGGTGGCTCTAAATTTCTGGAAAGAGGGACGAGAGCGTGAGGAGATTCAGCTGAAAGATCTGGAGAGGGCGCTGTCACTGTCTGTCTTCAACAACAAGAACAGTACGCCACCCTGTTTTCCTTGATTTTACCAAGCAACCTTATGTTCAAGAGCCATTATATGAACATATATATGATCATATATAATATGTGTTCTAGTACTGGATGCTAATGGGTCAGATTTATTTGTGTTGCATAAATAATAAAAAGCATATAAGAATGCACTAATGAATTTGCCAGATAAAAGGTTTTTATGAAGTCTTGTTTATTTTTGGTAGTAACCATTTGATAATTCTAAAGTGTTTGTTTTCTTCTCTTGCTCCGCAGGCGGCTTCTGGCACACAAGTTTGATTGATAAGAACTTAATTGATTTCTTCATTCCGTTTCTTCCTTTGGAATATAAGCACATCATTCAGTGCGGTTTGGCTGAGATGGCAGCGAAAGGTCACGTCCCAGATAAAGACGTGGTTGAACTGATGGCCCACGAACTCAACTACTTCCCAAAAGAAGAACGAGTTTTCTCCATGCAGGGCTGCAAAATCATCTCCAGCAGACTGGACTTCTATATTTAAATGATAGAGAGGGAAAAACAAAGTATTCAGAACAGCATGTGAATATCCTGTGTGCTTTATTCCTTGGAACTGACACTGTCAATGAGGGATGAAGGTTCAGAGACATGGAGGTTTAGAGGGTCAGACTGCTGCAGTCTGGAATGTCACACTCTTTAGAGAAGAAAGATGATGAAAGCAGGAGGACATTTTTACCCAGTCCAGGTGTCCTCTCATAGAGCCGTTTTGCTTATTTCACATCTAAAAGGTTTAATCGTTCAGGGGAGTTGCAGAGAAAGCTTTTAATAATGGACATTGTGGACCTCACAAACACACTGACTGTCAGTGATTTTTATGTGATGTCATAATATATTAATTATCATATGGGAAAACATTCATTTTGCCTTTATCTTTAAATTAGTCAGATGTACAAATTTTGTTCCTTTTTAAAGAAAAATCTGAATTTTCATGAAATTATTTAATGGAAGTTCTAGAATCTAGATGAAGATAGCACACAGTCTTAGTTTATCTTAAATTCCTTGTTTATTTTTAATTGATCACTGTCAGAATTTCTGCTGCAGTGTTACAATCTCTGTGTCTTGAAGGTTTTGAATTGAGGTGAATCAAATGTGCCTGTTTAATACACAATGACACTACAAGCACGCCTGAGTCCTGCTGATAACATGCATTTGATCATCATGGATTACGTGTACATTGTAAAACGTTTGTTTTATTTTTTGCGATCTAAGATAAAATGGCAAAATACTTGAAGGATTCAGTGTACATATTTCGATAAAGCTTCATGACTCAAATAGACTTTTATCAGTCATATATTACTGATTACAGGCCTCTGATATCTTTCATCCTCATGTTTGGGTGATTAAATGTTCGATTTAACATGTTTTAACATACACTCCATCACAACCCAAAGTTACAGACCCATTTAACATGTTTCAAAAAACACCTATATTCCTCTAGGAAAAAGTCTTTTCAGTGATAAACACTTTTTGTGTTCCTTGGGAATCCAACCCCTGACTTTTACCGAGCTATAGGAATACCTGTACTTATGTCTGTAAATGATTACTCTTAATGCATTTATAACATTAAAAAAACAGTCTTATAAAAAATATTTTTGATATAGTACTACAACAACTACTACAGTTTTCTTTTAAGCACCATGAAGTACAATGTTCATACCATCATACATTATTACGGTGTTTATGAGGGTAAAATGGCATCAGCACTACTTTATTACAAGCCCGGTTCCTGTTTGTCTAGGACTGAGGAGTTAATGAAGTTTTAAATAGCAGGTCATTTAACATACACACCTTTTTTAAGCCCAAACCAAGAAGAGAATTCAGCTGAAGCAATTGAAAATAAACAGCACTTTATTGCTCATCCATATGTTCTTGTCAACATTGGATTGTTTTCCAGAGGCAAACAATTTTTATAACAGGACAACTGTATGATGTCATTTTATGGTTTCCAAGACGATAACAGTACTGCATTAAAGAGCTGATCCTGGTTGTTTTCAGAGGCCAGTCCAATTTTTAACTTTCTGTTATACCAGCAACACAGCATTAATACAACCATCGTTTTCAGGGTTATTCGTCACCTGGGCATATTTACCTGAAATAAGATATTGCATTAGAAAACTGCATTTAAAAAACTTAAACGAACAAATCAAGTTATTAAATTCATCAGCCAATCAGACACTTACCCCAAATGACCTTCCCACCCTGTGTGACCAAGCCCAGCTCACTGACGTTGACCTCAATGACTGTGCCCTTGGTGATGACCCCCAGTGTGGTGTACAGTGAGGAGGAAGGGTTCTTTTTCACCCCCAGGATGGGCAAACAGAATGTGGCCTTGAGCTCAGGATGAGTGACATGTGCTTTCTTAAACCTCAGACCCTGCAGAGAAAATCAGCCCCAACCCCAATCAGAAATCCTTTGTGTATTATTTTGTGTCTGAGGTGGCAGAGTTCAGACAGAAACGTTTTAACAGTGTTTCTGATTTAAACTTTAGTAGCAACAACAGTGTTAGAGTTGGATAAGTATGATTAATTCCAGTGCATTAGTTCAAATACATACATACTGAGATAATCAAAACAGAGATTCGTTTAGCTCTATTAATCCAGCTGTAGTATGTGTGTGAATTTACCATAGGTCTGATGAAGCGCTCATATTTGGGCGGTTTGCGTGTGAAACCGTCTCCTACGAAGCAGACTTTGGTCACCATCCTCTTCCAGGCCTTCTTCTGTCTCTTTCCTGTGCGGATGACTTTCAGAACCTCTGTCTCACCCTGCGCTCGAACCTTTGGGAGAGGAACCTCCCACTTTCCCTAAAAACAAGAAAACAACCCTGTTTAAAGGCAGACAAGCAAAACAGCACGAACAACTCATTTTATTCAATATTTTTTAGTAGAAATATATCTAACTGATTGAATCCTGAGAACCGGCGGCTTCATACAAGAATAGGTAAATTCTTTGTTTTCTAAACAAAGAACTTTTTCTAAGTTCCTTCATGAAACAATAAATCAGCATCTTTAATACTTCAATTATAGTGTATATAATAGCTCTCAACTTATTCAATGTATTCAAAGTAAAATACGCATACAAAATCTGTCATCTGATTGGACACTTACAGCCTTCTCTTTCCTCTTCTGTTTGATCATGTTGGAGAGAACTTTGGCACGTGATTGGCCCTCTCTGTCCAGCAGGTAAGCTGGCACCGCCCCTTCTGGTGTTTTGTCGTCATCTTTCTGTTTGGTCTTTCTCTGTTCATGCAACTTAATGCTAAAACACAATGATTAACAAACAATATGATTTCCTTGATTTTTTTCATCTGCATGTGAACCAAATCTAAACTGACAAGTCTGAGATGGGAGGCTAAGGACCATTGAGGCTAAGGATGAGTTGCTAAGGACCATTTCCATAGCAACTTTGAAAAACGACTGTTTCTATAGCAACAGGACTCACGTCTTCTTCATTTGGATCTTCTCAGCATGTCTCTGTTTGTGGTAGAGTTTGGCTTTGAGGCCGATCATCTTTCTGGCTTTGTGTGACCGCTCATGCGCCTCACGACTCTCCTTCTTTCTCTTCCTCTCGTGGTGATCCAGCCGGTATCCATGGCGCTTGCGGTGTAGCTCAATGTGCTCATTTTGTGGCTGTACACAAATATGTGATCGTTTAAAACACAAGGTTCAAAGTTCAACTGCATCAGAGAACAACAAATATCATAAAAACAATCTGTTAAAAATCATAATGCACAAGATCACTTAGACATGATCACAAATACACTGTGACAGAGCGATCAAGTATAACTCCGAAGGAGTTATTCTGCAACAGGTTGGCTGTGCTTTCTCCTGCATTTTACACAGCTCAAATGAATACTATAGTTTTTATAAAACCACATAAAATACCATATGAAAATATAAATTAGTCTGAACACATTTAACATTATTTTAGGGAAAATATAATTTACTATAGTGTTCCTATAATAAAACCAAGGACACGTTCATTAGGGGTAATTATAATGAACTTGTAGTTCTTGTAAACTTTTAGTATGGGTATAAAGTTAGCACACACACTGAAATGAAGACCTTATTTGTACTCTTCAAAGATCATAACTTTCACCCAGACATAAACACAAAACGCATAAATATAACACACATACACAGAGCCACATGTCGGGCGGACACTAAACAAACACATTTCCACGACACTGTCAGGGTTTATCTTCTTACCATGATGAAATTGAATGTGTTGAATTATTCACAAAACACTTCGATGTGTCTTAATTCGCCGTTTATCGTTTATTTCTGATGTATTGGTGTTGTTTTTGCAGGCCCGAGATCGTGATGTTATCCACTCGGAGCCCTCGCTGAAAAGGAAGCGCGACAGTAAAATCCGTCCGTCCGGAAACCATCAGCTTCAAAACATCCGTCTTTTAACAATTACCATGTTAAGGCATGTTCTTAAATCAATGTATTAAATCTATGTTTTATTTATATATACATTAATGCCAGATGTTTAAAAGCAACTATAATCCAGGAACTAAATATGTCTGATATTTTTCCCTCATGATTATTTTAGACGAAACGCAGATTTTGACAGCATGGCTGATGAGACTCCAGTGGAGAAAAAATAAACTATACGAACTCTTAAATAAAGAGGTTTGGGCTTTTCTGATATTTTACTCATTTTCATTTATAGACAATAAACAGTGAAGTTGTTGTAGTTTATGTAGTACGTTGTCCAGATCTTCATATTTAAAGTACTGTCATGAATAATCTGTATTGGGTTTAAAAAGTACACAAACAAATCATGTAAGAGTCTGTTTTCACATTTATTTTTAAGACAGGCATGTAAGGAACATTCACAATGAGACAAGCACAGCCAAACATTTAAAGCTCATTACTGTGATATCATTGCAGTCAGAGTAATAAGTATGATAATAATACATTCCCCATTCTGCCATCTTCCAGACATGAACAAATCAAATCACACAAGCTCCAAATAATATCAATGGCCCCATCACTGAGGGCCATTACCCAGAATTCCTCTGCTCTTCTGCCAAGCCTAATGGCTCATGTTAAAGGACTACAGGAGTGTAACGTTGTTCACACCGGCCACGGGTCTGATATGACTGACTATTTGTAGTTCAGACATTGATCTGTCTTCTGATACAGTAATGGGGTTAGAATGGCCACTTAGAATGGACTCTGTGACCTCCAGTGATGTCAGCCATCAATGTGAGCCCATAACATCAAAATGAGTTTGTCTGTAGCTTTTAGTCCAGTTCACAAAGTTTAAACTTTTTACCTGTTTAACACATTGTGTAAGTGTCACATATAAAATTTGGTATAAAGTAACAGTTCCCCATCAGAGTAACCCACCCTGTGAGTTCCACAACAGCTCTGTGAGTAATCAGAGCACCAGAAGGGTCTTGTACCAGTCAAAGGCAAAATAATTACAAATTCTAAACTGAGAACAGCACAGATGTTGCTCAGACCTATAGCCGACAACTTGAGTTCACCAAAGAAAGCACAGTGTCAGAAACAGCATTTTACAAAGAGAAAAAAGTCATAGCATGATATTTAAGAGTGTGTATGTGTGTACTAACAGCTATAGCCAAAGGAATTAAAGTTGTACAACTCATCAATAACATTAGAACTGCTTGGTATAAATGTCATAATAAATCTAAAGGCCTCTACACACATTTACACACATTTACACACATTTTGACAGCAACACAGTATGTGTGATTTTTGGTTATGAATATAGTACATTTTCATCTGGCCAGCTGAGTGACTAATAAAGAATTTCACAATCAAAACGATTTATTATGAAATTGAATTAATCACATTTCTCTTAAAAGCAAAATATATTTGTTCTTTCGATTTTAAGGTAAAATATGACCTGGACATGTTCTTTACAGAACTGGTTAGAAACAACCTGACATTTTAAACTGTTTACAGGTGAAGTCAGCCTGTTATAACTGAATCTTCTAGAACTTCAATGGAGATTTGATCAGAGCCTCATATGAGAGTCTAAAGGATTTCATAAAAGTCTGAGCAAAGGAATACTGGAATGTTTGTAAAGATCAATTCCAATAACTTAAGAGGAAGTACACAAAGGTATTGTCTTTCTGAAAATTTTAATGACTTAAATGACCCCATTTAATGATTTAAATGACCCCATACATAACTAAATGTTTTTAGTTTCTTGTAATCTCCTTTAGTTTAGGGCATTTCAATACCATATAAACATGTAAAAATACTTCTCAAATAACAATTTACATAGTTTTTATTTACAAAAGAAAACATAGTCATACCACTGAAGTTTTCCCGATCTTAATTTCTGAAGTCTCGTCTTTGTAAATAACTAACATTCAAATGGGTTGATTGTACAACAATATGTAACTGAATCTACCATTTGGCAACTGAAACAAGAAACATTTTCTCTGTCTTGTTTTAAAAGGCCACCATTCTCTGTAAAACAATAGATTATGAGTGAAAGTCAAAAAAAGTAAGGAGTAAGAGAACCTTACGGCAGTAATATGTAGATGTTTTTGAAACATGCTTAAGACAAATCTTTGATAAATGTTTAATCATCTGTTCAACTGTTTTCCTGAGAATTCCAAAAGAAAACAGAGATTGTCCATTCTCAGCCTATACCTGGATCCTTAATGGCCTCCATTTTGGCTCAGTTCCTAATCCAGATAAAAGAGAAACCAGCAGCTGTACTGAACTAGATTCTGAGTGTTTTGAGTGGCACAGTTATAAACAGGCTCTGTCTGTAAAACTGCAGCCATGTTGGTTCAGGAGACATCATGTTGGATCCAACTCATCATGCTGTATATGTGACACTTGAGGATAAACTGGATTATTTTCTTTGTGAAGCTTTGGATGTGCTGCTCACCATGTTGGATTTGTGTAGGTGATGTTGTACTGCTTGGCCCAGCGTGCAAACACCTGTTTCTCTGTGATGAAACGATGATGCGATCCTCGCCGCCCCCTCTCGTTCTGCAGGTACGTCATGCACTCGTCTGGTCCTCTGGGTTTGTAATAGTGATAAGGCATTCGTTTGGGCTGTGGACGTCTCCTATAGGAAAAAGATTTCAGAAAATATCAAGGACAACATTGATCTTTATGTCAATTATAATGGCAGGATATTTACTGCTGCCTGTTCAAGATTTACAGCTGAACTGTTATCTCTCACCCGCAGTGGTTGGGTGGCACCATCCCATAAATCTTAATGTTGTCACACATTTCTATGGCAATCACCATGGTGAACCAACCTGTGCTCAACCAAGACTGTGACTTTTTTCTGTGAAAACAGGAAACAATAAAACCATTTTGAACAATGCAACAGACTGTATTTCCCCTGGATAATGAACTCTACCTGTCTCGGCCGGTCTCTTTCTGAAAGAGAGTGTCAAACTTCTGCATTTTGCTGGGAGAGATGACGAAGAAGGAGAGGTTACTGTTACTGTAGGTCATACTGACTCTCTGGATCAGTCGATACAGAGTTCCCTTTGCTTCCCGTCCAATCTTAGAAGACGGGCCCCAGAATATAATAGCAGTGTTCTCTGAGCGATTGAGGAACTCTGAAGGTTTCCGAATGACCCGGAACACACTGGAATGAGCCACAACACGCACGCTGGTTCGGTTCCCGACGTCTGCTTCATACCCAGAGGTTGGGGCATCATTCATGCGGATGACACACTCCGTACGATCGATGTCGTCTCCTGCATGACTCCCCAACACATGACTAGAGCTGGTCACCAGTGCACACTGATGGCAGTGTAGATTCATGCTCTACAACACAACAGTTCCCACAATTCTGCTTACTTCATAATACAGTGACACTATTATTTATTTGTCTGTTCATCCATCTATCTGTCTCTTTGATGGACAGTCCTAATGCAGTTGTAAATTTTTGTTTTTAAACTTAAACTTAGGCATTACCTTGTTGCCGTAAACAGGTATGTAGCCCTCTCTTCCAGCCCATTTCTTGAGGTTGGTGTTTTTGACACTGTGGTGTAACTCATGGACTTTGAAGGAGCTGTACAGATCGCTGGTGCTGTTTGAGCTGTACAGGATGAGGAGGGTCATTATGAGGAAGACCAACCCATAGATCACCATCCGCTGTCCCTGCTGCCATTGCTGAGAAACCACAAACACAGAGCACACTGATGATGTCATCAACCAGTGACAGCTGCCTATTGACAAATGACAACGTTTATACGAACATTTTAAGCAACATATTACTGGACACAACATTACTGAAATCAAATGACAGTACAGCCTATCACATCCAAATGTCATGTTTAAGATACATGTTACACTAAAATAAACAAAATATTCTATTAAAACAAAATAAATGAATGTTTCCCAATTAGATTTTCCCATTCTATCATCCACCAGGAAAAACATCAAATCTGATCATTTAGAAAAATAACAGCACATCAATTATGTCACAGATTACTTCTCATTACTAGTCGTATTACAGAGCCTTTACATTTTATGCTGAATGCAAATTTTAAACTACAATTGTAAAGGTGTTTCTGTAAATTGTTAAGGATCAAACATTTAAATATTAAACGTTTTTTCCACTCACTTTATCTACAAACCGCAGTCTCATTCTTCTGCTCGTCTTCTATCAGGATTCAATTCTCATGCCTAGAGAATGAGAGAAGGAGAGAGAAAGGCTTTTTAAAACATACAAGTGCAGGTTATTTTCTTTTTGTATGTTCAAGACAAATTGTTATAGGCTGGGAAATCAGATCTGAGCACTCAAATTATAAATCATTATTATATGCTTACCGTTGTGAATTGTGGTAAGGTATGAAAAGTGCTTTGAACACTATCTGTATGTACTTGCCGTTTTTTGGTTATTTTTTAACCAAAAAAAAAGCCATGGATTGCTTCTTTAATCTGTTTAAAACCTTTTTTGGGTTTTAAACAACTCTGTTATCTATTCTCCATAACAGAGTTGAGGTTTTCTAAAGCCTGTTCCAGAAACACATATTGTGAGATACAGAGATACATCTCTACAGTCAACTAAATCTTACCTGAAATAAGTAAGCTTATCTGTGCTAAAGACAGATAAAGACAGAGACAAAAATATAACTCACCAGCTAACAGGAAACCCTCTCAAAACGTTGGCTAACATTCTGTAAATTTATTTTAAAGTTTTCAGAAATGTTCTTGCAGTAACAAGTAACATTAATAGATCTTTTAATGTTATATAGTATATATTAAAACCCCATTGATCATAAGTTGTTAGTGGAACACGTAAAAATGTTCAAGAATTTAAAAAATGTTTCAATAATTTTCATATACCCAAGAAATAAACAATAACAAAAAACATCTTGAATATTCCTAGAACTTATAAATTGAAAATCTTAACGTTTTTGTTACTTATTGGAAACTTTAGGGTAATGTTCTTACGACCTAACATTGTTAGTTGGGTCAAGACATCCATTGTTCTTCCCACACTGGAAACACACACATAACCAGAAGATAAAAACGAGACCTTTCTTGAAATCAGAATAACCAATAATACATGAACTCCACATTGCCTAAAAATTATAATGCCTGACATCATTTATTACGCATATGAATAAGTTATCAAAGGCGGGGATACGCTTAGTTGTCACAAAGAAATGACATATGCAAAAATCGTAGGCTTCATACAAAATATGGCTTTTATTTTCTTTGTGCAGAATATGAGTACATTATTTAAAATGTTGCAGTGACCTGGGCGTTTGTCGAGATTAATCCATTAAGATTTATCATTAAGATGTTTTACTTTGGCCAGCAAATTCCACAACAATGTGATGAAACGCGACACGGCCTATATAAATCTCACATAACCACCATCTGTTTATCTGACACCTGCAGAATAACAGGACGTACAAATCAAAATACATTTGCATGTAAAAGATCAAACACGCAGACACGATGAACGCCCATTGATGAAAACACGCCTGCACGCATCAGTAAAGCGCTCAGTGACAGCCGGTGATTCTGGTGCGCACAAGCCCATATAAACACAAAATGATCTGCTTTGATCAGCAAGATCCGAATTAAGACCAGATCGGTTATAAAGCAGCAAAAGGAAATGTTGTAGCAGTGCTTACCGATGCATTAGGTTTTACATTGGCTGATGTGCGATCCGCGCAGCATCATCTCCAGTTATTCAAATCGCTCATAATCTCTTGTGGCTGGAAGGAGTGGTGCGCATGCTCTATAGGCGCGACGCGCCCGAACGAAATCTGCCTGACGTCATCACCAAGGTGACCAATCGGAACGCTTCCACGGTGCGTCGCGTTCGCTCGCGGTGCGGATATTGATAAATCGCACTTCCAAATGTGTTATTGATGGAATATAAATACGGGTGACAATATATAACTGTTTTAAAATGTTATAGTACATAGTATGTGTCTTATATCACTGACAGAACATCTCAATAAATATTTATTAAATTAATATTTATTAAGTTTAATCTTGAACAAATAACTAGGGTCCAATAAAGGTTTGTGTTTACGTTCTCTTTTCAGTTTTATTTTAGAACATATTGGTCTAAATCAATAGAAAACTCTTTTTCTTAAACATTTCTGGACAAGCAGCAGCACTTTAACAGAGTGAAAAGCGTCCTACAGCGTAACAGACACAGAATAAAAATATACAGACTGTAACCAAATAGGAGTTAAAATAAATCATTTTAACTGTCACGTGATTTTAACTGTCACGTGATGTGTAAATCATATAGTTTAATTTGTTTGTATGTTGCCGAGCTAAAAATCTAACCATCAAATACATCGGTGAACATACACATGAAATATTGGAAATAATATTACCACAGTAACATTTTTAAATTAAAAAAACATTCACAATAATAAAGCACAGCAGGTTTAAAATTAAGTCTAAATGAAAATCTGTACGTTAAAAAAAGTAAAGAACATAAGAAAAAAAATCACACCCTGTTTTGTCTCTTGATTTAAAAAACATCACACTGAAATGTTCGTGGCATGGCAATTTCATTTGTATAAAGTGATTCACAATACGTGGTTCCAAAGGAGCTTTACAAAGAACAATTACTCAGAAAACGTTAAGGTAACTGGCAAAAACTGGAAAATAGTTTTTGTAGACACGTTAAATAATTAAAATGACATTACATAAAGAGACCACAAGAGCCAAAAGCCTGTAGAATCAAGCATTATCTCAATAAACACATACTCAAAACAACAAAAAGTAAACCAAACAGAAACAAAGAGTGCAATGAAAGCAAAGGTTTAGGAAAAATACATCTGATGTCAAAGAGGGCTGTTTCTTAAAACCTGATTCTAACTCTAATATCACTGTGTAACAAGTAAGCGTGGGGCAGTCAGGCTTTAATGATGAAATATCACAGGTGCATGTTTTGGAACAACAATCCAATATACCACTGAGCTTCAGTCTTAGTTCAAGTTGAAGAAGACTAGCATGCAGTGAATGCAGTAAATACACATGCAGCTGTCTATATGTTAATTGCTGAGATTGATTGATCAAATCTCTTGGTTTCTTTTCAGAGACAGTCAATTAGATTCTTTGATGAACAGTCTCATGTGATTGAAATGCACTAAAATATCCTATAAGCTAAAATATGTTGCTATTAGCAAATATAAATAATAATGTTATTTGAACAGTCAAGTTTAAAGATTAAAACTATTTTGGAAGCTTCCTGTGGTTCAGTGGTTTTTCTGAGAGGCAGACAAACAAATCTTTTACACAATCAATAAAATGCATTAAAGCATTAAAAGGCAAATGGCTCATTATACAAAATATCATGCAGAAAATAATATTAGAAGAAATAAAATGATCACACAAAATGTAAGGCAGAGCATTTGGAAACTTTGAGCAGACCCAAAAAAATGTCAGATTTGTCTGTTTCTATTGTTCCTGACGTTGTTGTGTTGACCAGGGTGGATAAACAAACTGCAGTTTCCCCATTGATGCCCAACGACTGTATATCAGTTTTTCTGTGATGAAGCGATGGCCGCCCCTCTTAGCATGCTCATGAACACGGTACATACGACACTCGTCCAAACGGGACGACTCGTAGTAGTGGTATGGGACCGACGAGTGGTTGGCCTCACTACAGACAAGCCATAGCACAAGATGCCATCAGACTACATTATCAGTTACAAACTTCCAAGACACTTGCAACCAAGTGCCTGCAAACATTCTGTTGATCTTTAATTCGGTGTCATGTCTTCTATAAATTTACATTTAAACTTAAACGAGTCAACAATCATCAATTTTTAAAACTAAACTGGGCTAAACCCCTGAGCTGAACTCACCTGCAGTAAGAGCCATCGATCATCCCATAAACCAGAGTACTGTCACACACCTCCTGTGCTAAAATCATAGTAAAAAACCCAGTGCTGAGGTATGCTCCTGATTTCATCCTGAGAGACACAGGGAGAATGTTTTTCCTCAATAATATGCTTGATTGATATATTTTTGGATACCATTTTTTGTTGGCTGCACAAGGCATAAGTAGGATCAAAATGCATTAGCTATAAGAGCAATAAACAAGGGAGAGACAAGGCTTTTTTTCTGTACCTGTTTTTGCCTGTTTCTTTTTGAAACACATTGTCACAGTCTTGAATCTTTTCTCTGGTGACAGTGTAAATATGTGTACGTGGGTACTTCCTGGCCAGCTTCACCAGTGTGTTAAAGACTTTGCCCTTTCCATCTTGCCTCATGTTTATCTCAGGACCCCACACAACATATCGGGTGTCCGCCTCTCGCCTGAAGAAAAATTCCTGCTGGTGAACCAGATGTGGCACGCTGGTGTGAGAGACAACACGCAGGCTTGTCTTATTTCCCACATCAGACTCATATCCCACTGTGGGTGCTGCATTCATGCGAATCACACAATCCTGTCTGTCAATCTCATGACCCTGCCCACCACCCAACATCTGTCCGGAACTGGATACTACCGCACAACGCCCGCAATGATAGTCCAGGAACTGGAAGAGGAGACAGAGTGTAATACAAATCTAGAAAGTAAACATACCCTACATGACCAAATGTATGTGGACACCTTAACCTCACAATTATATGTGCTGTTCAACATAATTTATTAATTTTAAAGCCATGAGCTTCCACTCTTGTGGGGTGGCTTTCCACTATATGTTGGAACATGGCTATAAGGATTTGCTTTTATTCAGACACTAGAGAATCAGTGAGGTATTGATTTTAAATGATGGAGTTTGGCTAACAATCAGCGTTACAATTTATCCCAAAGAAGGGCTTTGTGCAGGTCAGTCATCTACATCAGAATGAGTAAATTGTTGATTTACTCATGATCATTGATTGTGCAGAGGCATTGCTATGCAGGAACATAAAAGGGCCCCATTCTAATAAAATGTTTATCTAAGGAAATTGCACGGCTGTTATGTTTGGTTTTATGTACCTGGTAATAACAGATGAAGCTGAAACCTGTTCATTACTTTTGGCCATGTAGTGCATTTTCAGACTGAATTGTATAGAGCATCAATGAGACCAAAACAAGGTGGAGTTTAACTTGCATATGAACTTGAGTGACTGTTTGGAGGAACCCTCACGTAGCCATCGAGACCCCTTTTCATGACAAACCCAAACCTGGTCATATGATTGTACCATAGCAACAGGCAGAGAGACAGAACAAGAAGGCAGACCCACTGAATCCTCTAAAGAATGAGACGAGAGAAAGATGGAGAGAGGTTCAATCAAGTCAATAAAGGAAGATTATGAGGTGGACTTCTTATTGCTCTAATATGGGATATAATAGACTAATACCATGTCCATCATGTCCTTTTGAGGCTGAAGCTCCAACCTATGTGTTGTGCTGAGGAAGAAACCCTCATTTTCCTGAGAAAAATACAAAAACAAATTCCTGTAATTTCAGAAACCATTCAATGCAAATACACAGCAGTTCGCACCACTATAACAATTTATCGTTGCCATAAATGACCTTGTAATGAATTTCTACTTTAAGAAGACTCGTAAATCGTACTGCTGCGAGATAAGTAACAAGTCATAATATCTCAAAATAAGCTATATAAAATCAGAACGACAAGAAGCATATCACGAAATCGCTAAAAGCACTTTATATCGTTATTTTATCTGTTACCATTATCGTGATTGTAATAATACAGAAATGTCTTTAAAGAATGTAAACAATACATCATATAATTAGCTGCTAGATTAGCCTTCTCACATTATTCCTCAGCACGCTGATATTTACGTTCCTACAGGGAAACGCGCCTGTAACTTTTGTTCCGACCTTGCGTGCGTGTGTGTTAGTGCGTGTGTACTTGCACATGTGTGATACAATCGAAAATTGTTATAGGTTTTTAAGAACAGAACAGAATACAATAGAATAGAATAATAGTGTGAAATCTTGTGCAATTGTGAAAATTAGAAAAGCATATCTTTTACTTTCACTTGGGAAATAAATCAGTTTAGTTGCACCAGTATCCGTTTAATTGTTTAAGATCATTTGTTTAATTGTTTAACAAAGTGTTTAATTGCTTCTAGACTTAGGATCTAGCTAAACGGTTAAATAAAAAATATATTATTCCTTACGAACCTTAATAAGTCACGGTAATCACCAAATCACATGTCGATTCTTTTATTTCATGTTTAATAATGATTTGTTAATATTTTGTTAATATAAGTTTATGTTATTATTGTTATTATATGTATATTAACAACAACAACAATAATAGTAATAATAATTAATGGATTAATTAAAAAGCTGTCAGCATAGCATTTTATCGAGGCAAGGCATAAGTCAAGACTGTTGATGTTATTGGATAATCAACGGCTTGCGTCTGTCCACACCCCTATCTGATTGGTTACCGCTCAGTCGTCTAAAGCAACCATTGGTGTATTTGCCTGTCAGTCAATCACACCCCACCCACCAGGAAATCACAGGTTAGTCTGTGCAATGCGGAATGAAAATGTCCTTCCAGTCCAGGAGAAAGTGAGTGTGCTGTTTAATGGCTATTTCTCTTTCAATATTGCGATTAAAGCTAGTTGTAAATGTCGTCTGTTATCTTCACTTTAAGCCTGCATTAATGTTTATGTGAAAGAGAAGCATGTTAAAGAGGGTTGGTGAATGTGTGGTAAGCTAAGCTAATGTACTGCTGGTGCATGAGGACACAGACACAGAGGGTCAGGGTGTATCAAGATGAGTATAAACAGTGAAATAAACAGTTAAATAAACATGTTCTGCTTTACTTTATATTTAAAACAACGTGATAATTGTATTTGGCAGAGACTTCTGATTAAAATCACGTATGATGTGGTTGTCAGGGCTGTTGGTCACATGTAGTTTTGGAGTCGTTATATAGCACAGATGCTTGAGGAAAATGTTTAGCACTGCAGCCGATGAATGTCACATTATATGTGGTCTGCTCTACCTGTCAGATTATAAAGACGTTTGTGATCTGGGTGAGATTGGCTGTTGGATGTTTCTGTAACTCAATCTTTATCTTTTTGTAACTTTTTAATTGCTGATTACATTTGACATTTCAAGGGTTTTCCTTATAATAATGAGAATTTGGGGTTAAATGTGCTTAATTGTCAAATAAATAATAGCAACATAATGCAAAAAAGGTTAAATCAAGCTTATTGATGTAGTACTATTTACTAAATTATTAGGTTTCTAATTTAATGTCTTCATGCCAGTACCGACACAGTGCTGATATAACTGGTGTGTGAAAGTTCAACCAAAACGTTGGCTCATTATTATAAACAGACTCATTATTTGGGTCTGTTTATATAGACAAAGCTTGTAATCTAAACCATGTAGAAGATATGAACTGTGTTCTTGTCTCCAAGGCAACTAAAATGAGGAACACAGCAAGGCTGCATGGAATTCAAAGCTCAGTTTCTGGATGAGTGCTCACACACTAAATGAGTCCCGCTGATCTCCATTCAGTATCAAAACCAGACAAGAGGTCAGAACTGAGTTCTTGCTTCAGCTGTGCCTGGATCTGTTTGGAGGGACTCGGGTGTGAAAGCATATGTAGGTGGGAGGGGCAGAGCTGAGATGTCATTCAGAAGAGCAGAGAGCATGTCCATCATGCAAGCTTTAGCCATGACAGTGGCTGAGATACCTGTGTTCCTGTATTCCACCTTTGGGCAGGTACAGAACTTACAACTGTGTATATACTATACTACACACACACACAATGTGGTCTTACACTTGAACACTCTTACACTAAAAAGTGACTTTTTTTTGTTTCAAATGTCAATGTAGAAACACCCAGTTTTTAGGTTTAACACTCATTATTTTATCATGATAACACTGTTAGGTGTGTTCAAAACGACCTGCAGTGTCAAATCTGGAGGTCTCTTGGGATCACAATGGCACAAGCATCTTTAAAACACCATACATATTGATTAAATTATAGCCATGATTAATTAGTAATTTGATTTATGATGCTAGCTCATTCAGTTTAGTGATAAGAACTGTGAGAGGGCCATTTCAGAGTCTTTGTTTTGGTTATGAATGCAGTGAAACGTGTAAAATAACAACTGATTTCTCACTGTTTCCATAATGACATGATTTATTTTCTATTCCATCTTTTCATTGATCTGTCTCCCTCTCTCTTTCATATCTCAGTCCATATTCTCTCAGCTGAAGCTGAGTCCCGGTCTGAAGAAGGTTCTGTTTGCCACAGCACTGGGCAGCATCGCTGTGGCTCTGACTGCACATCAGTTGAAGAGGCGGGGCAGGAAGAGGAAGCAGGCAATCAGTAAAGAAGAGCAGAAACCTGTGGGCATTCCAGAACAGCTGCTTCGAGCTAACAGACCTGCCTCGCTCAAGAGAGGTAAAGATATTCATACATTTACCTTCTACAATCATTATATTCAATACTTTTTTACTTGCATTTTTACTTTTTGTTTTATAACTTTTCTTTGCACAACTTGTGTTTTGGGTTCTCGCTAATCTTTGGTTTATGATTATTTGTTTGTTTGCAGGTCCGGTTTCAGCGCGGCAGATGATGAGTCCCAGCACTCGCAGTAATGACACACTCAGCGGCGTCTCATCTCTCGCTCCCAGCAAACACTCCAGCTCCTCACACAGTCTCGCCTCGGTGTGTCACACTTTCACATCTGAACACATTCTGAATTTCTCTTTATTTGTTTTAGATATTTTACAGTGAAACATTTCCTACATAGGTGAGCTAGTGTCATCCTATCACTGTTCTCTCTTACTTTTTACATAGTAATAATTTCAACTCAATTCAAAATTTGTCAACATGCTCTAATCAGAAGGCTCAACTAATAACAACATTTTATTGGCTGTGTTTCAGATGCGAGCCCCTTCCTCTCCCAACCAATCAGCGACTGCTGGGATGACATGGGAGTCAGAGCCAGTAACAGAGGAGGTGGGAGTTGGAGAAGATGCTAATGCTGAAAACCTTTATATAATGGGTAATTATATTTATTTATTTATTTATTTGTAATGTATATAAATAAGTTGAATAGAAAATAGGTTATGTTTGAAATGACACTCTACCTACTATTTTTTTAAAAGGTAGTATGCCGTATATATATGATGAACACAATTAATTTTTGTGTAAATAGTCCATAAAAGCATTCTTACGTAAATTGTCCCATTCAATAAAATAGGACCATTTACATACAAATGGAAGAACAATTTACACAGACATTCATTCTGCTCATGTTTCATGAATAAGACCCATTGTGTGTAGTAGATCTCTTTGGATGATTGGTGGCTGTGATTCAGCTGTCTGTTCCTCCTGCAGGTATGGAGCTGTTTGAGGAGGCGCTGCGTAAGTGGGAACAGGCTTTAAACATCAGACACAGAACCCACTCTGGCACTTCCGCTGTTAACAGTCTCATCCCAGAGGGGTCAGAACTTGTGGAGCACCATTCGGTAAATATCACTTATAAACAGTGTTGTACTGTGTTCTGTGTTAATACTCCAGACAACAGTAAGCTGTGGTTCCCACAATAAGATGTGGTGCCCACGTGGGAGACACAGGTTTGAGCCTGTTTCTTGCGTCACAACTCCATTTGCTGTGAGTATGTGCAGTGAGACAACGTTTGTGATGCATTTGCCAAGCATTACATCTGTGTTTGCGTAGAATATGTTTCTGCTGATCTGTGGGAGGTGTGTCATTTATCTTCATCTGTTGCAGCCTGAAGTTCATCATCATCAGTTTGCAAATAAGCTGGAATCGTTACTCCACCGAGCATATCATCTGCAGGAGGATTTTGGCAGCAGTATCCCAGCTGACAGTCTGCTTGCTGACCTGGGTAACGTGTGCACACACACACAGTTATATCATCTGTGTGCTGTTTGAGTAGTTTACATGAGTGCATGTCTGGGTTTGCAGAGAGTGAAGGAACATTGATTTTGCCTACAGTGGGGAGTTCCCACCCGATTCAAGACGACGATGCTACGACAGTCACTTCAGACGATTCGTTTTTTTCTGCAGCTGAGGTCAGGAAGCACACACACAATAGACATGTTATAGCTTTGTGTTACATGAAATAAGATCTCAGGACTTATTTAAACTATGCATAACTAAACTATGCAAAACTAAACATATACATGAAAAAATTAACAGAAATCTGGTAATTTTCTGCCATTACATTACCTGTTAATTTTACTGACATTTTTGTTACCCTGAAACACAACACAATGCAGTGCACAATTCAAAATACAGGTAATAACAACTGTAAAAAATCATAACGGAAAATTCCTTCATGCTAATACAGAAAATTATTTTAACTTTTTTTTAGAGTGTATGGTATCAATCACACAAGATTTGGGTTAATGAAAAAGGAACATCCATCATTCCGTCATTGTAGGAGCACACAAGTTCTTTGATAGCTAGTTGTAATAAGATGTCATCAGTAAGACTCAGATGTACAATGTCTGTCTGTGTTTTATGTGCTGTCTCATGTTTCACTTGTCACTTGGCTTCTGTAGTTGTTTGAAACACTTTCTCTGGAGGACACCTTTCATCTATTAAAGCCTGCAGCTTTGTATGAAGAGGCTATGAGTTTAGTTAAAGATGGAGGTGTGACCTGCAGATCAATGAGGTAGTGCATACTACACTCTAGATACTGATATACTAAACTCTACATGCGGTATACTTACACTATATACTTATGTACACTCATGCCTACACACTAAAGCTTACACTCGACTCCCTGCATATGTACCATAGATTTACCCCTTTATATAAAAAAAAGTTTATTTCTAATACACGAAAACCAACAGATTGTATACTGACACCCTAAACACATACAATACTAGTATCCTACACTCCACTACAATGTCACTCTGATTCTAGTATGTGATGGAACCAGATGTGGTCCTGTACAGTACAGTATATCCTTTGGGATTTGAAGATTTCCGCTGTAGCTTAAGCAACAGGGGCTGATGGGAATTTGTTAAAGTTCATGTGAAGGCATAAACAGACCACAGTGCTTCTGTTTTACAGGACTGAACTTCTGGAGTGTTACAGTGATGAAGACTTCCTCGCCAAGCTGCACTGTGTTCGACAGGCCTTCCAGGTCAACACACACTCACACATGATTAGACACACGCAGATATACACATGGGAACAGGGCTGTTTGTGAGCTGTGTGTGTGTGTGTTTGTGTATGTAGGTGCTGCTGTTGGATGAGATACACAGAATGTTCTTCATGGAAACGGGAAAGCAGATGATCTCTGGACTCATGGTCAAAGCAAACAAGGTGCTTTAAAATGCTTTAAAAACACTTAAAGATTAAGTCAACATAAAACATTTCACTTACGTAATGTGACATACAGTAAACAAGATATAATGAAATTATTTAGGGGATTAATCTTATTTAACAGCATTTGATTTTGATTTTAACAGCATTAAATCATGAAAGGTGTGCTTTGATGTTATTGGTTAATGTTATATGCCCCACCCACACAGTCTTGATTACATCAGCAGAGCATTAAAGCGGTTTCAGAAAGTTTAAATGTAGATTTAATGTAGATTAAAAAGTCTTTCCGGTACTAGATCAGATGTAACCTTTGTACAGGAAACTATGTCGGCAAATAACCATGATTCTTGGCTTATATTTTGAATAGAGACTGAAATACATATCTATGTTTTTAGAGTTCAAAGGCATTTCTGGAGAGTTATGATGACATGTTGCAGTACACCCAGAGGGAAGAGACATGGCCTGTCACCAAGATGGAGCTGGAAGGAAGAGGGGTGTGTCCTGTCTGTCTGCCTGTCTGATTTGTTTCTGTATGTCTGTGACCTGTGGAATATGTAGAAATGAATGAATCTAACAATGATGGTGTATGGCTTATCTGACTCAAATAGTTTCAGAGAACATGTAAAAAAACAAACGAATGATGCAAACTTCAGAGTTATTTATCTCCACAATCAGAGATAAATAATACAGTGTGAAAAGAGATGTGAGGGGGTGGATTCTGACACAGTTTCAGATCTGATGTGAAAATGCCTTTAAAGGTTGTTCTTCACTTGTCTGGACATACAGATGGACATACAGATCAATAACAATAAATGATTCATTTTTTTCTGCAGCTGAGGTCAGGAAGCACACACACAATAGATGTTATAGCTCTGTGTTACATGAAATAAGATCTCAGGACTTATTTAAACTAAACATATACATGAAAAAATTAACCGAAATCTGGTAATTTTCTGCCATTACATTACCTGTTAATTTTACTGACATTTTTGTTACCCTGAAACACAACACAATGCAGTGCACAATTCAAAATACAGGTAATAACAACTGTCATAATGGAAAAAATCATATACATATACATATATGATATATATGATATATATATATATATATATCATCTTATGAAAAAATCATAACGGAAAATTCCTTCATACTAATACAGAAAATTATTTTAACATTTTTTTTAGAGTGTATGGTATCAATCACACAAGATTTGGGTTAATAAAAAAGGAACATCCATCATTCCGTCATTGTAGGAGCACATAAGTTCTTTCAGATCAGATGTAGCTATAGATTAAGCTTTGATGTTTGATTCTGTCTCAGGTGGTCTGCATGAACTTCTTTGACATTGTGCTGGACTTTATTCTGATGGATGCATTTGAGGATCTGGAAAGTCCTCCAACCTCTGTGGTCGCTGTACTGAGGAATCGTTGGCTCTCAGACAGTTTTAAAGAGACGGTACCGATGTTACACCTTGATCCATATCAATAATTAATCTCTGACATTTTGATTCTTTTGAACTAATGTTGATTTATGATGTTGTAGTTGTTAGAGGTTTTGATCTGTGTCTTTCTCAGGCTTTGGCTACAGCATGCTGGTCTGTGTTAAAAGCTAAAAGGCGGCTGCTAATGGTGAGTGTAAAACTTTAGACTTCAGAGTGAACATATAGCCATAGTCAATATATTTGTGAATGATAATTGTTCATGGCTGTCGCCAGATGACTATATGTTCTCATGTTGGATATAGCTCATGTCCCTTCTTCATTGTACGTGTGTTTCTTTACTTATTCAATAACCTGCCAGGCCAAAATTGTATGTACAGTGGCTTAAACAATTAATACCACACCTTTCCTAAACAAGCTGGATGATTTGAATTATTTACTTAATGCACACGGAAGTAATATCATAAGAGATTTAACACAGATCATTATGATTTGATAGCCATGTATGAGGAACATAAAGCAGCACTAATAATATCATAAAGTTCTCGTTCACCTTCTGTGTGATTGTAGCTCTAACTTTTTTGTTCTTTAGGTTCCAGACGGTTTTATCTCTCATTTCTATGCGATCTCTGAACATGTTAGTCCAGTTTTGGCCTTTGGGTTTCTGGGCCCCAGACAGCACCTGAGTGAAGTCTGCACCATATTCAAAGTAAGACACTCACTGTACACATCTAAACACACTGTTTGATGAGGTTTATGAAGCTAAAATTGTAGTCCTTTATTTAAAAGCTAATATTGACATTCTCCTTTGGTCTCCACAGCAACAGATTGTTCAATATCTGAAGGACATGTTTGACCATGATAAGGTGCGTTTTACATCAGTGCCATCTCTGGCTGAAGACATCCTCAGTTTATCTCACAGACGAGCAGACATCTTGGTGGGTTACCTGGGCATTGATACTCTACCTGAGACTAATGGAGCTGTACCCATAAGCCCTTGCCAGACCAGCAGTGAGCATCCAGATGTCAGTGGACAGCACGACTGAAGTTTTGGAGTGCTTAAACAGAGTTCTGGATTCCCTGATCACCTAGAGATCTAGAACTGCTGTTTAGAACGTTAGTTTGGATTGAGCACAGGTTCTGGGCCTCATTTAACTGTTTATCACATCATTGACCAATCAATGTGACGATGAAGAATTTGTAGAACTTAATTAACTTAAAGAAGTTACTGCTGCAACCATATTTCATAAGATATTTAGAGATGTAAACCCTGACTGACTCGTCAGAGGTCATCAGAGGCCTTCCTCAGATTCACTTCTATGAATTTTTGTTTGCCACAGTATCTTCAGCGCTGCTAATAAGTAACCTCACATTTTAGAACCCGACGCACATCCAGATTGACGGCCAGAGTGTTTAGCTTTGAAAACACTGATGCTTTCCTGAAGGCATTACAGAACCCATCTTGAACTAATGTCAAAAGGAACTAAAACAGCAGGAGCAACAAGGTTTTAGCCAAACTTGCTAACAGCTTTGTCCTAAATCTCACACACAGCACATCAACAGATGCCTCTTGTGTCAAAACACTAGATTTTATGAATTTCCAAGTCAGTTCCAGAATATTGTCTGTGAATGTGTATTGTTGGGTGTTTATGTTTGCGTTAATGGCCAAATAAAGTCTTGCACTGAATCATGGGTAGCTCTAAACACTTTTTGAAAATGTTATGTGTATGTATGTTAGTGTAGATTTGTCCACGGGAATGAGGTTTGCTATGGAAGTCTCACAAAATCTGTCAAAAACGTGGGTCATGTTTCACCCCAAATTCACAAGAAAAATAAAAAACATTTTGCTTAAAGAAAAAGATGCCTCAGAATTGATAATACCTTGTTTATCTTTTGATTTTGGGGTGAATTTGTTTTTGTGAGATTTGTGTGGAAGATGTAAAGGTTAAGAGGCTTCAGAAGAGTCACAGACAGGAAGTGTATCATTAGGGAGGGAAACAGGATGTAGTGGTGTCCGGCTGAGGGCTGCTTTAGACTTTGTGGTTTGTGCTTTTGGTGTTAAATGATGCTGCATTGTGTTCTCACTCTCATAGTGTTTATCAGAGCATAATCTTTAGATTGAAATGTAGGTTTGTATGTGCGATATGTTGTCTCAGAGCATACATCATTCTTTATATACTTTCTCTTGGTTCAATATTCAGGCCTTAGGGACTAAAATGACTGACTATCTACTAGAAATCTCTCTCTTTCTCTTTTTCTCTCTCTTTCTCTCTCTCTCTCTCTCTCTCTCTCTCTCTCTCTCTCTGTGTTTTATAATACATCAGTGGTATTTGGTGAAACAGGCTACAGTTATATCATCAGTCATCACAGTTAATTAGTTGATGGTTTGAAATAATCAGTCATGTTGGATTCATACATAGGACCAACAAATCTAAAATCAAAAGTTTAAGTATTATACCTAAAGTAATATTTACATAAATATTTGCTAAATAAAATGCTCTTAAAGACCCAGCTGACCCAGCATGTCCAAGATGCTCTTGATTACCACAGAGAATAATTTGAACCTAAATAAAAACACACTTTTTCTGTTTACTTTGTAGGATAATTATTTTCTGTGGTAATTGATTGCGTCTGTCTGAAACAAACACCAGACAGTTGCTAGTGAGTGCTATTCTGTGCTATTCATGCTTATCTGCAGTATCATAAATGTTACCTTTCATTAGAGTTTATGTGTATTGCTAGAATTTTAGGAAATAAGGTCCATATTGTGAATTCCTAACTTTTTAAATTGTATGCACATGAAGTGTCATGAACAGTCAACGGCTTGACCATCTTCTTTAACTGTGTATAAAAGGAATAGAAGTTGAATTAAAATCTTTAGTGGTTTTTCCTCCCCATATTGACTATTTAAAGTCACTCAGTGGCCCTGCATGAGTTGGGCTGTCTCGCACTTTATTCGCAGTACAGAAATACAGATGTGTATTTCCTGTTTTTATTGAAATGTATAGCTGCTAGCTAGCCTGTATCTAGTGCATCTGTGAATTGATTTGTTTCTGTTTTGTTACAACATTTAATTATTTTCATATCTGTTAAATGGATGTATAATCTAAGCACTGAAATACATTTTTAAAATATGTCAAGATGCAAATGCTAGTAGTTTGGTTTCCCTAATTAAAGGTTAAAAAGACTTTGGTTATACTAAAATTTACAGTAGAAAATTATTAACTTAATTTTTAACATTGAATGTAGTACAATCAGGGTTGTGAGAATCACCGAGTTTGTGTCTCTGGTGTTATTATTATTTTGCTGTATTAGATTCACTTCAATACATGTACACATAGAATTAGATCTTTGCTTGATTCTACTTAAAAGTGCAAAGAAATGTATCTCCTAATTAATCACAGCCTCATTCCCCTGATTGTTAGTAATTATTGGTAAATGTGTTGTTTGAGCTGCACACACTTGGTTATTCAATCATATAAGTCTATACAAACTGAAGATTGACTTTATAATTTTAATTGATTTGTCAGTGTTATGAATTGTAGTTGGGTGTAGATTTGTGTACCTGCTTGTCTGTTTTAAGGCATTCATACAGCAATGACTTAAACAGACTGCACTGAAGGTATAAGCAAGCCAGAAAATATACAATAGACTGATTTCACATCATTCCACGGTGTCTTGTGATTAAACTCAACTCGCTGTTTCATCTTGTATATGATTTGGGGTTAAGACATTGTGACAATGTTTGACAGGGGTTGCTGCATCAATATTGTTACTAGTTGTTAAAGTTTTAAAATTTTTGTTTCTGTGTTTCTGTCGTACTTTGAAATTACTGTGGTCTTTTAAGGTTTACTGATATTTGACATGATTACTAAACATTCACCAGTGAGCTAAACAGGTTTCTGACCGCAATAACTGATGTTACAATCTCTTTTAAATTACGTTAATGGTGCAATCTGTCATTTCGGAAACAGATATTGTTTATCTTATAAATTCTTTGTTTTAACAAACAATCAATTGAAAGAAGGGTGTGTATGGAATCATGTAGGAATGTTGCCAGTTCACCCTTATGCTTTTCACACATTAGTGTAGCAGTTCTTTCTGCACTCAGATAGTTCACTTAACTCTTCATTTTACAAATGTGTCACTTGTGATGAGAAAAGCCTTGGTTTGTAATTCTAGATCTTGATGGGACATTGTTTTGCTTCGAATTTGATATAATGATGATGGCCAAAGAGAATGAACTAGGATAATTGTGCAAGTTTTTAAAATCTTTTCTTGGTGTGTGTATTTGTGTTCCTTAAATGCCTTTGCTTGTTTTTTGTTTGTTTCTCTTTACAGTTCTTATAAATTAATGCAGTTTGAATCATTGTACTTATTGAAGACTTTTTCATTTCGCCTTCCAGAGCCAACATAAATGACCTTTCTATATCCGTCTGTGATTATTGCGTGGTTATTGACACTCATTAATGTCAGTTTTCACTGGGATGAATATTTTAAAATGAAGAGATTTGAACCCTGTACCTGTTCCTTTTTACTATATTTAATTTTTTCAGGGGGACCTTCATACTAATGAACAGTTTTAAGTATTACGGTAACAGTAATGTGGTATAATACTAATTTTTATTTTGTCAAAAACAACTCACAATTTTTAAAAATATGAAAGGGAATACTATTACATTATAGTGTACATTCCCTTTCTGTACATTGTCAGAACTAATAGATAAACAAAAATATTTTAATGTTTTCATATTTGAAACTTTGCACTGGAAAGCGTTTCAAACAATGTTAGTGTGTGGCTGCCTTCACAACACACAGTAGTTGATATCAATTCAAGCAGATCTCCCCATTCACTTAATTTTTCTTCTTTCATTTGAATAAATCCAGTTTTCATATGTCCAGCCAAACGTCCTCTGATTGGTCTAATTCGCTCAACCGGAAGCCTCTGATTGGTTGGCTGTTCCCGTGCGGATTTTTTTTCCTGTGAGAAGGCGTTTGGTGAATGGCCGGTCGTCGTAGCAGCGTCCGGTGGCTTTGATTGGCCGAGAGCGTCTGGGCGTTTCATTCTGATTGGTCGACGTCTGATGCCCGGTGTCCGGGTAAGATGGCGTCGGAAGAGCAGTGCTCGGCACCACCTCGATGGCGGTCGATATCCTTAACTCACGTAGAGTATCCGGCTGGTAAGGGCTTTTTCAAATCGTTGTTTTCCTCGCAAAACCGTTCGCTTCACTGTACGCCGCCTAATTCGTGCCGCGGCTTGCGTGAAACGTCGCACAACTGAATGGCCGCGGCCAGGGCTGGGCTGCCAAATTGTGCGCCTTCGTTACACAGCGCGCAGGAAACAGAACGCCAGCTGCCAAATAGTGCGCTAGTGTAGCGCGCATGCGCGATGATATTGTACGCTCCTAGTTTACTACGCCGGAGGATCCTTATACTGTTTCTCAGAAATATTAACGGTTTATTATTGATGCATTGATCAAATGCCTATTTAGATCGAAATGCCCAGAATCACCACTAACGCTACAGGCAGGTGATTTAATCTGATTCAAGCATTAAATCCCCAATAGCTCCCCTAAGTTTCGGGCAAGACTCGTGGCTTTGATGGGTTAATCCAGTTCATTTCTGGTTGCATCACACCCTTTCTCAATCCTGTTGTTTGTTAGGGTCTCCTGGATTTGCAAGTGTGCAAACTGTTCCAAAACAATAACCTGTCAAAGCAACACATATCAATGCCATTCAACATGAAGAATACATAGATTGATGTATTTGTACACTAATCTGTCATGCAGAGTGGATTACATGATCATACATGTCAACATAAGTATGCATGATACATTCCTAAATGTTTTTGACAGATACAGTGTTGGCTTGAAAGTGGCAAACTGGGATATTGATTTCTAAAATGATCCAATTTTTGCTGCTTTATGCTTGGGGAATGTGATCCTCAACACAATCTCAATCCGTTCTTGTGGAGTTAGGCTATTCATGGAGTAATCTCTGGTGAAGAGAGGACACTGTTGTTTAAAGGGCTATATTATTCACTTCAGTAGATTAGTGGAACTCCACTTAATGATAATCTAGTTTTCTTGCATCATAAACAGTTTGGTTTAGTTCAGCCTTTCTCAAACCCTTAAGATTAAACAGAAATAATTTTAAACAAAACAGTAATTTTGTCTAAAAATCTATGAGTTGTTATTATGCTTTATTAAGCAAATGCTTTTGCCTTTTTAATATCAGTATGTAGCCTGGTTGGACTGGGGGAGAGATTTGTGTCTGTTTATATAGTACATCGAAAGCGCAGAAACAAATGATCTTTGTCATGATATGATCGTTTTAAAATGGTGCTGTATTTTGGCTTCTTTGTTTTGAGGTCATGCAACCGCATTGCATGTTTTAATAGGAAGATATTAAAAATAACAAGAGAAGGTAAAGTTGCATTGTGGGAGACGGTGTTATTGTGTACTCTAGTTATTAAATGCATACAGACACATCCATACTTTTGCAAAATACATAAAGCACTTTTCTGACTCTTGTGTGTGTGTCCAGGTGATCTGACAGGGCAGGTGCTTGCCTACATGAGCCTGTTGCCGATGGCGATCCTTGTTGGCTTTGTCACTCTGATTGTCTTCAAGAGAGAACTACACACGGTGAGTCACATGACATCACAGACCAGTAGGATGTTGCCTCAAGGATGACCACATGCCTATAGAGTTTAATTTTAGTAGAGTAAGATCTTGCTCTTCCTCTGTTTCAGATTTCTTTTTTCGGGGGTTTGGTAATGAATGAGGGGCTAAACTGGCTGCTGAAACACATTCTACAGGAGCCGCGGCCGTGCGGGGGTGAGTAAACTCAACCCCAGATGGTTTAGGGGTATGTAAGACATGTAACAATAAAATATGACAATTAAATATTATTTTTCTTGAGTGGCAATCAAAGACAAGGACAACAAAGCGTTTTATTACTTACAAGTGTATAGTGTGTGGTACAACATGTAAAAGCGATATTTACACAACTAATATGAACACACAGGAGGGGAAAAGGAGCACGAGCGGTGCCAAATCAAAGAAAATAACAAAACAAAATTTAACTCTTAACTAAATTTAACCCTTTACTAAATTTAACCCTTTAAGCTCTCTAACAAAAACAAAGATTATGAAATAAGTAACCGTTATTTAGGATTATGCATGTTCCCACACAACCACAGCACTATAAATCTCATTTTAAAATCACATTTTTACCCATAAAATGTCAAAAGTTCAAATAGGCCAGAAAAGCTGCATATATGTCTTTGTGTGTATAGTCAAAAAGTTTAGATAATCTGACAGTGCTGGAGATATGAACCCACAGTACTTCTGTTGCCAGCCTAGAGCCAAGACGTTGAACCACTACGCTACAGTGCCTTCCGATGCAGGTGGCCTTGAATTCTAACAGCTGTGAATTGTTCAAAATTTGGAAGTCTGATAAGGATGAGCACCAGCAGTCTCATGAAAACAACTTGGCCTTGTTAACAGAAGATACACGCATGAGAAGATAACACTTCACATAGGCATAGTTTAGCTCACAGCAGTGAGCACTGGAAGACTATTCCGTTTCCTTTAGTTCAACTCCTACGCCGATAAACATTTGATGCAGGATTTACTTATTTTCATGCAGACATTGCTAGTAAATTTAAAAGACAATGATTAGGAAAGGCTGGACACAATTCTTAGTGGCTGTAATAACAGTGTAAATAACGGTCAGTCAGTGAACCATTGCCCAGTGCATGCTGGGAACACCAGCATCATAAAGTTAAGAAGATTTTACTTAATTTTTAACTTTGAATATATATTTTATTCTGCGACTAACTCTTTGTAGTCATACACTATGCACGTGTGTTCCTATAGCTCAGTTGATAGAGCATTGCATTAGCAGCGCAAAGGTTGTGGGTTTGATTCCTAAGGAACACACACACTGAATAAATGTATACCTATAAAGCACTCTAAGTCGCTTTGGATTAAAGCGTCAGCCAAATGCATAAACGTAAATGTAATACACTGATAAGTTTTAGCTTTATTTTTTACACGTTTGAAAGTACAAATTTAGATTTTTGCTTCAAAACTTGCAAAGCAATTTATGCTTGACTAACTCATTCAATGTTATTTAATTATCGCTAAAACCTTCTACTGTATTTACCACAAAACCATTTGTTTCAAGTTAAATAATCAGAATTGTCGTTTTCATTCACAGGAGGTCACAGTTCACTTACAACAGAATATGGGATGCCCTCCAGCCACTCTCAGTTCATCTGGTTTTTTGTTGTATATTTTTTTCTTTTTCTTTATTTAAGGTAAGACCTCACAGTTTCTTCTTTATCTGCTTTGACCGTACCTGGAATTTGTAAAAGAATAAAGCTCTCAAAACTGCAAAAACATTTTCTTTTTTTTTGGTAATACATTTTTTGATAGTAGACAATTTTTAGCGTTTTTTTCCCTTGAGGTCACATGCTTAAGATACCACAGAGAGTTGACCTAGTGCCCTGAAAACAGGGAGACAGGGAGGGAGGGAGGGAGGCAGGGAGGGAGGCAGGGAGGGAGACAGGGAGGGAGAGAAGGAGAGAGTGAGTGAGTGAGAGTGTGAGAGTGTGAGAGAAGATGTGTTCCTACGTAATTTCCTAAACCTTGTACCTGCAAGAGGTAATAAATTGACATAACAGACTAAGTGAACCCCCCTCTGCACTGTCATCAGTGACCACAATACTGTTCATAAAATAATGTTTAAACACAGTCTGATTTACATAATTTTTTATGTGCATATATTGTCTTATTTCTTTTTTCTAAAATGGCTTAAAGTTTATTTTTCAGAATACACTGCATCTTGTCTAAACAAGATCAGATTATAATCAGATTGCAATAAAATATGTAACAATCTGGTTAAAAACAATGAAGGAATGTTTCTCTAGAGGTGAAGAATGTTCCTGAATCATTTTAATTAAATGCAATAATATAAAAGGTATCTGATTTTGTTTTTCAATACCCAGAATGCATCAGACGAACAATGCTAGGTGTGTTGAATTGTTATGGCGACATATACTGTCCATCATTCTACTGGGTGTGGCTCTGTCTGTTTCATACAGCAGGTAAATTGTGTATGTGTAAGAGCATACTTTGTATTACAGTCTGTTTTGTTGATGTGTTACAACAACAGCATGTTCTGTGTATTCATAGAGTCTACCTTCTGTATCACACCTGGAGTCAGGTGATTTATGGGGGTGTGGCTGGTATGCTGATGGGAATCATGTGGTTTTTTATCACCCAGGAGGTGCTAACACCACTCTTTCCCAAGATAGCAGCCTGGTAATGACACAGATGTTCTCATATAACCATCAAATTCACTTAAACATGCTGGGCTACCGCACAGGACTGTATCTCATATCTATGGGTTTGTCTGTTTTCTCAGGCCTATCTCAGAGTTTTTTCTGGTGAGAGATACAAGTCTCATTCCAAACATTCTGTGGTTTGAATACACAGTGACCAGATCAGAAGCCAGGTAAACCCATTTACAGCACCTTCTGCCAAATACTTAAGATTCATTTTATAGTAATAAATATCATGTTACATAGAACAGTCAGATGTTAGTTCTTACTATATTTTTGTATTATGTTTATTGTAATAAAGCTCTTTCTTACTCTAAACCTTTCTCTTTCTTCAGAAACAGACAACGAAAGCTGGGAACAAAACTTCAGTAATTTGCAAGGCCCCAGTGAAAACTGATGGAAAGGACCACACATGGACACACACATGCTCACATAAACACACACACTCTCTCAAACACACTGGAGTTTCATCATCTGGACTGTTCTGATTTACACTCAAGCACAGAACAGTGTACTTGTGGACCAAAGGAGTGAGTTTGTATCACAGACGTGCCCATTATCATACAACCCACTTATTTGTTTGCACGACAACATGGCCTTCTCCTCCCCCGACCCTTAGACTGCCCCTGCATTCCTAATGCATGCGGATCGTGCAAGAGTCAAAAACTATTTAATGAGAAATGTAATATATATTTTATTCATTAATGCAAGCAGGAAAGATCTTAACAGTGATGTGACTGGGGGCAGAGTTGAAACTGGCGAATCTGTAAGCATGGCATTCGTTTTATTTAAACAACATGTTAATGAATCAGTGATGGGAATCTGAACAGGAGAGGAGAGAAATGCAGAAGCATTTCATAGAAGATAAGTGTGGGTAAAAAAAAACAGCTGCTTCTGCTCATTTACATATCATATAAAGAAAAAAATCTTTTACTGGGTAAATCTCATGAAAACACGTCACATTTCACCCCACAAACAATAAATAAAATTTTTAACTTTGTCACATTATTTTTAAGACAACACCATATCACCCTCCGCCTTTCCTAAAATTTTGTGCTTAGTTATGAAGTCACAAAAAATGATGGTTCTTCATTTCTTTAGACAAAATGTAATTTAATATTTCTTTCGATGTTTAGGTGTAAAATGTGACCTGGAGATTCTTGACAGGTTTCGTGAGGTTCACTCTATGCTCCTGTTAAAAGTGTAATGTAAAGGAAATAATCTGCACAAAGATTTTTTATTATATTAACACTAGAAATTTCATAGAGGCAGGTATCCTTTTGTTTCTGCCCTTCATCACTGGCCTGTTTTGTTTAAAGTTTATCCATTGATAGACATGTTGTCCAAGCGTTTTTGAGTTTTGATTTGTGCTCCGGAAGTCTGAGCAGAATCTGGTAAATATTTAAAGTGTAAAGGTTTTGCAAAACATGGAGATTTTTCAGATAGTAGCAGATTCATCTGTTTCAAAGTTAGATCATGGGAACAAATTAGTGCCTGGATCCTTGGTCTGAATAATGTAGTACTTTTATTTCAACCCTGTTTGTTTTACAAATGACAATGTTTCTTTGTATTGTATTTGCATACTTTTTGTAATGCACTATTGGTTAACCTGTTAAAAACACAGGTATTGCTGGTAGAGCACTTTATGATAGCTGATGGCTCTTTTATGTTTTTCATTGTAGTTTGGAAGATATGCAGAATGGGGATCTACGTTCTTTATATTAATTTAGATCTCAGAGGCAGTAGTTCTGACTATCAGCATTTTATATTAACATTTGTTTTTAATTTTGTCCATTTTTGACCCATTAATGCTGTCATTGCAAGCAGGCAGTTTTGCTTTGCTTTGATTTCCCCACCACATTCCACAAAACCACTTAGGAGTATTTAGGAACAACAATACAACTTTTATTACAGAGAGTGATTGCAAATTGAAATATGATCAAAGATGCCCAAACCTCAGGTGAACTCTAGCAGGCCTCTGTTTTATTAGGTTTAGACTCTCCATGATGGGGTGTTCATATAAAGGGAAGGGAGGTTATTGCGAAACTCTTAAGTTGATCCTCTTTTATCATGTGTAATTCATATCAGGCTGAATAAAAAAACAAAATGTCTTTATGTATGAGCTCTTGCAATTATTTGTGTAATTTAAAAGATTTTGTATAACAAAGGATATTTCTTGCAGCTGTATCATGTATTGGTTCTTATAAACTAAACACACAATGTAAATGAATCATTTTAAGAGTAATCATTAATTAATCATTTATTTCACTTTGTTATATTATGATACACATTTTAACCTTATTACATTTCTAGTTTCACGGCTGTCGTTCACCTTTTGAGGTGTTTATCCTTTCAACTAATAGTATTACGTAAAGCTATTATTACGGATTCACTTGACTTAAAAAAATGGTATTTATGACCTAAAGAAAAGCACTGCCTTTTAAAGCCCCTAAATCTTACATAATCACGGCACAATTGCCACAATTATAGTGGAGATAATATTACACCTTAATCATAATTGTCTACAAGACATGTCAGTGACGTCAGCGCTCTATAAATCTTGTATCTCGCGGTCTCCTGTGCTGAGCAGCCGCAATGGACGGTGTTACGTCATCGGAGCGCGACTCGGCAGCAGGCGTGTTTTCAGGGGAAGTTAGAGAGGGTGTGATCCGTACTGTTGAGAAGTGGGTTGTACCACAGTGTCAGCGCGGGATTGAGATGAAGCAGATTTGAAAGATACGACATTTTCTCTTTGACCTTTTGTACGTATTGTTTTTGTTGTCGTTTGTTGGGTTTTGAATGCACGCGTTTGACATGTTTATATTTAAGTGCATTTGTTCACGCAGTGTGTGGTGAAGTTCGCTCTTCGTTTAGGAAGGATTTCGACAGGCCACAGGAATAGAAGTGCGTTGTTGTTATGCATTTGGCATTGTATCAGGCATTTTTGTCAGTCAGGCTTCAAAATTCATGTACAAGTATGTTTGGGTATTAGTGTTGTGCTTTCCCTCTTCCCTGTTCGAGGAAACGCTTGAGTCTCGGGATTTGATGCCAAAAGACAGACTTTATTGCTGAAATAACCAAGCCGAGTTTTTTATAGAGAACTGTTTCTGCCTGGTTGGGAAAGGCCTTTTATAGGAGTTACCATTACTATTTGTTATTACTACTAACAATAACAAGAGGCGTGCTTGCACAGTAAGAGACTTGCACTTGCACTTTTAAATGTAGAATTCCTTTATATTTTGGTTAATAAAATTCTTCCTCATTAGCTACTTTTATATTATGATTCATAAACATGTCAAAATATCAGCACCTGAACTTTGTGTTTTGTTGGTAGCTGCGATATGTGAACATATCTGACGAAATGCGACGCTTTGGTTTTGTCTCGGTGGTTACATAATGTGCTCGGCTCTCAGTTTCCTTTGCTTGTTGTGGTTTGTGTACGTATGGCAGAACAGGAAACCTTTGACGTAAAGCTGTTTTTTTTTTTTTTTTGCCGATTTTGATCTTGACATTTTGCTCTTTCACGCGTTTCATTGTTTCGATTTTCGGTTGACGTATTCGTATCTCTTCTGGTCTTTTAACTTCTGGTTGTCGGAAATTGAGACCGCTGTGTGGATGCAATTATGATCTTAACTTAAAGGAATGCAGTCCTGCGTTAGAATGTAGATTTGCTTATAGAAACCAAATGCATCTATGCTGTTGACATTACATGGATTTGAGTGTATAGGGGAAAAGTGAATGTTTTACGTGCTGTAATGTTTTTTTTTTCATTTTGGCACTTTCTTGCAAACTTTTTTTTAAACGTAATGAGACTATAAAACAATGCATATTAAGTATAGTGCATGGTAAGTATTAAAGTGTTAGCATAGTTATTTAAAATGGCATTAGATGGGGCGTTACATTAGTGTTGTGCAGATTGAAATTGTTTTTCTGACCTTGATTTTTCGTGGGAGGTACACTTTTTTTTGAACTTTCTTGTCTTCTCTGTTGGTCACGTTTCTAATTGTTTGGGTTGTGTTTGAACCAGATCTGTGTGTTTGTGTGTGCTTCGTCATTGAGGCATCTATTAAAATAGGCCAATATAAGGCTCCTCATGCTGTGTAGGTAGTTGTCAGTGGTTAAGGAGTTGCTGTGCAAAATGATTTTGGGTGGTTGCTGAGCTGCTGCTTATCTCTCTAGGTGTGGAGAAGCTCTCTCCTCCTTCTCTCAGCTCATGTTTTATGGCTTTTATATCTGGTTTCTTTCTTCCTCCCTAAATTCTCTTGGTAGTGCAAAAACAACCTTGCTTCTCACTTTCCCTTCAGGTATATTTTAATGGTAACAGTTTATATAATCATGCACCTATATATTGGTTAACTATGTAGGTATATAGAAACTCTTTATCGTGCATTAAAGTGATACAGAGTTTTTCTGGTTAATGTACATTGAGCTAGACTAGCTGCATGTTTTTTTTTTTTTTTTTTTTTATAAAAGCATAACTAATGCATGTATAATTTATAAGAATTTCAGCGAGGTTAGCAATAGCAAGCTGCTAATGCTTTAAACGCATAAGATCCGATCCTTTAAAGGAAGCAATGAAATAAGAAACCAAATACAATGATTGGACAAACATTTTATGGGCCTGTGCCTTCCAGAGAAGTTCCATTTAGAAATGTATTTGGACACCTTTATTAATCCCAATAGCAATCATTGTGAAGAGACTTAAAACCAGCATAAGGTGTTTCTGGAAAGAAAAAATGGCCTACTCTGTCTTTAAGCAAAGGAACAAGCTACTCCTTATGAAAATAAGGAATAAGCAAAAGGGAAATGTGCATTGCTCTCATGCATCCATAAAAATGAGAAATTGGAAGATAGGAGACCGGTTTCATATGAATAAGGATAGGAGACAATAGTATCAGAAGTCCGGCAGATGCGCTATGGACCAGCTCAGCTTAATTGTTTTGCTATTCTGCCTTTTGGCATTAAAAAAACCCTCTGAGACTGTTTTGTTATGCAGAGTAATGTCTATGATCATATAATTTATGTATGCAAAGGTTATCAGTAAGAGTTGTGGGTTTTAACCAACTCTGTAAAGATTTGAAGGTTTAAGAAGGTTTAATAAAGTGCGTCCCATGTCTGTGTTTGCATGTGTGTGCAGAGGGTTATGATGGAGAAGTGTATGTGGTGTACCACATCCCTGGATGTGGAGGGTGATGCGGCAATCAGAAGCATGCTGCATCGCTACAGTTCTGGACAGATGTCTGATCGCGAGATGGATTCTCTTAATGAAGACCTCCGCTGCTGCATGGAGTGTGTGGTGGAGTACCACAGAGCCCGAGACCAAGTCCCTGAACTGCACAAGGTATGCAGACATAACAGATGTGTGTGGCTGCAGTTTTGCTTACTCACATTTGCATGCAGGGCAAAACACAAGTGTCACATCTCTGAAGGAAGTGACAGTACTTGCACTTCCTGTAGCTCAACTAGTAGAGTATGATGATAGCAATGCCAAAGTTATGAATTTAATCCCCAGAGAATGCACTAGTACTGAATGTTATTGCAGTACCTAAATGATTTTATTACTAAAGTTATGTGCGTGTGTGCATGCTGACATGCAAGACAATCACCAAACTTTTATACTATCATAGCACACTAACTTGAGAAGATGAGTCTGTCTCTTGGGGCTACATCATATTTTATTGTGTACATGGCTGTTTACTTTCAGAAGTTGTCAGATGCTGCTTTTCCCAAAAATAATGTAAAACCGAAATTATAGGTTATGTAGTTGTTTTAAGCATTTTAATAATTTGAATTGATTTTACAAAATTAAGCACCATCATATCGCAAATTACATTTACTTCAGTTACATGCCGCCCAAGTTACTCAGAAGTATATGATGAATGGACTGTAAATAGCTTTGTTTGCTGCTTGCATACATTAATGTACATACAGTATGATTTTTCATGATTTGCTTGCTGATGACAAAATAACATTATTTCTGCCTTACAAAAGGTTGTTTACATTTTGCAAAATCTTATTTGTCTCTATGGTACTGTGACTTTTTTCTTATGTCTTGCAAAATGTACATGTTAAACTGAAAGTATTGTTGAATGTTGTTTGTGTTCAAACTGATCTGCTCTTTCTTGCAAGCACAGATTAAAATTAAAAAAAAAAGTTCTGCTGTTGCATGATCATGATGCAGACAGAGGAGAAATCACACAGAAGAATAAACTAATGTAAAAGGCCAAAGTCACATGTGAAAACCACAACCTCTCGTCCAAGGAGTATAAACACAAATTCCCTCTCTCAGGTTTTGTGGGAAATGGAGAAGGCTCGTCTCCTGTGCGTGTTGAGTTCAGTGCTGGAGCAGGAGCTGGAGGAGGATGATGATCTCTTTATCATTGAGGATAATCATGAAGAACCCGTGTCCAAGATCTCACCTACAGAATTCCAGAACAGTCTTCGTTTCCCACTGTTTGAAGTTCTGAAATATCCGTACCTGCTCTGCCACCGTGAGCTGTGTAAGTTCTGTTCTTATAACCTGCAGATGACTGGAGATTTGCTGATTTGATTTTCTGTTTGTTAAATTTAATGACACTTTTAGCAAAGAAAGTCCTGCCTTGTAGTACAAAGAGACCATTATGCACGCACACGTGGGCACACACACACACGCATGCATTCCTTGTGTAGGTCGGAAAATGTCCGCATGTGATCTTTCTATTAGGATACACAGACGACCAGTGACCATAATAGCCATTTATGTTAACCACTTGTTTTTACTATGTTCACTTTAACTATACCTGATTCTTTAATATTCTGATTAATAAAAATATTTCACATCCACAGGTGATCTTGTAGTGAAGGCTTTGTGTATGCTGCAGGATATGAATCAGTCTTTAAATGTGTTTGAGAAATATCAAGGAATATATCTGCTGCTTGTTCATCCCAACGAAAAGGTAATTCAGTGAAAATAGTCCCTCAACTTAAGATGCATCATGCAAGATCATGAGGACATCCTCTTCTGCCATTTCCACAGTTTTCCTAATATTCTTGTCACCTTTTCATTCCAGGTGCGACGTTGGGCAATCGATGCAGCAAAGTCCATGAAGAGTGTGGACCGGGACGCCTACTATGACCTTCAAGATATTTTCTCTTGCATGTTTTATGTCATTGAGCTGGGAATCTCTCTGGATTTTCCAGATTTAAATCCTGATTCTTATGCAGAAGGCAGTGTGCAGAGGCTCCCCTCTCACCTCTATGATTCACACAATAAGAAGAACTACTGGCTAGGTGTGTTTGTCATCTCACTCTACAAGACCTTCTGTCCTTCATGGTCTTTCTTTCTATTACAATCTGTTGTTTCCTGAGTTGTGTGATGCAAGACATTTTGCAAAGATATTAGTAATGTTGCTGTCCAAATTCAACAAATTTGGGGCAGACAGAGTCTACTGGTTAGCGAGTTGAACTTGTAACCTAAAGGTTACGGGTTTGATTCTCAGTGCTGGCAGGAAACAGCTTCCTTGTGTTCATGATTTGTACTGTGTGTGTGTTCATTTCACACTGCTCTTAAACTGTGTGCACTAACTTTGATGGGTTTAATGCAGAGTACAAATTCCAGGTGTGGGTTAACATACTTGGCCTGCACATCACTTCCTCCTGTCTCATGTTTTTTAAATTGTTTATAGGAACCTAAATATTTTAGACAGGAGACCAACAACACTTACTGCATTTTCTTTTTCCCTTTCGGAACATGCAAGTCTAGTTTCATGTATTGTCACATGAGGACTGTGTGCATCACAATTTTCTGTCCCTTGACAAAGATTTCAGTGTTCTGTAGGTAATATAGAAACCGAAAGAATTAACTTGTGTTGTGGTGATCGGTCCAATATAATTTTCTCTGGTTTACACAGCCAGCACAAGCAACATTGATTGTTTTAACACGCAGAACAAGCATCTAGTAAATATTGACAATTTTTGTTGCTTTCAAGTTTCAACCGCAAAATTATTTCTCTCTATAATCAGAGGTGTTAGGATCTTATCAGGCAGTTCAAAGCAGGCATCTTCTATGAGAGTTTCATCTTTCTGAAGTACTGATTTTTGTTCCCTGTAGGCATCTGTATGTTACTAACACAGCTCAGTGCGGAAGCAATGGACTCTCTGTTCACGGACCAGTTTAGAATACCTTTATGCATACTCAACACCATGGAGTTAAGACACGGTATGTCATTGCATGTAATCTCAATTTCTTCTGGATGAGTTGTGATTGTGATGACATTTAAATGGTTACACCTGCATTTCATTGTATTTTTATTCAGAAGATGACCCAGGTTCTGACCCCTTCTGGCCGGCCCTTCACTGTTTTATGGTCATTCTGGACCGACTAGGTTCTAAAATATGGGGTCAGGTTGACCCTAATGTGGCTTTCCAGACCATAACTGGAGCAGCCAGCTATGCTGCAGAATTAAAGAGCATCCATCAAAAAACTGTGGGGTAAGTTCTGTATTGTCCCAGATTTTCAAAGTGAGATCCACAATTAAATGACTGCTATTGATGCTGCTGCAACATAGTGGTGGTTATAGTGGCAGTGTTTAATGTATTTGCAGAGGCAAAATAATGTGGGCTTGCATGTCTTATGGCATCTTTACACTGCAAATGAGGCACAGAAACCAAATCTGAAGCAGCATGAAACCACAAAAATGTGCATTTACACAGACTGTTTGATGCTGCTCTGAAGTTGCATAAATGCATTTGTGACTCGCTAATGTTATTTGGTGGTTTATTACACCATCTGAGTAAAGGACTGGATAAATTTTCACACTGGGGAGGCGACAGTAAACATTTGTTAGTCATATAGTGGTGTTTTGGCTTGCAAAACACCTTTTGTTTTTTACACTGCCTAAACTGACAGGAGTGCTTTCGGTTATGACAAAGTAGTTTAGGGCAGCACTAATTCATGTTTATTTACACAGAACCAAAGCTGTGTCATGTCATCTTTAATGCTGGGGCTGAGGTTGTTCAGACCTGGCATATTTTAGGTCTGTTTTAATGCATCATTGCCTCTTTACACAGAACTTTGAGCCGACTCCGAGACACCTAGTTTTACGCCATTCCAACATCAGTGCAAACAGGCAAAATTTCATTGGTTTAGATATAACTTATTAGCATATGTGATGATAAACAACCATTAGTGAGGTATTTGTGAATCTTTTAATGTGGTTGTTGCGGAGTTAGCCATTTTCCTGTTTTTCCTCTTTGAATATGTTAATATGCCAGTCTGTCTTTACTTCTCATTTGTTTCTTCTTCCCATTGGACACTTCTGAAACGCTCTGCATTACAGACCCTTTTATTAATTTTTAATCACTGCAGAGGTATAGATAAACATACTGATACATTTTCTTTCAAACTTTTTCTTAATTTGTTTATGACTAGGAGGAAGGTTAAAGTTGAGCCAGAATGCGATGACAATATGGTGACTTGCAGTCAGATCGTGTATGACTGTTATGCTTCAGAAAAAACTAATCAAGTAAGTGTGTTCACCTTATGTAACATTTAACATGCACAGCATTTAAGAAAAAGGTTGAATTGTCTGTTATTCTGTCTTGTAGGCATTCAGCTCATCCACTACTAGTATTTGCAACAACTATGTGGTCTATGAGGATATGCAGTCCCTGGTCAATGTGCTTGATTCAGAGATGGGCCAGAGCATGCGTGTGTATGGCAGCACCTTTCTGTGGTTTATTCCGTTTGTCCGCTCCATAATGGAACTTCCAGAGCTTAATGCCTCCTACATTAGTGAGGTCATTCATTACCTTTGCGATAAGATACTAGATAATCGACACATGCTGACTGGACAGACGAACATGTGCGATAAAGTGACAGAGTTTTTCATCCGTATCCTTATTCAAATTGTTGAGCTACATTGTAGTGAAGGTCGAATGGGAATACTTTCTCGCTGTGCCCCCAAGTGGGTAAAAGTAATTGTCATGTGTACCGTCCAATCGGATGAAGTGTTGAATGCTGGAACAGCAGACAGGATGGGTGTGACCAACAGGGTCAGTTCAACCTCAAAAACACTTGGAGGAGCTGGCAGACCATCTGCACCTGGAGGTGGTGTTGGTGCCATAATCATGGGCTGCATCACTCTGATTCGACTCCTGTTAAAGGAAGGGATACGAACTGGATCTGACAAACGCTTTACCCTCTATTTGAGTTTGCTTAACAAGCAGCTGCGCAGTGTGCCAGTCACACGATGGAACCTAACAGAACCTCAATATCAAGAACTTCAACAGTGTTTAGTAAAAATTGCCCAGTCAATGCCAGAAAGACCTGCTGCTTCACCTTCTATACCTCCATCTACACCATCATTAGAAGTGCCTTTTAATTTCAAAAACTCCTATAATCAGCAACAGAGAGACCAAGAGGCTGGCCCAAGCAGAGCCGGAGATGCATCTGCTTTTATTAAAGAGAATCCACTTCGGGAATGTTTCTCAGATGAGGATAACTGCAGTGGTCTTAAGGATGTTGTAAAGGTTAAGAAGCAACCTCCTGATCCAGTGTTGGTTTCAAAGCTAAGACCTGTTGTTGAGTTGACACGCATTAAACCGGACTTGGGGAAACTGCAGGAAATTCGGTCCAGATTAAATGATAACCAGAATTTATCAAAGATTGAAGCTATAGCCCAGAGGACATCTGGTAAACCAGAGGCTGGTCAGTGCAGAGTCAATACTGACCAGGATGAGCTGGAACCCTTGCCTGTGAGCTTTCATTCTTTAACATTGCGACCTGTGACTTCAAACCAGGAGAAATGTGGTTTTGGAGTTGACAGAGAGGATGATGATGATGATGAGCCTCTTGATATCAGAAGAAACCGCTTACTGAAATCTCAGAAGTCTGAATCTTGTGATTCTGTTGTGGACATTAGAGATGATGGACAAATGTATACCAAGCCCATGTGCACCTCAAAGGAAAAGTCTAGTACCTTTATTTCTGATGATGACGTTTGTGAAATTGATCAAAAGTCATCAAAAGAAGTGTCTAGTGATGAGAGATGTGCACTAAAAAATACATCTCCAGAAAGTCCTGTTTTACCTGAGAGTCCAGGCCGAGACTATGATGATCTTAGTGAATCGCAAGTCTTTGAGTTTGAGACCCAGCAGTATGTGGCATCTGCTTGGGGTGCTTCTGATTTTGAGACATCAAATAAGCCACCACAGCTTTCTTCTGTTACTGGTGAAAATTCTCCCTCATGGAGTTCAGAGACTGAATTGATTCCAGATGAGGATATTGAGAGGGCCTGTCAGCAAGCAGAAGAGAAGATCAGACAACAGCAACAACAACAGAAGCCAGCTGGTTCGTGTGCATCTTCCTTGCCCAAAAAGACTAGCCCTGCCGAGTACAATGAATTCATTAAACCAAAAACTCCACCATTAAATAATCAGAAGATCATAAAGTGTAATAAGACAGATATTAGGCAGCCTAAAAAGCCATTAATAATTGAGCCCCTTGCCCATAAAATCGGACGCAACCCCCAAAAACGCATCTTATCTCAGGATTTAGAGGAACAACCCTCAACTTCTACATGCTCCTCTGACCTGCCATCTCCATCGTACAGCTCCATTTCTTCTACTTATTTTTTGTCAACCTCACGTGGCATTCCTGCTGTGGTTCCCCCAAAGAAGGTTCGTAAAGCTGTTGAGCCACAATCGACAGCAGAGCGTTTGGGATTAAAAAAGAAGGAAAGGAAGGCATTTGATCTTTCCCAGAATTCCTTGGACTCCGTCGCTAAACTGCGGGGTCATGGCCAGAGAGTGCAAGTGGAGCCACAACAGATAAGAAGGCGAGTATGTCGCACCACTAAGTCCTCTCCTCAGAAACGTATGAAAGGCAACAAGAAACTTCTGGCATCTCAGGACATGCAGTTTTTCAGGCAAAGTCGTGATAAGCATCAGAGGCCAGCAGTGACATCCCCAACAGCATTAGCTCCCAAACCAGCAAAGAGCTGCCAACCAGGAGATGCAGATAAAGATGATTTTGACTTTCTTCCCTGCCCTCAGCCTGATCATCAGCAGAATAATGAAAGAGCTGCAAAGGAAGTTAAAACCAACCATAATGTTGAAACCCATGACACAAGAGGTGACATGGGTGGACAAAACAGTACAGAGTCAAAGTACTTCAGAAATACAGATTTTGCCAGTGCTACTGTCCACCCAGGTGATTCAAAAACCGAGGCTGCAGAAGATGAGGTTGATGATGAATGGATGTTCCTTACTCAGATGGAACCCACAGACATGGAACTGTGCTCTCAATTGGACAATGAAGAATTATTCCTTACTCAAAGAGATCCTATTGACATGGACCTGGACATGGATGATGCAGTTAGGGAGTCTGATGCCCCAGGGCAACCAGGGTCTGTGGCACCTCCGGTTTCAAAACCTTTTGATTCAAATGATGATCATTTATTCTTGAAGCCTGGGATGTCCCCCATGTCTCAGAAAAAGGCCAAGCCTTCTACCACAAAAATCTACACCCCCAACTCACGCAGTGCCTCGCTTGTCCTGGAAATGGAAAAAGGAGATAAGCCTCTTGTGGCTAAAGCTAAGGTTGCCCGACTGGCCTCTGCAATGCCACCCCCAAAAGTAGCGACTACTGTGCAAGCAATGAAACCCCTTAAAACAATGACTACTGCGCCAGAAATGCAACCCCCAAAAACAATGACTACTGTGCAAGCAATGCAACCCCCAACAACAACTACTGTGCCTTCTCCACAATTCAGACAGCCATTGCCTTTAAAACAGACTCATCAACCTCTGGGCCATGCCCACAAGTCAGTGATTAGCTCTAAAATAAACTCTGAACCACCATCTTACAAAACATATCAAAGGCCTGAAACTAGAGTTCACAGACAAGGGCCCACAGTGGATCAGAGCCCAAAGTTTGACCTTTCAGTCTTGACCCAAGCTATCCTTAAATGGGAACACAGGATGCTTGATAATTACAAAACATTTGGCAGTCCAGATGACCTGTGCCATTTGCCACTAAAGGAATTGTCTGTTAAGTTCTCTAGCTATCTGGAGTACTTCAACACCTTATACCCTCTGCTGCTATTAAATACATTTGAAGAGGTGAGACTGCATCTGTAATTCCCAAATCTTTGTGTAGTTTGTTTCTTCTTTTGCTGTGCATGCCATTTATTTGAATGATTTGTAGACATAAGGTAAAGGTAAATGGAGTCTTATGATCTATGGAAAAATTGGCCTTGGACAAAATTGTGCCAGTGTTTAAAACATTTTTTTTTTTTTATAAAGATGGCTAATGAATGGCTCAAGGAGGGAAGGGTTAAACTGTTAGCAAAGGTCCAGAGTATTGAGTACAGCAATCGAACTGCTAGTGCCAACTTCATAGGTAAGTCCAGCCACTTTGAGCATTATAGTATTATATAGCCACAGTATGCTTATGCTGAGTGTCTATGGAAAGTGAGTTCTTTGGACCCAGGTTTAGTTTCAAATTGTTCTCTGGTTGTAGTGTCACTTTCTCCGGAAAGTGAAAAGAACCAACTGTATCCCAAAGAAGATGATCTTGTGCTGCTTTGGCTGCCAGAGAACATTGGGGCTTACACACACGATGAAGCTGAAATCCATGAACATCCTCATTTTGGTTATGTGTCCCGGTCCAGTGTTTCCAACAAAGGTCCAGGTGTGAGCCTCTATTAATGGGGTATTAATAGAGGTTGTGTACATTTTTGTGGCCACTGTCTAACCTCTTTTCTTCCCCCTTAGATACAGGCCCAACCTTAAACATGACTATTCAGACTCGTGGTAACGTGTCTTCAGTGAATGCCCAGGCTGTGCGGTGTGAGGTTATCGGGTCATTGATCAGTACATTTCGGGAGTTTCGGGCACTGTGTTCACTGCGAAATGGACCAATGTTGCGTCCTCTTCTTGCGCCACATGTGTCATATTTCACACATCGTCAGGATATCCAGCTGGTAATGGACATGCCTGTGAGTTTGACTTTTGCTTTCTTGTTCTATTAAAACGAATGTGTCCTGCTTAACAACTCAGCTGAGAAACTCTAGATAATATATTCAAGTATGCAAATGCTTGGACAGTGATTACAATTTTGTGGCTCCATTATATATTTACTTGTATGTATACCTAACATGCATTTTTGCATTACCGTACTGATAACAAATCTTAGTACTTAGTCTAGACATTTAAAAGTATCTATTCATTTAGTTTCTAGGGTAAATTGCACTCAGGATTCTCTTCCAGTTGTTGCCTTGATTGTAAATGACAAGATGTCTTTCAATACCTGCTGTAGTGGCAACTGGAAATGCAGTTATTGGTGAAATTTAACTATAGCTGGAAGCATTGACATTCTTATACTTCAGCAGAGGATGTTTCTGTAGAGTAAATTAAGAACTGCTCATGTTTTTTTTTAATCTCTGTGGGGTATGTGTAAACCTGTAGATGAATTTATTATTTTTTTTTTTGTCCTGCATACTCCACTATAATTCATGTTCTCTTTCTGCTTTTTAGGAATACAACGTGGATCAGTCCAGAGCAATAGCCTGTGGTCTTTCTATGATAAAGAGACCAGAGAAGATTCCAAAATTTCTACTGATTCATGGTCCTCCAGGAACTGGGAAGAGTAAAACCATTGTCGGCCTGCTGTACAAACTTCTGTCTTCGGTCTGTGGGTTTGTTTAAGTGTGCATGTATGTTTATGCATACATTGACATTCAAGCAGACTTTAAGCATGCGTGTAGCCTTTTTGCTGAGTGTCTGTTTTCCTGGCCAGAATGTTAACGGCGCTGTACCAGCAGGAAATTTTCCCTCCAAGTCTCGGAGGACGCGGGTTCTTCTTTGTGCTCCCTCTAATGCTGCCATTGACAGTCTGATGAAGAAAGTCATTGTGGTCTTCAAAGAGAAATGCCGTAACATCAATGCTCCACAAGGTGAAACATCTTCAAGGAATCTTCAATAACTGGCAAAATTCACAATCTTAGTATAAACACGCCACATTTGTGACCGCCTGCTTGGCCTTGAACTGTTTGTTTGCAGGTAATTGTGGTGACATCAATTTGGTGAGGTTGGGAAGTGAGAGAACCATCTCAAAGTCACTGAAACTTTTTAGCCTGGACCATCAGACCAGAGCTAGAGCACGTGAGAGATGAATACGAGCACCAATGTCACGAGTCTTCTACACACCGTTGAATTGTAAATGTATAAGTTGCTGTGCGTGTGTGCGCAGAGCGAGCCCAGCAGACTGTAGAAGCTGATGTACAGAGACAGAAGGAGCAACTGGATCAGAGCATTGATGTTGTCTCTCAGCACTGTGCAAAGGCCAGAAAAGATCCTCTTGAGGTAATGCATCTTTTCACACACAGATGGCAATATAGCAACAAGGGCTTTCCTGTTAATAATTAGGCCGGTTAATATTCATATATTCAAGCATGCATCAAAGCATGATTATTGGTTGTTGGTATGTAGTATGAAACCGTTTTTCAAAGGGCTCTTAAATTTAAATAATGTTGGTAAGAATATCAAATGTTTACTTTTGCTACACTTGAAATATCCATAATGCGGTGGTGTTAGCTTGGTCTTAAATGTTTTTGGGTTTCAATGTGATTAGTGAACCAAAAGAAGAGCCAGCTGTGTTTTGAAACGTTTCCTTATTGACTTTGTAATTTCACTGCAAAGTCTCTTACACAGAACTGAATTAAATACATTTTCATACGGATGTATTTTCAAAAAAACTGGACTGCATTTCCGGAATAGATAACATGGCCTCATTACATTGCAAAATGTTTTTCTTTAAGTAGAAATAAGTCAGCATTTTATTTCGAACTTGAACAAAAATGATTAATATCTCTAATACTCTATTTGAGCAATGTCTTATTGTAATGCTTTATTTGTCTTATTTCAATATGTTCTTAAATTTCTGTACCCTCATGAATTTTTAACAGTTCAAGAAATTAACTGAGAGGAAGATGCAGCTTCTAAAAGAAAGAGAAGGACTGAGTCGAAAGATTAAAGAGGTAAACTCATTTATTTTATTTATAGAGCCACAATAAATACTTGTAACTAATTTGTATCTCTCTATTTCTCTCTCAGTGCCGTGGTAAGCGGCAGGAATCTCAGGCTCTCGTGCTTCAGAATGCTCATGTCATCTGCTGCACACTTAGCACCAGCGGAAGCACTGTGCTGGAGAACGCCTTCCGTCGTCTTGGACATGAACCTTTCAGCTGTGTTGTCATTGATGAGGTGCTGACACCATCACAGTTTTTGTGCTCCAGTAAAAAGGATTGAACGAAAAATTTGTTAGTTGACTAATCAATTAGGACTGCTAGTACTGATTGAAAATTGTTGTCTTAAAAGTGTGTAATCCTTTGATAATTGGAACACCCTCCAGTCCACTTTTAAATATAAGCATCACTATACACAATTGCTAATTGTCAGGTGCTGTCCTTGATTCCCAAGCAATGTTGAACTGGGTCTTTGCTGTACAGGCCTCCTCCACCGCCTGCTGCCTGTTGTACATTTGCACTGGTCCCTATTTGTCTCCTTGTAGGATCCAGACAAGGTCCTCTCCTCTTTTTTTTTTTTGATATTAACATAGGGGGTCTGTGTTGGATCTCTCTTTGTTTGGCCTCTCACCTGGGACCAATTGACATAAGTTACCCTATACCAGGAGCTAATACTGTGTAAACATGGCTGCCAGGGTCGCAGAGGTATCCAAACCCTTCGCTGCATTAACGTGGTGATCGTAGGAGGGGGAGTGTTTGGTATCATTTGTAATAGTTGTATTTTTATTTAGCTTGTCATGTTGTGCAGTTCTGTTTATCTACAGAATTTCAGGGTTCACAATGACATAAATCATAAATACTCAGAACCGCTTTGTCTGTCTTTGCACATTTTTAGGCTAGTCAGGCTAAAGAAACTGAGACGCTAATTCCCATGCTGTATCGAAGTCCTGTTGTTGTCCTTGTTGGTGATCCCAACCAGCTTCCGCCAACTGTTGTCTCCACGGTAACCAAAAATAATTTGGTACTATTTTGTCCCATGTATTGCCTTTTTAGTTTTTTAAAGCTAATGACAAACTTTGTCTGACACTGTATAATTTTGTATTGTTGTACAAGATAATGTGAAAAGCGCTATACAAATGTGAATTGAATTGATAATTGCTACTAAATATTAATGATATTATTAAATTAGTTTAAGTTCATGCGTGTTTTCTATATGTTTGAACAGAAAGCCAAGAAGTTAGGCTATGACCAGTCTCTTATGGCGAGGTTATGTGAAAGCCTCCATCAGTCCAATCCACAACCCTCGCCGATCTTCCTCCTCAGTGTGCAATATCGCATGCACCCCGACATCTGTGAATTTCCCTCCAAATACATTTATGACAACAAGCTTAAGAATGACTGGTAGGTGTTAACACTGCTCACAGAAACATGTTTTCAAAGTTTACTGGTTTACATGCCAGATATATGTAGAGGGAAAGAGGGAAGATAGTTCTTTAAAACCAGACCACCCCCATTTTTGTCACAATGTGTAGGCAGGGGCAGTGCAGGCAGTATGACATGGAGCAGAGGTTCTCAGAGTTAAGACGACTCAGGTTATTAAGAGGACCGTGCGAGTGGTGAGTGCTTAGCACTGTAAACTGTTAAGCAAACTAAACCAAATGTCTCCAGCTTGAATCTAAAGATGTTATAGTGAAGATTTCATCCTGCTTGTGATTGATTCTCACCACACTCCGTTAACACCAAGAAAATAACAAAAGTGTTAACTGCAGACAGTAGTTTTGTTCACACCAAGAATGAAACAAAGCAAGCCGTTCATTTATGTGCTTTATTGCAAGATGTTGTACATAACTATTTATGATAATACAAATTCACATGCAGTACAAATAAGAATGTATGATATAGTGGGGGTTTTTTTACCTCATGATATTGCATCAATAGTTTATATCCTTTAAGTCATTTGGGGATGTTTATATAATTAACAAATTAATAAACAGGTGGTTAAGATATTGTCATACTGCGATTCAGAGTTTGCCTATAATGTATACAAAGAGACAAACTTTTGGGGTTTTAGATATGTAAAACTTGACTTGATGTCAGATGGTTTTGTCATCTATGTGGATGTGAATAAGGTCGCATCATTCTATTTCGTCTTGTATTAAAATCCTGTGAGCAGTAAATGTCTGATCTTGGTGGGAACAGACCTTGAACGTTAATACTGCATTCTGTGATTAAACTCCTGTTGAATGACTTCCTCCTAATACTGCACATGTTGTCAGTTTTGTCTGTGGCTGTAATGTATTAATTGAGCACTGTATGCACGTGCATATAATCAAAGCTGATGTGTGTGTTGGCATTTTTTAACTTTCTCCTATTTCCAAGTGGTTAATATGTGGACTTCAGATTTATTATTCTCACTTCTGTTTATTATTCTGCATGTTTTTATCCCACAGTGAGACTGCTCAAAAGCGCTGTTCCTTCAGCTGGCCCTTTAGACCCTACAGAGTTTTCGACGTGACCGACGGCAGAGAGTACAAGGAAGGAGAGTGAGTGATGGAGGGGTCAAACGGGACCGGGGTTTTCCTAGTGCTTGTGCTCTAACACTTACTGTTTCTTTCTATTTGTCAGTTCATTTATTAACCCTAAAGAGGTAAGGCTGGTCAAGCTGCTGTTAAAACGGCTGGGTGAGAAGCAGTCTGTGCGTGTGGGTGTCATCACACCCTATAACGCCCAGAAACAAAAAATACTGGAGGCCACCAGACAGCTGGCTGTCGAAAAGCACCTTCAGTGAGTCTTGTTTTTTGTGTGTCATTCTAAAGGGAGCAAAAGCAAGATTTCTGTTGAAGTCTTTTAGAAAGCTGCATTTAATTGAATGGGACAATTTAGACAATAATGGAGAGAATGATTCGTATGGGTTTGTTCATGTCAGATTAAATATGGTGCTAGCTTGGGTCTGTTGAGCACTGGGAAAATGAACATAATTAGGCTGCGGTTTTGTTTTTTTTTTTTTTTTTTTTTTTTTTTTTTTAATGAATGTAAATGTGTTCTAGGGTGGAAGTGGATACTGTTGATGGCTTTCAGGGTCGAGAAATGGACTGCATTATTGTTTCTTGTGTAAGAGCCAGCAGTGAAATGGGTTCCATTGGGTAAGTGTGTGGTTCATTGTGTGTAGTAATGTTTGGGTGTCAGTGCTGAAATACTCATGTTTCTTGTTGAAACTTTTACAATATTTAATTCCTCTTAAGGTTTGTTGGAAATCGGCAAAGGATGAATGTAATTATTACCAGAGCCAAGTTTAGTCTGTTCATCCTGGGACATCTATGCACACTCAGGGTAACTACACACAAGTACACAATGGCATCCTTTGAGGACAGTTTGAGGGCAGTTTTCAATGACGTGTTTTTTGCAGGAACAGAGTGATTGGGGAGCATTAATTGAAGATGCTGGAAGACGTGGGATTATAATCAAGACACAGGAGCGACACTTTCATAGTGATGTGAAGAAGATTCTTAAGCAAGATCCGCTGTCTCGTAGTCTCTCTCATCCCCCAATTTGCAGGCCGAGCACTATGGCCTCACCTGTCACTCATTCTCCTGTGGAAATGGGCCCACCCTCCACTTCACGCACACATGTACGACAGCATCAGATGCCACGGCTAATACCTTTAGATTGCCCTGAAGATCCACAAATGGCTGAGAGGCCCACAGATCCCCGCTTTGCAGAGCGCCATCCAATCAGAGACCAGCAGCAGAACATTGAGGGGAGGGGCTTATCAGTGTCACACCAGCCAGCACGCAGAACCAGTTCGTATGGTGCAGACTATCGAAATACCGGACACTCTTCCCGATACCCTTCGAAACATCACCATTACTCATCACCCAGACGACACAGGAGATAAATTAATGATCCCTGTTTTTATTTATCATTAAAGTGTCACAATTGCAAAAAAATTGTTTTTCCCACATCTATGCATCTAAAGTGTTGCCGCTGTAGTTTTGAAAACGTCTTCCTCAAATTTGCTGTATTAAAGCATGAAATATTGAAATGTCTTCATGCAAATGAAGATTTCCGTCATGTTCTGTACAGCAGTGTCAAACACGTTTAAAAAAAAAAAAAAAAATAACCATCATTTGGTGTTTGGGTGTTTTTGTACTTAATGAATGTAACATTTAAGGTTTTTGCAGACACTGTTTTGTTGTGTAAATGCATTGTGGATGAATGTGGTTGGTTGGTGTTTTATACTGACTTTTTTAAACTTACAAAATGAGGCAAGTATGCCTTTTCTGTTGAGCATGGCTTATTTTTGAAGTCACTTAGAATTGGCACTTTACACAGGATCCAAAAATAGAACCAGGAAAAACGTAGCGAAATATTTTAATTTCATGTATAAAAAGTTGTTTAAATTGTGGGGAGTTAAGTTTGAAGTTGAACAGTACTAGCCAGAGTACTTGTACAAGTGAGAACAGCAACTGAATTATCCACCTGTTGTTGTGGAATTTTGTTTTTATCTTTTGTGACAGTTTTATAAAGTGTAAATGAAGAGAACTTTGTTTTGTACTGATGCACTTTCATGTGCTTTTTCATGTGTTCTTTATAGAGCTGTGCAGAAGGGAAATAAAAAATCTTTTTTAGTTTGCATTGCATTTTGTTTTTGTAGTGTAAGATTCAGTATATAAATTGGTTTGGCATCCATGCAGCCGTTTAGGTATTTTTGGGGGGGTTTTTGTGTGTGTGTATGAAAATGTGGTGCCTTACAGTGATTTGGCATTATACATTACAAAGCTACAATGGGGTAAAACGAAAACTGTCCAGCAGAGTGATAAAACAGTGTGGTCAAGTCTTAGAAATGCATATTAAATTGAACTGATAACTGCAACTAAATGTTGATGGCATTTTACTAAATGCATTTGACAACCTTCTCTGATCTTCCTCAGTGTGCAATAGTGCATGCACCCTGACATCTGTGAATTTCCCTCCAAATACATTTAAGACAACAAGCTTAAGAATGACTGGTAGGTGATAAACAAGTGTCTTCAAAGTTTACTGGTTTACACGTCAGATATAGGTAGAGAGAAAGAAGGATGATCATTCTTTTAAGCCAGACCACCCCCATTTTATGTCTCAATGTGATGGCAAGGGCAGTGTGACTCAGTAAAGTTAAAAATACATTCATTTTTAACGCAATGACTGCACTCAGTGTTGGTATTACGTGTGACAGGCTGCCTACAAATGGAAAAATGTCATCCATTTTTGATTGTGTTATCTAGTTAATTTTCTCTTTATTTCTACATGATCATGAGGTACAGTAGATAAATAAGGTAGGTCATACAGTTTCCTGCACTATGGCTTTACTTCCATTGAGGTAAATAAAACATATATTGATATATTGCTCCTGCAACACTATGTAAAGCGCATTTATAACAGATATTATAAGACTATTTCCTTTAACAGGAATGCACAAAGCATGACAAAACATTTGGCGTAATCCGCAGTCACAGCTGTGTGTGTGTTTAATAAATATAAAGTGTTATAAAGTGTGGAGGGATGTACGATTTCACAATAAGGTTGTGAAGTGACCGCGTGTCGTCGAGCATGTCCGCCAATTTTCTGAGGTGAGTCAGTTTTCACTTGGGCCTGGTTTCAAAGACAGGCCGCGTGTTAAGCCAGGACTAGGCCTGAGTTAAATCAGGACAGTTTAATAGCTTTTATTAACCCGCCTTAGAAAAACATTACTGGTGTGCATCTTAAAACAAAACAGTTTACCGATATATTTCAAGAAAAGTAAACGTAAATGGCGCGTTTAAAACAGACACGTGTGGTGTCCGTTTCACCACAAGGGGTCGCTATGTATCCGCATGTATGTGTATATATATATATATATATATACACACACACACACACACACACACACACACACACACACACACACCATGTTACTGTACTTCGAGGTACTTAAAGAACATCACGGTGCATGTAAAGCAAGCATATAAAGTAATATCATGGTGATCGTTCGTAAGATTTCATATACAATCATGTACAATATAGCATGTTTCCCCACATTGACAACAACACTTCAGACTGATGAGTGTTTTGAGAGTATCGGATCATATACCAGAGTATAATCATTTTAATCATGTTTCTACATTTACAAAATGGTGAAATTGAAGCTTTGGAGCCATAAAGAACCGTCCTGATGTTTTCTCTCTGTGTGCTGTATTGATATTCTGAGGAAGGTAATCGATGCTCGCTGACTAAGGTAAAAGGTCTGATCCTCTCAGGTGCAGAAGCTCAGCGTGAGGCCCTTGACTTGCCTCCTGTGATGTGACACAGCGTTTTTCTCTCATCAAAAACATGCCTGCTCAGCAAGCCTTGGGATCTTGCTTTTGTTGTAATTTTACATTATTGGAGCAGTATTCAGTTATGTTGTCACACTGGCTCAGATGTTATTTTCAGAGATTTCATAAACCTGGTGACCGCACTGTCCGAAGAATAAACAGAGAACTCTCTTTGGGTTCCTCTACAACTGATGTAATTTATCTGAAGTGTGTCTGACTGTTACACAAGACCAGAACCACTGTAAGCTGGTCATTCCTACAACTGCTTCTCTTTCTGGTTCTTCAGTACATTTTTGTGTCCCAAACTGCGTTATTGTGACATCACTTCATCAAGTAAACATGTTTTAATTAAATAATGTATATTCTCCCCAGCTTAGACCAAGTTTATATTCTGTTCCAAGTTGTGTTAGTAAGTCTTGGTCTAGCTTTTGGACTAGCAGATGCTGGTTGTCTAAGAAAAGCATAGGTAAAAAGACTGGCTTGGATACAAGCACACTAGTCTCACCTAGCCAGACCTTCAGACTGGATGGGACAGGTAGAAGGTCTGGACCCCATCACAGCTTTGATTGGCCAAGGACTGCTCATGAGGCCATATGACTGACATTCAGTCACAGTTCGCTTTGTTCAGTGTCTCATTTTCAGGTGGACTGTTAAAGTTAAATGCGATGCATGTCCCCCGGACATCCTGTAGAAATCAACCAATCAGATGATGACTTTGAAACTCCTGAAGTGTTTACAGTTAAGTGTGCAATATGCATCAGACATTCAGCCAGTGGTCCATGGGCATGACATCTGAGACTAACACTACAAGTACACCAACCAAAACTCAATATATGTTGGTCACCAGCTACATGCATTTTTGCAGCGAAGATTTTTTAGAAGTATTTAAAACAAATGACAAAACAAGCATATTTATTTCTTAAATGTTATAGAGTTCAAAGGGTTCTGCATAACAGGATTAAGTTTCTGGATTTATATTAATCAGAATTATGCTAAAATGAAATATGAATATGGTTTTAAATTGTCAATGTGGTGCAGAAAAAACTCAACACAGAAACAATTCAAACATGGCCAAGTAACAGTCACATTTACTGTAGTGTTTACAGTGTCATAAAATTTAATTTGTCTTGTAGTTCTGTAAATTCGTTAACCATCACATTTACAGTGTAATAAACCCCATCCCGTACATTTCTGTAGAGTTTGCCATCTCATAAATTCTGTATTCTGATTTTAACATTAGTACATTAAATGTGTAAATTCATACTTCCATGACAGCCAACTTTACAATGCACAGTGGAAACTCTACATTATAGCTCCTCGTACGATACTTTGTGCTGTAACATTTACAGTGTAATAAAACCTTTTTGCTTTATACGTAGATAGCTGTAGATCCAAACAAAAATATTCTCTACCAAAAATATTCAAATAATGTGGGTTTATAATATTAATTAGATTTGATTAGATATCTTCTTTCATGAGTTGAATACCGTGTCCGTGTCCTGAATACTGAATACTTCGTAAATATTAATGCTCTCTAACTGTGGCAACAAACATTCCTATAACAACCAGCGGTACAGTGCCTAAAATTTTATTTAACAAATATCACAATAATATTCATACTCTTTGCGTTTTTTGAATAACAGTGAGCGCTCCTTACATACATCTGAAAACTGCAGCGAAGTGTAAAAATGTGAAGCAAGGTTTTCCTGTTTTTATGTAAAAACAACCTGATTTCCGCCGCTATCATGGTGTTGTGCGGATGCGCCTCTTCTTCAGCCAATCAGAGTGAAGGAAGTGCGCTGAGCGTTGAGTCTTGCAGCCACTGCGGAGGGAATGAGCTTCTTGTTGGTTTGTTTGAATTAGTTGTGTGTGTTTGCCGTTTTTTGGTATGTTTCTTCTTCAGCGTATATGTGAGGCGCATTAAGTATGTCGAGTTCCATATATTTCCAGCTGTGGCTGAGTCTGTTTGATTCTCATACATGATCTCCTGCAGGGTGTTCTGCACCCTGTAGAGGGCGATGGTGAGCGTCTGTGCCCTCTGCGCCCACTGCTGGTGAAGCAGAGGTATTTCAGGAAGTTGCAGGGCCCAGCAAGATGGTGAGGAGCGGGCACAGAAGCAGAGCAAGGCTCAGATAGAGCGTGTTTGCGGCATTACACTTTTTCCCTCCATCACAGCGTGACTGTTGGCACAAAATGCCCTTAAAGTCTGGTGCACAGATACAGCGCTGGTTTTGAAAACATGTCCCCCCATTCTGGCACAAGAGTAGCTCCTCATCACACACGTTTGCTGTGAGAAGAGGAGAAAAAGTTACAGCTTTTTGTTCAAGGTTGCAAAAAAGCTTCCCTCAGTTAAAACAATAAGTGAAAATGACATATTTGTCCGATATGGTACCCATATCCGAAATGTGACCTGCATTTAACCCATCAATGGTGAGGAGTGAACACACTGCAAGCCATGAATACACACACTTGGAGCAGTGGGCAGCACATTACTGCACCCGGGGAGCAATAATCACATTCATAGGATTTAGCCTTGTATATTAAACAAACATATAATCTTTAGAAACTGTACTTTAAAATATCTTGGTCTATCCTTGTATCTTTTGTAAGTGGATTACCGTAAAAGTGATTTTTTTATTTGTGTTTACAAACTGAGTTAATATTGTCTTCTTGGTTATAGATAGTGTGTCACAGATGTTGTCAATAGAGCTTATCTTGTTTTGTATCCAGAACGTTCCATTTAATAAGAACATCTTCCAGGCAACTCTACAGCAATTGTTTTTTAACACAATCATGCAAATACACTGATATTCTTTCTCTACTGTATCTCTCTCTCACACACACACACACACACTTATCTATCTAAATGCGTACATTTCATAGACTTCTGTTGTTTTTATACACAGCAAGTATTATAGTCAATATACCCTAACCCACACTCTAACCCTAACATAAAACGTATAGTGGTTTTACTAATGAGGACATCCGCAAAGTACACACATGCATACACACACAACCCACACACATGCATACACACACACACACACACACACGCACAAAGCACTAATTATTATAGGGTGGCTTGAATCTGTGTCACATTTAGCATGAGTGTCTGGTGTCATTAAAAGGTCATGGGAGTTTGGGTACTAATGAGACCAGGTGCTGCACACCTGACCCCAAACTGTCTCATTGCCTCAGCAGTGAACAATGAATGTGTGTGTGGGTGGGTGTGGATGTGTGTGAGAGAGAAAGAGGACAGGAGAAAATGATAAAGAGGGGGTGGCTAAGGCTATGTTTATAATATATAGCAGCATACTACTTTTGCTATTTGTGCAGTAAACAGTATATACACTGCATGCTATTTTACAGACAAAGCAAATTTTCTGCATTTAAGAAATACCCAGATGACCTGCTACGACCACAGCACACTGTGTGCATAAATGTGGGAGATGTGAACATGCTGTATCCCACAATGCAATGTGCTCAACTTGATCTTTGATTTACAGTATGAATGAACCAACTTCTTGAAAGAACTGGCTTGTTTTGATCTGTCAAAAGTTAAGACATAACATTTCAGAAAGCCAAATGCCCATATTTAATACTAAAATTTAAGTGGACGGCTCTTATTAAAATAAAATAAATGAGCGATGTGGTGAGATCATGTTACAGCAAGTTTCAGTTTTAAACATTTATATTTGCATTGAATTGTTTCACATGCTATTAATAAAAACAGTAGACAGTATGCAGTGTGTAGTATGCACTACGTAGTATTTTAAACATAGGTTTTATTCCATTCTAAAAATAACCTATGAAAAAAGCCACCTGCGAGGGGTTAGTGGACATCTCAATCATTTTGCATGATGTGTTTTACAGTATCTTAACTGTAAAAACATGTTCAAATCACTTTAGTCATATAAGAACATTTTATACCTTTAACTAAAAACTTAAATTCGCTGCATTTACAATAACCAGTAAACAGTCCCAGCATGTTGATCCACTTAACCCTAAAAGATGAAAACAAATGTATTTAAGCAAAATGACTAATCCAGATCTGTGTGTGTTTTCCCTAATGGATTCCCTCTGTTCTCTCTCACACAGGGTAGCGGTTTTGGCTGTGGGCCTGTTTCATCTTAAAGATGGATCACAGGGAAAATGCAGAGCGCAGGGCTTCTGAAATCATCTTGGGAATCCAGGTACAAATGTGATCATTACCCCACAAACCAGTTTCCAATAAACAAGAGCTGCTTAGAATTTGCAGATGTGCAATGAGAACATTATTTCAATCCACAAACAGTGAAACTGAGGACAGAAAACTAATTAGACATTATTCAGATAGAACCGCCAAAATGATGTTTTAAGGTGCCAAAAGTATTTGTTCAGTTTTTTGTCATTTATATAGCTTAACAATGTCCATAAGTTCAATTTCATCCTATGATAGTCAGGGCCACAACATCCTGCAAAATTCATTAAACATGAAGGTGAGTAAATGATTAAAGACTTTATTGGGTAAACTTTTCCTTTAGTTTAAATTATCTCTAGTTACTAGTGCCTAAATATTCAAGAATAATTTCCTTTTCTGTGGAAGATGTAGTATTGTTCTCCAAACTAACTAATAACTGCCATCCAGAGCCAGTAATATTGTAAACATTGTTACTTTAATTTAAGAAAGCTGTTAGTGAACAAAAGTTTTTTATGAGTCTGGAGGCAATTAATATGTGCTTTACACTTGCAGTTGGCAGGAGGGAATGGAGGCCAGTGTACACTCTGACATTGATTTGTTCATTAGAAGGGAGAAGTGAATGAAGGCTAATTGGAATGTACTTAATGAATTTGGGGGGTACTTACGGAAGCAGCCTTGTTTCCAATAGTAACCAGGGAGACATTCATCACATTTGACTCCAGCAGCACCTTCTTTACACTGGCAGAACCCGGTTCCATTACAGCGATCGTGCACAGAGCCCATTGTGTTACAGTTACATTCTAACAAGATAAAGAGAATAAGAGACAGTTTCATTTTTTTCTGAATATTTCTGTTAATTACAGAGTGCCAAGTTTACTTTTAGCTTATTGGTTGTTTTCACTGTTGATTGGCTGTTTAAACTGAGCTATTTCCAAGTTTATTTTGCTAGTTCCCCAAAGAACTTAGTGAACATACTGTGTACTGTCGCTTTAAATGTAAACGAAAGTGTTTCTTTGTTTATATTCTTGTTAGAAACTACACGCCTATATTTTAAACACATCAGCATATATTCTGTTGGGCTTACGGCCAAATTTATTAGAGGACAATTGTCTGGACTATTGCACTTCTGTGAAAAATCCTGAAAATAGACAGTATAAAGTGAGTGGTATTGGGATCTCAGGATGAGGTAAATGTTCTCCTCGTGGAGATCTCGATGTTGAGTCTGTGCCATGTTGGCACCTGGCACACACCCGATGGGGGCGGGCTGATTTGTGCTGACTACCCAGCATGCTTTCATTTACCCTGCACCCTGCGTCCTCTTGCGGCAGATGGATTCACATCTCCGTCCTGCTTCTCTCAGCATCCGGTTGGAACCAGAGTCACTGATTTAGAAGGTGTCACATCCGGGTTTATTTCTGGAAGTTTATCTGAGTGCTACTGGGAATCTCTAATTTGACGCTTCCAGGTGGATAATGTTGCACTTTAACTTTGTTGGCCACGGCGTCCTGCACAGCTACTTTCCTTCTGTTCTATCTATCTATCTATCTATCTATCTATCTATCTATCTATCTATCTATCTATCTATCTATCTATCTATCTATCTATCTATCTATCTATCTATCTATCTATCTATCTATCTATCTATCTATTGCTCTTTCTTGCTCTTTCTCGCTCTCTCTTTTTTCTTTATTTTTATTTCAATCTTTTTCATTTTTATCTTGTATTGTGTCCCCAGTAACTGTTGTACTCATTTTGTTAAATGCTGGAGGGATTTCCTGGATATTTTTTCTTTCTGTCTGAAGATTTTTTGATGCAGATGTCCTGGCAATTGGATATGCCTGGCACCCACTTCAGTGCAGTGTACTGGGACGGACCCTCTTTAAACATTAACTCTCCTACTTCCACAGTAATTTCTGCTGAATTGCTTTTAGTGTCTAGAACTGTACAGCTCTGCCCTCGGGAGTTTTAAAGCCTTCAAGTGCAGTTGAGAATATTATAATTTTGAGTTATGTGCACATGAATGACCATGTGAAGTTTTATTTATACGTGGGGAAACTACATGTCAGTGGCTACATGTAATTTTGGGTCTTTTTGTGTTAAGCCAGTCAGTTAAAACATGTGAAGATGTTTCTTTAGCATGTATTTGAGATTCTGAATTATGTGCACAACTTGTTACTTCTTGTACAAGTAACATATCAGCTGAAATATTCTCTACAAAACACATACACTGTACTCACCGATGCACACATTCTCATCATCAGGCTCGGCAGACGTGTTTTTGTAGAAGCCCATGCGACAGTGCTCGCAGTTCTGACCTCGCGTGTTGTGTTTGCAGCTCACACACGTGACAATATTCAGGAAATCTATATAACTGCAGCGATTGGAGTGTCCGTTACATTCACAGTCTGGGAGTGAAAGAGAATTACTGGATTCAAATAAAGACACATAAAAAGAGAGACATACAAAATGTAGGACACATATAGAACACATATGATGGGATGGAATGTTATGCTGAGTTCAGTGTTTCAAGCCCTGATTACTGAGATCTTCAGACACTGTCCTCTTCTGAGAAATGTTTGTGTTTAGAATATGACCATCTTTTGAATATAAGCCAAACGTGTGTTTAAGGTGAATCACTAAATGTGAGGTTGGAGACAACAGGTTATCTTTAAATCATGCATACTCTACACTTCTGTAGAATGTTCAGTTCACTTATAATGTTAGTCAGGGTCTCATGGCTGCTTTTTTACCCTGTCTCTGACCTTTAAATTTAAGCAGGCTGTTTTTTTTCAGATTGTTCTTTTTAAAGATCTTTTATGCTAACTGGATTTTGGTTTTGCTGGGTACAGTGTAGACTGTGGGGAGGGTTGCTGTTTTGAATTGTGAACAGGATGTCTACGAACTACATCAAACTAGATGCCTCAGTTTGTGTCTTTCCTGCTGTACATGCATAGTACTGACAGATGAAATGGAGATTTGTGTGTGTGTACTGCTGACAGAGCGATATCTCACACACTCTTATGAGAGTCCTTCTCACTCCACATGCATATGTATGTGTGTATGTGTATGTGTGTGTGGCGATGGTAAACGTGTGTGGACTGCAAGGATGATGGAAAATCTGATGACAGGAGTGTTGTTAAAAAGCAGTTGTTTTATCCGTTTTCTATAGCAGATCTTTTTGTCACTCAGTTTGGTGTCTTCCTTTTCACTTCACACCTGTCCTGTTTGCTTCTGTGTTCTTCAGTGCTCAATGTCTCTTTCCTTCTGTCACTCACAGAGAATCAATGGTCAGTTCATCAATGAACCACGACTGAGGGAGAATCATTGAATCTGAATCAGTCTCTTTCACTTCACTAGTCCAAGTCCCCCAGCTAACAAATTTGTTTGTAAGAATGTTTCCATAATGTTTTTAAACATTTTTAAAACCTCTCACTAACTACTTAAGTATAACATTCTCATATATATGATATATAACATTAAAGAAATGTTCCACTGATGTTACTGCAAGAAACAAGAAAGGTGTAATCAGTTATTTTTTGTTCAGTATTAGCCCTTGATAACCGTATATTAGAATAACATTTTTGATATATGATATATAATGTAAGAAAAACGTTCTACCAATGTTACTGCAAGAACTTTTTGATAACTTTGAGAGAACTTTTACAGAATGTTAGCCAGCGTCCTGAGAATGTTTCCTGCTCGCTGGCTAAGGACTTCATTGCACCTCTCAACACAAGCACCTCTCACTGGTTTGACCTCCACTTGAAAATGTTGCAGTTAGCATCACAGTGGGGTAATTTAGATGAAATGCTGGGTAGCCAGAAAGCAAGAAGTGTTCAAAGCAAACAGTGAAAAACGTGAAAGCAAATGAAAGAGAAACCATGCACATGATCTGTGATACATGACAGAAAGAAAAAAATACACTTTTTCCTGTTATGATTTTTTTCCTGTTATGATCACTTTTTTGATGTTATGATTGATTAACTGTTATGATTAATATTGTATATTGTGTTTTCAGTCTGTCTATTTGAATTCAGCTGAAAGCAAAACAGTCCTCTAATGATACTTAATAGTGACAGAATCTTCAGATGCACATTAGATGCATATTAATCAGACCATTTAATCAGCTCTCCAAACTCAGTTATTTAAGCATTTTTATCATTTCAGAAGTGTGTTTCAAATATTTATGCGTGTTTTAAAAGTGAGAGAAGTACAGAGCCTGTCTCAGCACACAGGAACCGGCAAGTCAATGAAATATAAATGAACGCTCACCACACGCGTTTTGAACAAACTTAAAACAAACTTACCTTATATCACGCATAACAGAGAGAAGCAGAGATGGAAGGATTGATGGCAGAGAGTTAGAATGCAGGATAGTAACACAAGGGAAACGTAATGAGACACAGACGCCTCTCTACTGCCTGAAGTGTGATGACATGTTCTAGATCTCTCTAGAGTACTGCTTATTCATTCATATCACTGATGTGATGGGTTCCAGAGCTCCTTGTAATTCCCTATAACTCTGTTATATAACTGATAGTTCTGGCCCTGAGTGTTGATTGCTCAGTAGCTGTAAATTATTCTCTATAGAACCGCTATGACCTCTTTATTGAGCTTCTGTTTAGATCACTGTGTAGCAAATAGCCTGTGGACAGAAGACAACAGCGACTGTCCTCTCCTCCAGCATCCCAGAATGTGTGCGGAGGTATTTTTTCCATAGCGATTGTATATACTGTATTTTAATAGCTAAAATGTGTTTTAGAAAATTCATTTTAAAATGCATTTTAGAAAATCAATATGATTTGTACTTCCACAACCCTACTTTTGTGATCATCACAGTGAAGTTGTCATCAGCCAAAACATGCACATCTATTTGAGTCAAATAAAAAATATGTTAACTTCACACTGGGTAAGAATCTGCAGTTTTATGCACTACATTATTTGTTTCTGTTGTTTTTTTATTGTCTCTCATTCGTTGTGTATGTGCACACCCTCACACATTTTTGGTACCAATAGACTGATATTTTTTTTAAAGCATAAATGTTAAGAGAACCTATAACTGTACAGTGAATGATAAAGATGTTTTGGTTATGATGATGTTGTATGTATCACATTCAGTTACTTTGCCAGTGGTTATCAGTAGATCTGACATGTGCTGGTTTGTGGAGAGATACACTGGTCCATGTGCAATCGTGGTTGTTTGTATTTCTGTTGTAGTTTGCATGAGGTTTTAAACTGCGATCTGCCCCCCGTAGCTGAAATGTCATGCTACACTCACGACTGTGATGTGTCCTGGAGCTCCTCACACTTCTCATTCTTGTAAATGTTTTTAAAGACACAGAACAGCTCTCCATGTCCCTCATTTCCTTACATTAATACAATCATATTATCACTTCCTTCTCACCTTTAAAGTCGTCATATATGATGCCTTTTAGCTGCACTGTCTGCTGCCCTCCAGACAGCAAAAGCTTCAGAAGAGCTTTAAGGAATAAAAATTCTTATTTTACATTTTTATCCAGGAATACACTGGGATTAAGTCTATAAAGAGCACTTCTTGTTCTGTCAATGTACACGGGCATGTGCACACATGCAGAACAGAATCATTTAACGGCACATTAAAGATGCAGTAAGAGATTTGAGAAATGATGTTGAAAATTGAAATCAACACCCATACAAACAATTTTGATGTCTGTTCTGTGTGTGTGTTAAAAAGTTGTGTTTGCATATAGTCCTGGCTGTGTAAATAGGAGAAAAAAAGTGGATCAGACCGATCACCACAACATTATAACACTCTCATAGCCAATCAGCAATTGGGGGTGTGTGCACCAGCTGTTAGTCATTGCTGGTGTTGTATAGTGTGTTTGTTATTTTGGGGGCAGAGCAATGGAGGGAGGTGTTTGTTTGGGTGTCAATTTCAAACATCAACAGCGTTTCTCAAAAAACATTTACTGCACCTTTACAAAGCACAATAAAGCACATGACTGGGCATTTCTTTAATTATATATCTCTATATCTATATAACAGTTTGGAGAAAGGTAAAAAGTTGAAGGTTTAGTGTACTAATGACTATGCTATGAATACAGTGAAAGACTACCTATAATGCAGCTCTACCTCGCTGCAAAAGCATGGATACCTTTTTTATTCTCTTCATCTTTGTCCTCTATTTTATCTTCCTTTTCCCAGTTCTTTTCAAAATACTTTACTTCGCCCTCTTTCTTATGGGATTTCTCTTCTTCACTCTTTTTTCTTAAATGTTTCTCTGGTGTCTCCTCTCCTCCTTTATCCTCTTCCTGTGAGGTTCTGGGTGGCACTGGATGAGCGAGGAAAAGGACTGAGCAATCCACAGATCAATTAATAATGTTTGAATTGCCCACAAGACCACTTCAACCATTTTTGTCTTTTACCACCAATGAGGGTTAAATGTGGCTAAATGAATTCATGCTAAGAGCTCAAATAAAGTCTACAAGTCAGCTAACAGTTTTAGGTTGTAAGAATGTTTCCGGAATGTTTCCATTAAGTAACAAAAAATGTTAAAAACGTTATTATAAATGTTAAAAATGTTATTTCCGAATGTTCAAAATGTTTTTTAGATGTGTTAATGTTGCTTGATTATAAGACTGTTATTTAAACATTGTTTAATTCTGTAATGTTTTAAAACATTCCACTAACTACTTAAGAATAAACATTTTTACATGATATGTAACATTGGAAAAACATTCTAATAACGTTACTGCAAGAATGTTTGTGAAAACTTTGAGAGAACTTTTTTTTTTTTGAGAGCATTCCCTGTTAGTTGGGAAGATTTCTTCTGGCCATGTTTTGTACTCAAGAAACTATAAACTACTTCCCAAATATTTCAAATTATTCTAGAGAAGTATTCTAACTGTAGACTACAGTATATTCTACAAAACAGGCAGTTTGACGATTGGCCAGCCATACCTTCAGTGTCTGGCTGTTCATCAGTGTCTTTGTTTTCTTCTTCAATTTCTTCTTCCTCTGAGGATTTTTCTGCTTCCTCTGACTCTTTTGACATCTTTAGTTTTGACATTAGAGTCACATGCTTTGTCTCTGAGGCATCAGCCTCTATTACTGATTCATCTGACTTGAGTATTGGTGAAATTATTTCTACTTTTTGTGCAGCAGATTCTGATGTTGGCCAGACTGACTCTGGTAGGGGTGGGGCAGACTCCTTTATTGGCTCAGTAGAGTCCGGTATTGGCGAGACAGATTCTGGCTCAAAAGATTTCTTTGTTAGGCTGAGAGACTCTGGCATTGGCTTGGCAGACTCATGTTTTGGTGGGACAGATTCCCATCTTGTCGTAACAGATTCTGGTACAGGTTCAAGAGATTCTGGTATTTCCTCAACAGACTCCAGTATTTCCTTAACAGACTCTGGATCTGATTCTAGTGATTCTGGTATTGGCTCAGTAGGCAGTGATTCAGCTTGTTCAGGTACTGGTGTGACTGGTGCACTGGTGACTAATAAAATCATTTAGGAATTGATTACAAACAGCACAAAAACAGTGAAATAAACAAGACATTGAAACTCCTTGTGAATTCATACCAGTTTCTATTCTCTCTCTATCTTTCTTCAAAACACTTTCTGCTCTCTTAATTTCTTCATCAGTTACTTCATCTTTCCCTGAAGGCTCCTCATCCTTCCCAGAAATTTCTTGACCCTTCCCAGAATCCTCCACAGGAGTTGCTGTAGGAAAACACTTGTGTGTAGTAAGCAGAATAATCAAGATGTTGCTATATACATTCGAACAGCCATCACTAACCAACCTGTACATCAGATAAGAGCAATCTTTACCATAAAACTAACCACTATTCTCAAAACTAATATGTTAATTTCTCCAAACCATCACACAAATCACACGATCTACTGAATGTCCACTCTGCTTCATCCGCTAATCTAACAATACCTTCCTTATTTCTTTTCTCCATTTCTCCATTGTTTATCCTCTGTTGTCCAAAGGGAAGTGTGTTTTCCCAATGTTCTTTATGTTCAGGGTTGTGTCTTCGAGGAATTGCAGCTTAACAAAGAGACAATATCAGTTTGTTAAATCAGGACTGTAAATTCATGTAGTGTACATTTGCTCACCCTCATGTAATTCCAAATGTGTCAAAAGGTGAGTTTTGAATATCCTGCCTGTTCTTTTTCATATAATAAGAGTAAATGAAAACTTAGGCTATCAAGCTACAAACAATAAGTCTTGATTTTGTATTCCACAGCTGAAAGGTGAATAAATAATAACAGTTTTTATTTTTGGGTGGACTGTCCCTTTAATGTAAAGGTCAACTTAACACTGGGGTAAAGCTGCAGAAGATTTCTCTCATGCACACAAGTACTACTTGTGATTCAAGGCCAGAAACTCCTTTGCATTCATCACACATCCTACCATCAAATTCAGTATGTAATGTTGTTTGAACATTTTCACAGTACTTATATAATGCAATATCTCCTTCACACACACACAAAATATTTGACACACAAATCACCTCTACACTGCTTTTCAGGGACTATGACGGATCTTTTTAACACAGGAAACAGGAAATGTGATTCAGTGTGTAATTGAAGAGGCTATGCGAGCTCATTACCTCTTATTCTGTTTTGTTCTCTGGCTTCACAGGTTCATCTGAGTCTTTTTTATTAGGTTTTGAAACTTTGAGAGGGAAAAGTTGAAGTTTGAGAATTCAGAAATAGGTGAAAACAGTCACTTCTCTGAGAGAAGTTAACCAGTCATGAGTTCTTAATTTTGCATTTGCAGATGGAACTAGATTGTTACATTTTCTGACAAAGGAGGCTTGCCACAGTGCTAGTGTGTTCTGGGCGATTGCCAGAGCTTTACAGTGTGTTTACTGTAATGTTTGTTGTAATTTATAAACAGTTACATAAACAGTAACATGATTTTAAACAGACAAACCAAACTGGACTTTATCTAAACATACACAATTAAGTGTAAACACCAGTGCTGTAGTTTTAGCCACACACAAGCAACTGGGGTTTTCAAAGTTCTCCACCTTTATTAAATCCATCTGCTCTGAGCTGCTCTGTCTGGCGTCTCAGCCGAGCAGTTTATGCTCCTCCATTCCAGTTTGACATTTTCTGATCTTAGCTCTTGCGTCTCATGCTAGCTCACGAGTTTGCTTGTTAAACGTCATGCAGTATTCATTCCTCTAGTGTGCATGCATGCTTCAATCAATGGCCACGTGTGTGTGTGGTGTTTTTTTGTGCGCTATACTGTATAGTGCCCTAACACTAAAAGATGCAAAGTCACTCTATTTTGACAGAGAGAAACACTGTCTAATTGAGCATTGATTTCCCACTGTGCACACACACACTGTACTCTGTCTACCTCTACCCACAATCCTCCAGGGGTAGGTTTGAGTAGATGACTTACTGGCAACAGTAAGTTGAGCTCTTTTGGCTTAGCTACACTGCCAAAACAAGTGTTTGAAAGATCCTTCTATAGAATACTAACAATGCTAGCTCAAACACATATATCGTACCTTTGCTGTCTGTAGGTGTGGGAACAGGCCCCTCCTCCAGTGGTGTGGCTTTGGGGAGCATGGGCTCAGTGAGAACATGTGGTGTAGGTAACATGGGACGATTAGGAGGGGGTGTGATTGGGGGTGGGGCTTCTGTGTCGGTGGGAGGGATGTTACCCTCTCGTTTAGTTGTGGCTGGGGGGGCTTCTAGAGGAGGTAGGGGGGTTGGTGGGGTGTATGTGATTGCTGAAGGGACATCTAATGGGATTTGAGGGATGAGGAGTAAAGAACAAGGAGTCAGCGTGAAATGAACACACACACACACACACACACACACACACAAAGTGCTGAGCTTCACAAAAACCTGCATTTTAAATGTTTAGATTCTTGCAGTTCCTGTCAAGCTGCACAGGGGGTGCTAGCGTCTTCATGCTCTGCACTGCAGAGAAAGGCTCAAAATGTGTATTAAATCTGTATTGTAAAAGAACACTAGCACATTGCTTACTGTGTGATGTTGTATATACTGTATACAGGCTACTGTTTTAAATAGTTTAAATTAATATATTAATAATACAATAAGCAGAATAAGTGTTTAGTAATAACAGTAGTAGTATGCAGCATTGTTGACATGAAGCTCACTATATACAGTGTTGAATTCAAAAGTTATCTGGGAAATTAAGCATTGGGTGTTTTACTACTAAACTTCCTTTAGTTATTCTTTCCAGTCTCTATATCTCTACAGTCTACACACATGCTACGATCTATAACGCTCTGCTGTATGTTTTTTAGTATTTTTCTAATCTCTACAACTACAGAAGCCTTTGAGGGTCACATTGTCTGTCTCACCTGTGCTCACAGCTGTAGATTCTGCTACTGTTGTAATAAAATCTTCAGCTGAACCTGCAGTCACTATCAGCACTAAAAACAAGCCACAGTAATTATATAAAGATTTAAAAACGTCCGTTACTTAAATTTCAACCTTTTTGCTGTCATATATATGAATATGTATATATCTGATGCATTTTATTCGCATAAAATTTGATGTTTTGCATTACCCATGTACGGCTACCATCTAGGGGCCATCATGTTCATGTGATGTCATACACCTGCATTATGGTGAAGTCAGGTTTTAATATTTCTCTCTATGTTTATGTTCCATGGAATGCAGAAATAGTTTGATACCCAGAGATTAAATGCAATTGGTGATGTCATGTCCTGTGGTGTGTGTGTGATTATTTGTGTGTGTTGGTTAATTCTCCCTCTTGTGGCTGTCTGCCCAACTGACCAACCAGCAGCCAGGGGATCAGGATCGCCATGGTGACCTCGTAATCCCTATCTGACCAAACACACACTCTGATCATATAATCTCTGTGTGAGGAAGGACACTCTTCCCACACAGACACACACACACTGGCCTACATATCAGCTCATCTCGTTCTTCCTTGTGATTGTATGTAATAGTGTGTGTACGTGTGGGTTTATATTAGTGTGCTGTGTGATTGCTATGTGCTTGTGTGTGTTCAGTGTGTATAGCCCCTGTGTGGGAGACCTTTAGACCTTTAGAGACAAAAACATGAACATGATCTATGAGTTTGATTTCTCTAGGCCATATGCTACACTCGCACAACCTAAAAGTAGCCAGGTGTAGTGATCTGATACCCTCTCTCTCTTTCTCTCTCTCACACACACACACACACACTGTCTGCTATGCTGCCCTATTTGAATTTAAAAGCACTTAAATTATGCCATTTATAGCCATCATAGCCATAAGAATACTAATGTGGATGCAGTGACATCATTTCCTGTTTATCAAGCAAAAACATGCTGAATCATGCTAATTTTCCTGAAGATCAACCAGAGGTCTCCAAGAATCATGATGCATCACTTAGAGGGAGTCAGTGTGTGTGTGTGTCTGTGTGTGTGTGTTTGACACTGAAAGACAGTTTAAAGCTTTGCCATGTACACAAATGCTCTTAAATTCCTGACGTCCTGGCTCCCACTTCCACTAAGTGCTTTTCCACAGGAACACAGACAGTCTGCGAGTTTAAAATTAGACTCCTAAGCATCAGTACAGCGACAGGAGAGCCAGGGATCTGTTCAGCATTCCTTAAATCTCCCTCCGTCACAATACATAAAATCAGCCTGGTCTGTAAATCAGGGTGTATCTGCGTGTGATGAAGAAAGTTAAAAAAAACTTAATGGCAAAGTTTTAGCTTATGTATTTTATAGGCTGCTGCACAGTTAAGCGCTTTGAGATTCTTCAGTGTGGTTGAAATAGCACATGCCAGGTTTCACAGACATGCAAGTAATTAATTTATCTACCAACACCTTCATGTAGCCAAGGGCTAAAAATTAACATTTGCCAAGCAGAAAATTCAAGTAAAAGTTGCCTGCTACTTTTAAATTGCATGTTAAAAATGAAGCAGATATTTTCTAATTGGCTGCAATTGTGCAGCATTTTTGCATTGTTACACCCTTTTAGGACAGTGTCAGCTGTGAATGATTTATGTAGTTCGCTGGTAAAATGAAAAGAAATTCTTTTGTGTAAAGGTCATAGACAAAATTTTTTTTTTTCAGATGATGCAAAATATCTGACTAGTTGGAAATATTTAAGGCCAATCATTTTTTTTATTCTCCAGACCCGCTGCTTTGGTCTGCTCGGTGGTCAGACTGTCTTTTTGAGGAGTTGTTGGAAATGAACATGTTTTTATAGCTTTGTTAGGGATAACAGTTATATCCCAGAATTACTGTAGTTTCTGTGGTTGTCAGGGGCACAGTGGTCTCCATAGCGACCAGAACAGGAAGCGTCGCTTTACCTGATTAATAACGAGGGATACTTTGTTAATTCGTCCTTTTGGTGAAATAAAGAGTATAATAACAAAATAAAGAAACAGAACTAATGACTACAGCCAAACCTGAGAGGAAATCAATTGTACAGTCACCACTTATAAACATTTACCATGGTAAGCATAGTTTTTGTCAAAACACCATAGTTACAAAGTTCTTTTTTGTACTGTAAATTCATAAAAGAAAATTAAAACAAGATCTCCTTCAAAATAAATAATCTTTGTCATTTTGCTTAACGTATTCAGAATCAGAATTGTTTCTCATAGACTGCAATAAGATTAAATGTAAAGCAAATGGAGACATTTGAGATTATCAGATCTGTGCCCCCACATTTTTACAGCTCTTTAATCTTACTTTGTCAACAATTGTCTCATTTTTGGCTATTTTTATTTTCCCCAAAGAATCTGAGAACATCTGAGATGATTGAAACAAATAAGTTAAAACAAAAAGTATGCCATGAAGAGATATAAACCTCGACCTCTAACACAATTTGCCTCTGGAATAGCAAGTTACCACAGTTTTATAGTGTAGCACTAACTGTATTAACTATGGTTGCCATGGTAATTTTCTTTTAAAAGGGCCATATCTTCAGAGCTGTATTGTTGGTTCCTGGGAAAGCCCTTCTAAGATGTTGAGGAATGTTCTGATTTAGTTCTTTGTGTGTGTGTGTGTGTGTGTGTGTGCATGATGTTGTGGGCGTGTCCTCAGAGAGAATCTGTAGTCGCTTTCCTTCTGCTCAAACCCTCAAGGAATAACTCAAACTTTCTTGCTTTCTATCTGTCTCTCGGTCTTTCTCTCCCTCTGATGTTGGACTGAACTCGGTGCAGATTCTGCAATTTGAGGATGATGAAAACCACGCGACAAGTGGCTCATGATAAATGAAGACATAATGAGGCATGAAGCACAGAGACAATGACGAGAGAGAGCGAGAGTGGGATGATTGACATATCAGAAAGAGAGAGCTGATGAAAAGACACAGCCTCCCCTGCTTTCGGGGTTCTGTACTTACTGGAACCAGATGAAGAACCAGCCAATGCCTGAGAACCTAAGAGAGAGAGTGAGAGAGAGAGAGAATCAATAGCTCTGTTTCAGAATCTTGTGAGCTTTCTACATAGCCTGCTTGTTTCTAAGACTGTATCCTAACTGAAATAGAATCTAATATGTAACAGATTTGGAATGCCCTACATTGGGTGCAACTCTGTGTACCACACAAATAGCGCTTCTTGTGTGAATAACATTTTGTTTAAAGCACAAATACCATATTAAGAACAAGCCACAGTGGTGGGAAGGTGTAATATGCAAATGTGAGGAGATTGTGAATTTGTGTATGTTGATGAGTGTATGTGGATGTGTGTAGATGTTGTCCATCCATTACAAGGTAATGTGGTCACCATGTGGCTGGTAATGTACAAGGTAAACGATTCACAGTTAATTTAAGTACAGTTTAACCTGAACATGTTAAGATGACAGGGCAATACCCTTTAAAAATACAGCACATACAAAAGTTCCTAATTTGTAGTTGGCTGAGCTTTCCAGCATTTAACAAAATACATCTGTGAGAACATGCAGTGCTGACTTGGAATTTTGGACAGGAGGGGTATCTTAGACAGCAGCACAATTATCCTGCCTACCTTTTTGGACCAAACAGTGCTGTCTAGGTAGGCAGCTCACTAGATTTCCGGACAGAGTGACTGCTTGATTATGCATGTTTGTTGTTCAGTGAGTGATTAGTGCAGATTGGGGATGTTTTCTTCACAGAGGTGCACACGTACTCTGCATCACTGAGCATGTGTGTCTGTGTAGGCACTATGGCAGTATGAGTCTGAGCTTCTCTCTGCTCTGTTCTTTGGGAATTGGGCCGCCACACTAGCAGTCTTGATCTTACTGTGAACTGACAGATCTGTGAAGTCTAAAAGGCTCTGCAGCGCTCAAGTGCGCTTGTGTGTGTGTGTGTGTGTAAGTGAAGCAAGTGAGAGTTGAGGTCTGCAGTCTGCTGAATTCATCTGTGTGTGTGTGTGTTCTGCCCTAGATTATTATTTTATCATCAGTACTGCTGATAAAATGGAGGGATGTGTTCCAAAGGATCTCTCTTTGGATACTGTACAAAAAAGAGAAAAGTGGAATAAAATCCCTAGTTTATTTTTTCCTTATTTTGATTTTTGCTCATTCATTCTTCTCCTGTTTTTGTTTTGTCTCTCATGTAAGCTCACTAGCTTGTTTAGCACAGTTATGTTTCCCTCCTGATCTTTTTGTCCAAGTTTTCAAGGGTAAGTCCGATCCAGGATTTATCTGATTTTTCTGTATGTAAATATCTGATTCTCTGATTCAGATAGAGATTGTAAGATAGTCTGATTTAGGACATTTGTTAGTAGCCACTGTAACAAAAGCAAATATATGTCGGCATGTGTGTTTGTGTGTATCTCAGGTGTGTGTTTTGTGTGTGTGTAAATCTCTCTCTGGTGTGTTACTCACATGTGTTTGGGGATCCGTTTGGTGTGGGTAAGTAGGATCCTGCTTTCCAGGTCTTTGCTTTGAATCCTTTTTTGCAACGCTGACAGTCCTGTCCCGTTGTGTTGTGTTCACACTGACACTGTAAGTTCCCATCCACATAAACACACTGAGATGCGTGCAGGTTACACTTACACCTGTTTACAAACATACACACCAACACACACACAGACAGCATATATTATGTTTTATTGAAACAACATTTGGCAAAGTCTTTAAAACATAACTGAACAGTTGCTTGAAGACCAGTACAACCATTTCAGTCCTCTTGTATAAATTACAGGTGTGAGTGTGTGATGACAGGCAGAAATGCATTGTGAGAGAAAGAGAGAGAGAGGGGAACACAGGTGTGCTGGTGTAAATTGGGTCCAGTAAAGCAGATATGAGCATTTGTGTAAGACCAAATGGCCCTGATCTTAAATGAGACTTTTCCACCTGAGCTGTGTGTGTGTGTGTGTGTGTGTGTGTGTGTGTGTGTGTGTGTGTGTGTGTGTTACTGTTGAGCTCCAATCCAGTTTGTTCCGCTGGAGTGAACATGGATCCATCAGCATCAAATATTCACAACATCGTCCTGTACCTTGAGCCAACCCTCATCTATCTCTCTCACACTCTTTTTTTCTCACTTTCTCTTTTCTACTGCCAGTAAAGTTTTTTCTCTGTTCTTCCCTCCATTCCTCTCTTTACCTTGTTCTCTGACACCATCGTTCTTCAGAGATGTACTTTACTGTGTACTAAAGTGGTCTGGTATGAACCAAGCTGTCTAACGGTCTGTAGAGTGATGTGTTCTAGATTTATTAGGCCTTGATGTGCTCTTTGATACTTAAATATAAAAGTTCCAGTTACAACCTAAAAGAATTTTACTGTGTTCTTTATAAAACTATCTATGAACTGATGCTTTAAAGGAAAAGTTTGCCCAAAATATAAAAAGTTTATATTTAGACCAGTCAATGCAATTTTTGGCAGCAGATGAATAGATCTGTGAATAGTGACTCACACAGGTATTGTATGGCATATACAGTATACAGGCCCTTTATGTGTTTTTTTCTGGAGCTTGACAGAAATAGGTATTGATAAACTAACAGGTAAACTGATGGTGTCTAGAAAGAGGTTCATGAAGATTCTTTTAAAAAGTCTTTCTTTAAAAAGAAAACAAATACCAGGATACATGCTTGGGGCGACATTGATATGTGAACTAATCCTTTAAAGAGTCCATAAAGAAAGACACTCATCCAAAGAATGAAACATCAAGAACTTTCCTAATCTCCAAAGACCTATAAACTGCCAAAAATGGCTCTTGATAAGAGGAGGGAATTGAGGAATCTTTATGGAGTCTCAGCAGTGTTTTAAAGGGCTCTGTAATTCTCTAGAATTGTATTCTGTCATAATGCCTTGGAAAGATCAACAGTCTTCTGATTCTATTGTATTATAAAGTGATTGATGGTGTTCTGTTTTTATTCAGTAGACAGATGTTATATAGTTTAATAAAGGTACTAAAGATTTTTAAAGGGGCCATATTCTACACCTTTATAGCATTTTAATCTTACCCCCAGTCCACAAATAAGATTTCTTGAAGCAAAACAGTCATAATTTAGTTCACAACTATTTTCTTGTGTGTTTTGGCTACTGTACCTTTAAGACTTGTACATTTAATGTACACAGACTTTCGTCCACTGAAAAATCCTGTTTTGCGTAATATCACCCGAAAAGCCTAGAAGTCTAGTCATTTTAAACAAAGGCCTGGTTTGTGGTTTTGTAGAGCAGCTGTAGATTGTCACTGTAAACTCTAGCAGTGTCATACAGTGTATTTGGATCAGGTAGGAGTGCTGTTGTGAGCTTTGTTGTCCCCTTTGCGGGGCAACAGAGATCCTACTGGGATCAGGATGCTGTTGTACTGCCCCACAGGCCCTAGAGAGCAGCTGGATCCAGCAGAATTGCCCTCACCATCTGCTCTTCCACACCTCTGATGTGTGTTCACACATACTGCACTCATGTTTGCTAATCATTTCTTCGAATCACAGAACGCACAGCACACACTAACACATGAAGCTTCTTGAGTGCTGCTTAGGTTCAGCCAAGAAGCTCCATTTTTCACTGCAAATGTTCCCAATTTAAAGAATAGAATGTTCTTTGCGGAACCTTGTGGAAAGGTTCTCCAATGACATCACACATTTTATTTTTCCTCTATCCATGTACATAATGCAGCTAAATATGGTTGTAGCTCTTCTTCTGTAAGTACTGAGTGCTTAATTCTGTTCTGTACACAGAGTTCAATTATTTAAATGTAATGACAGCTGCCACAAACTGCTACAAACAAATTTGCTTCCAAAACATTCAGGCAGTAACAAGTGAGTTTACATTAATCCTGATAGTTTGTACACAAATGGAAATCTGGTTGTAATGCAGAGATGTCTGTTTTAGAAATTGACGGCCTGGCTGAGTTGTGAAGTGCTTAAAAACACAAACTGAAGGCATGCGTCTTAACGCCTTACAAAACACTGACTTATTCCTGTGGATGTTATGAGTATCTCAATTTCAGGATTTATTTCTGTATTCCCTACACACATATAAGGATCATTTGGGTGAGCCACTTTCAGATTCACATTTTTTTGTGTATATGGTTTCATAGTCCATCTGTTTCTCTCTCTCTCTCTCTCTCTCTCTCTCTCTCTCTCTCTCGTCCTCTGAGTTTTGGATTAAGCTAAATTAAGGTGAATTTACAATAAGTAAATCAATCAAACTAAACAAACATGAATCCACACTGAGATTTAGGAGACAGCAAGAACCTTTATCATGTTCTATTTCAGTTTTATCTCTGTCTACATTTGTTCAGTTCATTAGAGGATTGAGACTCACTAGATTCCATCAGAAATGCTCTGGATCGGAGCGAGCGAGAGACATAATTCTGGAAACCTGGAGTCATGAAGATCTGATGTCATGTATGTTAGTGTAGGTATATTAAGCTTGTGTGCTAGTAGACACAGTGCAAGCTACTTAAAAAGTAGTTATTAGTAGCTAACATGTTTAGGTTGTAAGAACATTTCCATAACATTTCCATTAAGTAACAAACCGTTAAAAGGGTTGTTAAAAGGGTTATTTTTAAGTTCTAGGAATGTTCAAAAAGTCCAGTTTTTTAGATGTTGTATTAACATAATTGCTTGGTTATAAGAATATTATACAAACTTTTAAATCCTGTAATGTTTTTAAAGTGTTCCAGTAACTACTTAAGAATAACGTTTTTAATATGTATGATATGTAATTTTAATGAAATATTCTACTAATGTTACTGCAAGAACATTTTGATAACTTTGAGAGAATGTTTAGAGAATGTTAGTTATTGTTCTAAGAACATTCCCTGTTAGCTGGGCGATAACTATATTAAAACTATGTGGGAATATTTAAGAGGTGTAATCAGTTATTTTTAGCTGAGAATTAGCTCTTGATGATTTGAAATGTACTTATATATTGAGCACAGGTGATTGGTTTAAAACATGCATGTTCCCATGAACAAAGATGGCAGAAAATCTGCACCAGCTGGCAACTCCTGCTAAGATGACTGGGAATGCTAATGGATGCTGTTGCTTTCCCTGGGTATGATTGACTTCTGTGTTCAGATGCACAAAGGCCACATGTAATTCCTAAGCCTGAAAGGAAAATTATGCAAATACTCAGCTGGAAGGGCTGGAATGTGTATGGCTGGGGGAGGAGAAAGTTTGAATAAGTGGGAGTTGGTGGGGATTGTGAAGGGAATACCGCTTTCACTGAAGCGTGACTGAAGAGCAAAGCAGACATGCCAACAGAAACACAGAGAGCGAGAGAGAGAGTTTGGAGTGCGAAAAGCAGAGGGAAGACTGAGAATGTAGTATTGATTTTTTAAGTGGAATGAAACAAAAATTATTAAATCAAAATCGTCCGATTATCATGACTGAGATTGTAATAATCAAAAGATTGGTCACTTCTGGGAACGAGGAAAGAGAAAGTGTGTTTGTCAGAAACAAAAGAGAAAGACTGTGTGTGTGTGTGTTTGTGCGTGTGAGTATAGACTATGAGCAGCATGCAGGTCGATGTTGACCTTTACACAAACCAAGTGGGTCTGTGATACCTGTGCAGATCACTCTGTTACTATTCCCACTCACCTGCAGCTGCTCAGCAGGTGCAGGACCTCTGAAGTATGCAGTTTGAAATCTGCCATCTTTTGCATACATGCTCGGTTCTGCAGCAGTTTTTTCAGTAACCAATGCCTTTTGACTAATTATTCAGAAGTCACCTGATGACGCTCAATGCTTACAACTGTGCTTATTGGCTGATGACGCCACAAGCCCTCTATTATCTGTATGAAATGTATTCATGCATTTAAAAAGCCTCCAAAACAAATATTAGGTCACAGTTAAAACATCTGCTACACTGTAATGAAGTTTGTATGGTTATGCAGTAGTGTTGCTTGCAAAAATGTAATTTATTCACAATACATGAACAATCTTTAACGACAATGAGCATACAAAGATGTTTTTTCTCAGCCAATTAGTGCAGTTACAGTATCTACCAGCAGGGGCACACTTGAGCCACACAAATGTATGATGCACTAGTCTCATGTAGCCAGACCTTTGACCACAACAGAAGGTTTGGTGCTTTCTTCATCTTTAACTGGCCAAGAACAAAAGTGTGCAGCATGCATCAGACAGTTAGTGAAAGGGACTGTGGGTGATCTGTGGGCGTGCCATCTGAGGCTAATGATATACAAACTAAAACTCCATCAGGTCCAGTTAGAAAGAACACATGTACAGTCAGACCCCCAACCCGCACACACATATGCTGTGCGTGCCCTACAAACACACACACACAGATGTCCTCCATACAGAGTTATGTGTGTGTGTACAGGTTTGGCTATACTTGTGAGGGCCAAATGTTTGAAAATGTCTTCACATATTAGAGTATAGTGAGTGTATAGTGAAACATGTCAGCACTTGAAATATTCATAAATTGACCAAATCATGTTTTGCTTTAAGTGTAATAATGGCAACAATTTTGTGAAAAGGTTTAGAGGTAAGGTTAAGACAAGGATATACTGTAGAATGAATTATCCCAGCTAATAGGGACCATTCTCAGAACATTAGCTAATGTTCTCTAAAAGTTCCTTTAATATTATCAAAAACACTCTTGCAGTAACATTAGTAGAACTGTTTATGTTCTGTTACGTAATGAAAATGTTACTGACATTTCTGTGCGGCCTTAAATTGTTAGCTGGGATGTTGCAGTATGACAATTAATGACAATTACAACCTTTCCACATTACATGAGGGGTCCTCATGTAGCTTCTAAGGTGTGTGTATGTTACCACATGTCTGCATGTTACCCTGCTAAATACTAAGGCCCATGTATGACCCATTACCTATAATGCTATACTGTAGGTTACTGTAGGTAAGCTTAAGGTTATAAGGTCATTGAGCATGTTCAGAACCCAGAGGAATTCAGACAGCTTTTAGAGATGACCTTCAACCGCAGACAGTGTGTATGAGATAGTATGTGTGTTCAGAGTACGTACCTGTAACTGGTAATGTTGTACTAACGTGTGCAGTGGCTTTCCATGTATGTGTATGTGCATGAATGCTGCAGTATGTATTTTCTGTGTTCTGTGTGTCGCAGCGTGTGGCTTCTGTGGGGGTCCTTCTGCATAGCGGAAAGTGAATAATTTACATAGAGTGCAGCAGAAGACTCTCATGCATCCGAACTATGTGTGTGTTTGTGAACGCCAAAGATTCAAGATAAACATTCAGTGCTGAAACAGAGGTTTTAAGTGTGAAGAGGAGAAAACAGATTAAAAACAGAGAAACAGCCTTGTATATGCGCAAACATAGAAATTCTCCTCAAAGCATATTCACCATGCAACTGGAGATGTGTGTGTGTGTGTGTGTGTGAGAGAGAGAGAGAGAGAGAGAGAGAGAGCAGAAGGGCAGAAATCTAGCTGGACACATGTAGTGTAAGGTTAGAGCAGTTCAGTGTCTCTTTTACCAACATATTTAACTGTGTCCTAAATGGAGGGCCTCACTGCCTCGTCAGTCAGTGACTTAACAGACAGCATGTTTGTATGCAAGCTTCACAATGGTTCCTTTTTAATAAAACTAATTTCAGACTGACTTTTAAACAATCTGCTACTCTTGAACAAGTTAAGATGAGCTTGAGATTTCTGTGATACCTGTGATATCTGGTGGACACATAGTAGTGCACAGATGGTAATGCCTCAATAAACATCACATCTCATCTGTACTGACCACCAGAGTGTGTGTGATATCTCTACACAATACTCACCTCACATTTCTCATCTTCTTACACACATCCCCTTTAATCTCTATATTTTATATATGTCCAACAAAGAATAAATATATAATTAACTCTCTCTTACTTATCCAAATAAACGTCCTTCACACATTCACTTTAATTCTGTAATAGGTGTGCAGTAACACTCCTGAGCATGCTAAATAAGAGCAGAGTATAATACTCCAGTGCTGCATAGAAACACCTCACTATTATGAAAGCACTTATGGAATATTGTGCTGAAGAGTGTGAAAGCTTTGAGCATGTTATGCTAATGTTTTTAGCATCTGTCCTTTTCAAGGACATCCTCTCGCACTCTCTGTTTCTCTCTCACTCACTCCCTTAGTGGCTCTCTTGAGAAATAAACAGAGTAAATGTGGGGATTACTAGAGAGAAGGAGGGATCCAGAGATAGAGAGAGATAAATGAAAAGAGAGCTATGGGGGCTTAAAGTTAGTTTATTTGTTTTACTTTGTTTGAACATTGAAAAAAAAACTGAGGGACATGTCCTCATGAAAATGACTGCTTTAAAGAAATAACAGAGGTAAGAAAGAAAGGATAAAGGTAGATTTGAGAAAACTGCTGACACTGAGTGAAGAGGCAGCGCAGGCAGAATTTACCCTGATTATCAAATCAGCTGTGTGTGGAACATAAATCACTCTCTCTGCACCCGCTTCTGTTCCTCAGATTGTCTTTCTCTTTCCCTGTTCGTGTTTTCCTCACAAAATCCTTATTGTCACTTACACTGAGCACCTTTTTAAGATGTGAGGAAGTGCTGTCTGCTTCTCTAATCACTGATTTAAATACATATTACAATCTGTCCAGAGTCATCTAAACATTAAACAGCATCTGGCAGTGAATGGTTTGTGTATGAGGGTCCTTATGTAAACTGTGGCTGTAGGTTTGGGCATGGACAGAGGGGACATGTTCCTACTAAAGTTAAAGGATATAAATTCTGTCATAATTTATACTCATCCTCAGGGTATTTGATATTATGATATTGCAACGTGACAAATTTAAATGGTCCTTTTTGAAGCTCAGGAAGGTCCAAAGGTCAATGTTGTCTTTTATTTTATGGAAAAGATCAGCTTGGACATTTTTCCTTTTATCGCAGAAAGAAAACCATTCAGATTTCTAATTATTTGAGACTGAATTGATGAAGACAGAGTTTGCATTTCTGTATGAACTATTCTATTAAACTCTTTTCTCACTGATTTCCCTTTACAACTACCTGTCTGGGTCTGTTGGAGTTTGGCCTGGTCTCTCTCTTTTCATCCTGTGAGAATTCTATAATACAATCTCTCCAGGGGTCGACCACACAGAGTTAACACGATCTCAACTCTTTTCTTATGTCCTTTGAAGAGCGGAGGACACGGAGTATAGTTATAACTCAGAGAGACAGACATTCTGGCTTTTCACAAAGTCACACAGCATTACGCCTATAGCAGCTGCAATGAGCGTGTGTGATCCCTCATGTACTGACTCTAGACAGCCCTCCAGAGCTTTGAGACCACAGATTATTTATTGGCGACCCATAGCTGTCACACCACACTCGCATATACGTTGTAGTTCACCTACAGTGCAGAACAGTAGGGCTGCCTCAGGTTCGAGGCTTGAAACATTTGGATACTTGAACGCAACAGTGACATTTGTTAATGGAGGAAACAGGCATTGTAAACTTCCTGCATTGTTAACATCTGAGTACACTTGAACTTTATTTGACCAGGCGATTCATTGAAACTTAATTTGACTCTCAGACAGCATGCCCATAGAAATTACTTTATCTAGATGTGAATAAATTCTGGCTTTACACAGGTTCAAACAGAGCACACAGTCTTGTTTACTCTATATCGTGGCTGATACAATAAGTGTTTTTGAGGATAAGATAATCATTGGATTTATAGTTCTTCAGGTTAGGTATATGAAACATACAGTTCAGCATGTTAATTCACACTTTTGGACATTGGAAATTCATTCAAATTTAATTACAGTCTATTTAGTGCCTTTTTATTGTATTAATTTATGGTAGCAAAAACTAGTTTTATTGTTAAAAAGTCAATTATGACTGTTCTTGGTGCAAGAATCTTTTCTAATGTAAGTGCAGGAGATGGCCCCTTTAAGATGATGTTTGTTCTCTCCTACTTCAAATACCCTGAACAGCTCCTGAAGGTTACTGCAGCCTTCATATAAATCCAGTGGTCTCCTTCTCATTTTCTGAGTTTACACAGATTCTATATCTCCTGGTGGTTCTCTGCTTGAACTCAGTGAAGTTTATGCTGGTTGAGGTATGTGCTCATCTACATGGAAATCAACCTAAATACCACCATATTCCTCAAGTGATGATGGAATGTACAAAGCATAACGTACCAAGGCAGGAACTGACTGAGATAATGAGTCATTGACCAGAGAAAACAGAATATTCCTGCTTAATTCCTGGCCCCCAAAGTTAACATAAAGTGCTTTTGTAGGACAAGACTTGATTTTATCTATTGGGAATTGATTGGTAATGGAATGTGATCTTCAGATGACAAGTTATTGGAGGAGAGGATTCAAGGGTAATGTCAACCAATGCATAATTTGCACCAATACATTGTTCAAAATAAGACCAGGTACATGTACAAAATAATTATATAGTGTCCATTTGTACTTCATGTTGAGTTTAATGTTTACACACACACAAACACACACATGTTCCTGTGTCAGCTACTTATATCATCACTCCAGGCTTGGGGAAGTAGATGCACTTGGTTAGTTGTGATCAAATTTCAACACAAATCTCTCGCACTCTTTCTCTCTTTTTGTCTCGCTGCCTCTCTCTCTGTTTCTCACTTAAACACATTCCTGTGTGCTCTCACTTTCGTATATCTGTGTATGTGTGTGAGGAGTATCACATCCAGTCTGTTACTCCAGAGCAATAATTACTCTGTCAACCCCACAAATTCCACATTTAATCAGCATGAGGTAACACTCCATATGGAAAACCAGGAAGATCATTGGAAAAAAAATCCAGTTCTGACTTCCATAACATGTTTACAGACAATACACTCATCCACATACACAACCACTGCATGCATACTTCAGAGAACTACACACACATATACACACAAGTTGTGATCGATCGAGAGCTGTCAGGCTGATCTTATCTAGTCTCAGGCTAAGAATACTTTATTGATCATTGGATTGTGTTACCAAGAGTGTGTATTTGTGCATCAGTGTGTTTAAATATCTTTATTATGACTAAATACTACAGGAAATGGCTCATCAGGGCAGTTACATATATATATATGTATCGTAACTATATATATATATATATAGTATAGTAGTATATAGATAGTATAGTAGTATATAATAGCATATATATATATATATATATATATATATATATATATATATATATATATATATATCTATATATACATATAGACAAATATATATATATATGTTATATATTCTTAAAACATTTGCCAGCTGCATTACATTTTTCTTTTACTGGGCAAATGAGATTCTATTGCTCTAGTAGGTCAGTAACACACACTGCAGATAAAAACAGTTATTACTCCTAATTCCTCTCCTGTGCCTAACTCAGTTCTGTACAATGTTTTCTGTAGTAACACCTGAATTTTTATTAAATCTGTGTAGTATGTACAAAACCAAACAACTAGTTTTTAATGCAGTGACATCAGTATCCATGTGACTTACAACACAAAGCTGTGTGAGTCCGTGAATACACACGCAGTCGCACAATGTGTTATCACTCACTGTCACACAGAACTGCACCTGCCAGGATTTTACTGTATCACTTCAGTTTTATGTGTGTGTGTCTTTAAATGCGCTTACACATTTGCCACATCTATCACAATGATTTGCAGATTCAGCAGCAGACCATAGAGAAAAAGGTAGGTTGTACCAAAAGCTGAATGAGTGTGTGACAGTGTGAGTAAATGTGTGGTCATGTTTTATAATTTAGGTGAAACTCGGGTGCAATGAAGTGTATCGTAATACAGATATCTAAAGCCTCGCTGAGTACAGAAATGACAATTCATAAATCTTACTATAAAGATATACTTGCAGTATTCATGTATTCATCATAAACACTAAAGCGATTTAGCACACAAACGTATACCCACCACAGGCAAATCTCTCTTTCAAACACCATTGTTCTGATTAAACAATGTGTTTGACACGAAAACACACAACAGTGCTTTTTGTGATCTTGTGTGAAGATTCAACCTCCCAGTGAAGCTTTCATGTTAAATGTTCTTTGTCTCTGCTACAACAGACTTCATTTAAAGCTTCTTTTTCTGAGCGACATTGATTGAGAAGAAAACCATTTCTTAAGATTCCATTTATAAACTTCCTCTACAGATTTGGCCTGATTATGTGGATAAGGCCTAATCAAATCAAAACATACAGGTGCATTCTAAGCTATAACCTAACCTTTAACTATCAAAACTAACTAGTACCTTGCTACTTGACTAGTCTTTTGCTTGTTTACTTCTGCTCTGTTAATTACTACCATTAACACATTTACTGCAACACAGGGTTGTTTCATGAACCATCAGGCTTTTCAGCAGGTCAACCTCATGTTACTCCAGAGGTTGTTCTTAAACTTATATTTTATTATATAACTTATATTATATTTTCAATATAAGTGTCTTTGGTCAAACATATTTTTTTTCTGATTAGAAATGAATGATTTGTAGCATAGGCTGATAAAGTCATTTGTTCAGCTTGATTTTTAATTTGTTTGTAGAATATAAATTATTCTTCAGTCCCACATTTCTGAAACTATTTATTGTCAGAATACCAAAGAACATCAGATTTCACATCAGATCAAACTTTAATTGGCAGAATCTGTGTGACGCGAAACAAACACTTTTGTCTCTTCTGCTTCACTCACTAAAAGAAATTGCATACTTTTGTTGTCTAATCTCTGTAGACAGTAAGATTTTAGTCTTTATGATTTGATCTTGGTTGTTAATGCCTAAACTATTAGGCATTAACAACCCTTATGCTAAAATGACTGGCAGTATCATTGATGCTATCAGATAATGATACTATCATGCTACTCTGAGAAATTAAAACAGACCTTTCATACATAAGTGTTACTGTTAACAACAGCTTATCAGTTAATTATTAACTTGGACCTGTAATGGCTCTGCTGTCACATTAACACTTTAATGGCAGTCATATCTGTCTCAATAATGACTCAACCATTATTGCAAATCATTTGTGCATCTCCTGGTAGAAACAATTGTTATTGCACATGTAATGTTGCTAGAGATGATAGAACCGTAACAAGCATCTTGTTGCCTCAATAACAAAACACAATCTGATTAGATGAGTTATTTCAAATGGTTTATGAATAATAACTGCCCTGACTTATTCCACAGCAATAGCAGGGGATGCATTACTCATCATCTAATGCAGTAAAACCTCACATATTAGTACGAAATGAAGATAAACAGAAAGGGGGAAGTTACTGTACTTAAAAATATCACTTTTATAGTGTATTAACTTTAAAGCTAGGGTAGGTGTTTTTTTTCCAGCATTTTCCAACATTTTTTGTTATGGTGGTTGTAAGTCTCACCATGTCCTGTTAGCAGTCATCAGTCAAGTGGTATAAATATATTTATATATAAATAAACAATCTGTGAAAGGTACAGGACCATAAAATGTTTATCCAATCATTGCATTGAGTCCAAATGCAATGATAGGATGTCAGACTTTCCTATCAAACTGTGTATGTGCATACCTCCGCGCAACTGTTCATGGCGACAATCTAAAGTGAGGGATCTTATGCTTTCAGAGGTAGCTTGCTACTGCAAGGCTTTTCGAAATTGCCTACCCTACCTTTAACTGTAATGTTGTCTGATGCAGGTTTGTCTTTTCTCACCTGGCAAGGACTTCAACATTAGAGATGGCGTAGAAGTATTTAAGCAGGTTGTCTCTCTGGACGTACGTTCCTCCGAGAGCAGGCCTGAGGAGGCGGAGCCTCAGGTTAGTGAACGTGAAGAAATCCCTCAAGCCCTTCATGCTTTCCATACGTGTGTACAGCCCCTCCATGTTCAGCAGCCTTGGGCCTGCAAAGATGGCGAACCGCGGCCGCACTTCGAAGCGCACCACCTTCTCGTTCTTGGACCCGACCCAACGGGAGTACTGCTCTGTGCAGATCACACGTGTGACGTTGGCAGCATTCAGGTCACGTGCGCGTCTTGGAGGCATGTTGAAGGCATCCACGCAGTCATCTGCATAGTATTGGTAGGGCTGCCACGTGCGACCGAAGTTAAGCGATTTTTCCAGCACCATGACAGTGGGCCGGCCATACTCGAAGGTGATCTGGATGTCATCTGTGAGTTCCAGGGTTTTGTTCCAGGACAGGGTGATGTTCGCCTGCAGAGGCTCAGGATACCGACGCCAGGTGACTGTCTGCCAGTAGGTGATCAGACCACTGCGCTCTCGATCCTGCATGAGCTGTGGCGGGTGAGCCAGGTCAGGGTTAGATGCATCGCATTCGTCACTGCAGAGGTATGGATTCTCCTGCAGACAGACAGAGAAAGAGACAGGCAGTGAGAGAGAAACAGGTACTGAGAGAGACAAAAGTGAGACAGATGTGAGATGTGCTGAAAAAAGAAACGTAAGTGACAGGCAAAAGGTGTGTCATACAGGAAGAAACAGATGTGTGAAATAGACCGAAAAAGAGAGACAGTAAATGAAGGGACAGGAAGATGTGTGTAATACAGAGAGAGACAGACAGTAAGAGGCAGACACCTTGTGTGAGAGACAGATGGAAAATGAGAGACAGACAGAGAAAGTGAAAGTGTGTGTGCAACTGAGAGAGAGATGGACAGATGGTTGAGATACAGTGTATGATACAGAGATGAAAGTAAAGAGATATAGAAAATGAGAGCAACAGTGAAGAAGAGACATGCAGAAAGTTTGTGTTAGAGAAAGAAAGAGACATGGCAACAAAGAGGAAAAAAAGAGTAATGCACAAACAAGATTGATAAGATAAAGAAGCAGAAGAGAGAGAGAAAGAGAGATTGCTAGTGAGACACATACTTGTCATAGTAAAACTACAGAGCAGAAACTGTGCGGGTTTTATTAAAAGAAAAGACTGCAGGGAGTCTTGATGTGTGAGCACAGCAAACTGCACAAACCATCATTAAAAATCTAGGTCAATTCTATCAGCCCCCTTTATACAATCATGCAGGAAAACCATAACATGTAACCACAGTACACACATAAACACACACTCAGTGTGTAGGCAGTTGTGTTTGGGTACGATAGGTCTGAAATTGCTTATTCAGCAGGTATTCAAGGCTGTGTGTCTGTCACCATATCTGATATGATGCTATCAAACACGCTGATATTGTAAGGCTGGACTCACACACATTTTAGTAGTGCACCACCCACAGAGAGATAACAGAGAAATAAACAATCTGCCTCTCTTTTGTTCTTCATCTCAAAAAGTACAACCCACAACATGCACAAATGCGGCTTAATAAAATGACACACACACACAGACAAGCCTCGTAAGAGAAGCTTGTTACAGCACAGTGTGTCTTGGGAAATACATCATATGATTTATGAAGCCAGGCACACAGAGAATAAAAAATAAATTAAAGCACAGATAAAACAAAGTGTGTGCATGTAAAAGAGAGACAGGAAGAAAAAAGAGGGCTGCTGATTGAAATAATGTCTTGATGTTCTGATGCTTCAAATCACAGGCCTGGTATTTGCAAGTTCTGACTAATTCTTTGCTAAGGGGGCAGAAAGAACCTTAAAACCAGGCATGCTGTTTTTGAAGTTTTTGACACCACCCATGCAGAGAAAGATTGCACAGACAATAAACAACAAAATAACACTGAAATGTGTGAGAGTTAATTATTTCTATTTATATTGGGGTAGCATTTAGGCTGGTCAGTGTACATGTTAGTCAGATGGTGTTTTCCTATCTAAGTGGGCAGTTCTTTATCAGAAGAAGCTGCAAAGTGAACCAGACTTGATGCTGAAGTGAGACCAGTCAATTTTAGACTCAAATTCTACACTAATTCAGTTCTGTTCAGTCCAGGATGGGGGTTTGTTCAAATGAAAGGTGTAATGTTACCATGTTCTCCAGGATCATGCTGTTTCTGTCTTGCAGACCTCAGTGCTGCCAGTCATTTCTGTTAAACGCATAGTGCTGTTTCTGCTCTTCATGCTTCCTCTATCCCACTCTTCTTCTCTCTCCAATGTTATTAGAGAAATATTTGTTCTGGTATAATAATACGGTATATTAGTTTCTTAGACACTGTAGTCAGCAGACAGACAGGATCAGACAACATCTGACCTCACTACAACATCGGTACACACACATGCACTTACTCAAGCATGCATACACACACATACTGACCTTTGACACACTGTAACTGGATTAAAATGGAGAATGTTAGACAGGAATATTCAACCCACAAATCCACTGAAACCCAACCCTCTGACACACTTAGTGGAGTGTTAGTATGTGTAACATCTTAAGATGATGTATTGCGCTACTGACAGCATGAAATGTGTGAGTGTGTGTGTGACACATGGAAAGAAAGTGTGAGTATTTTGTGTGCTAACTTGTACGTGTGTGCATGTATAAACATGCTAGCATTGGTGCGTGCTTGTGTGAGTTCATACATGCGTGTATGTCAGCACATGTGTTCACCTGCTGTCTGCAGTGTCTGAGACACAGTTTCTTCACTAATTAATTACTTCTGTGTGTGTGTGTTTATTTTGCAGTGACCTTGTCGTAATAATGCATGTGGCAAAGAGGTAAAACTAGAATGTATATGCTCTGCCTTCCTTCCATCGCTATTTTCCTGCCTCATATAAGCGCACACACACATATACACACAGCCAACTGTTCCGGCAGGTGGCCCACATCACTAAGCTCCTAGAGCAATTATCCACGTTGGAATCCCGTGGCTGTGACAACAATCAGCATGGAGCTAGATCCCTGTCACAGCGTCCACATAGCAGCCCGATAAACCAACCAACTGGAACATTACATCACTGTTAACAGGAACTTCACCTAGAAGCTCTTACATCCAATGCAATCAGTTAGATTACGACGTTAGTATTGTAAAATCACTTAATCTCCCCCATCTGTCTGTCTGTCTGTCTCTCGCTTTGTTGTCTCTCTGTAGATTTATATACCTTCAGAATTTCTCACTGTAATTGTGTGTGTGTGTATTTGAGTTATAGCAGTCTTTAAGAAACTAGGAAGAACACAATGTGAGCTCCATTGAGTTTTACGAGAACATCTAAGAATACAACACTCAGAGGAATACACTGGGAAGTGTAAAGTTCTGCTCCAAACTCTAGTGTGCTGCCCGCATGTCTCCAGTCTACATCAGTAGCCTCCTTCTAAGGCAGCATCCAAACGCAAATGAAACTCCATAACAGGTCCAGGTGGAATCTGCAGGGTTTTCTCCGTGCTGATTTTGTGGAATGCTCCAGACTAACTTTAAATGTGCTCAAATGTGTTAAAGAGAGCTCACGGTATTTTTAACTCATTGGAATTATAGCATCTATTCTGACAGGGGGACTGTAAAACTTCTACAGTGTGCACTTAAACTTGGCCTTGGAAGCTTGATTTAGACCACTGAATGTGTCTGCATTTTGCACACCAATATTAGGTGAAGTAGTCTGTTTTTATTTAGATGGTGCCCATTTTTATCCTTACATTTCTCCTCGTATGCCATCTCTGAATTTTTTTTCCACTACGGTCAAACAAGGTGTCTCACAAGGCAGAATAATTTTGCTGCCTACTTTCTTGAGCAGATATGTTTATGATACCTTAAAATGCTGACTGTGTAGGCAGCTTATTGGGTTCTAGTCAAGAACTTTGTGTGTTTGTGAATGTAGGAGGGATGATGGGAAACACAGACAGACTCGGTAAGCGGCATCTTTTTAATCTATAAATGACAGAAATATGTCATTTACTGGGGTAAACTGTAAATAAATTTTCTGTGAGTAATTTATATAAGAAACAGTGAACGCTAAATAAAAACAATGCACACACGACAGAACAGCGACAGCGGCACTCACCTGGTTTTCTGGCACAGGTGCGCGTCATGATTAAGTGTAAATATAGCCAATGAAAAATATATTGCATGTTTCACGACTTCTTCCAACCAAACTGCAAAAAACTAAAAAAGCTGTTCTTTAATAAAACTTCAAAACCTGCTTGCAGACGCATTCATCTTTTGGAAATGAAAAACTGTGAGGTCAAAGCTTTGAAAACTTTCTTTAGAAGTTCCCCACATTAGAATTCTGGGTTTTAAGATAAACAATACCAGTAATCGCACATCGCTTAACATGCAATCAATCATTTTTTTAGTTTTAGAGATAACAAAATTCGGGGCAGATGGGTTGAATATGAGATTGGAATTTTTTCCACTGTTATCCAGCGAAAGCAATTTAATGCTCTGAAGCCGATCACATAAAATACTCAATCTTTACTCAAACACAATTGTTACTTTTAGTTTTTCACTTACAGATGTAAAATCAGACTAGATTAGCTACATTTACCATGAAGTTATGCTGCACAAATAGTGCATGTTTTGGGAAATGCTGTACCTCCTTTCTCTATTCTGTTTCTAAATACAATGTGCATACTGTGCAGTATGCATACTATATACGGCAATGCGTGTAGTATCCTGAACACTGTCTCTGGTTTCCATTCTACTATAATTTCTCTCCATCCTCCTTCTCCTTCTTCCTGTTTCTTCCTTCTTTCTCTCTCTCTGTGTGTGTGCTATTTATAGCCGTGGCTCATTTGTGTGTCTAAATCAGATAGTGCTGTTGGGTAGCATGAGGATTTCTACTTTCATACACACCATAACATATGTTCACATATTCACAGGTTTCATATGCAATGTGACTGTGTGCTTTCAGAACGTGCATAACAAACCCATGCTGGTTTCATTTTGTGTATGTGTGTTCTTTTTCCGCTGAACTAAGCTGTGAATCCCTTTTATCATTAGAGGTTTCTCTCTCTTTCTCTGTTCTTTCCTGTTCTATTCTGTCTGTTTTTCAAAAATACCAAACAACCTAGTATAAAACAGTTGAAAATAAAAGCCAATGTTACAGACATGCACAAACAGCTACATACACAAATCTAAAGCATGCAAACTGTTAACACACCCACACTAACTCACGCACACAAGAGTGGTGAACAACTTCACTATTGCGTGACCGCTGTGAGATGTGAACGATTATTAATATCACACTATCATAACATTTATAAGTAATGCTGAATATCACTAACAATTATCATATCAAGTATTATTCTAGCTATTATACATATCCACTAAAGTAAGGTGCAAAACATTGCTTGTCTACAGAAATTAATTCATGAAATTGCAGTGACATAAGGGTAAGTAAATCTCATTTAAGTGTAAGTCTCTTGTGTCCTTCAGTCAGTTTTAAATTACTTCAGTTCCTCATCTCTTTTTCTCTTTTATGTAAGTTTGTCATATTTTGGAAGGATAAATACTGGGGAGGATCCGTCTGTTAGTGTAAAGTGCTGACTGTGCCCGCCTGCCTCCTCTCGTCATGTCTATAATGTAAGAGGAAAATGTTCAGGCGCTGTGGATGGACCATTAAAGGGCCCATCAATATTAAAGAGCTTGGGACGACCTGAGGAACATTCCAGAGGCCGGTCCATTAGCAGCACTCCAGAACAACAACACATGGGTGTGTGTTGGCTTTTCCAGTCTTGGTTTAAGTAAGAATCAAATTTTTTGAGTGACCTCGCATGTCACAATATCTTTAACTGCTCTGTTCCACACAAGAAATGCATATAGTTATCACGAGGGACTTCAAAAAGACAAAAGTACACCATTAAAATATTACAAGAGTCTATATGACTTTTCATCTTTTGTGTTCCACATTAGACAGAAGGTTTAAAATGACATGAGGGTGAGTAAATAATAACAGAATATATTTTTTGTGTTGGACTCTTCCTGTCATTTATGTGTGTGAGTGAGAGAGAGAGAGAGAGAGAGAGAGAGAGAGCTCTTTTATCTTAACATTAAACAGATCATTAACTGTTAAGTGCCTGATAGCTCGTCCATTTCCTGCTCTCCAGGCGAGACCAATAATTGTCTGTATTTTGTGCAGATTGCCACCATCAACTCCATTGAAAGATTTAAACGCTTCAGAATCATCTTTAATGAACAGTGTGTGTGTGTGTGTGTGTGTTTTGTGTGCAATAAGTGTGTGTGCTTTGTATGCAGTGTGTGTGTGTTTTGTATGCAAAGTGTGTGTGTGTTTGTGTGTCTGCAGTATGCATGCTTGCACACGAATTGCAGTGTCTATATAATTTGATTTGAACTAATCAGTGTTGAATTACCTCTTTTCCCTTGATACTAGTGTTTGTTTAGGCACTTGTTCTCCCTTAACTTCCCTTTGCCTCCTTTTTCTTATTAGTGCTCATACTTCATGTCGTAGTTTGTTCAAATCTCTAAAGTAGTAAACTTTGACATGTAATTGATATGTGTGGCTGATTGTAAAGAAGACCTTATTTTTCTAAGCAAGCAGATTAACAGTTTTGCCTAATGAATTACATGACAACTTAGGGTACACTAAAGAAGGGACCTTATGTTTGAAACAAGTAAAAGTTTCTTTTTGAATGAGCTATACCGTTACTAATTGTTTTGAATATATAATATATGAGTTTTGCTAGATGGGCTTTTTTTTGCGACTGGCTGCGGAATATTGTTGAGATTTGGTGGTGGATTGTTTTGATTTTGGTCAGTAAGCTACCCACAAATACAGCAGCAGATTTTTCTAAATTCATTCAGTGCTTAAGTGCTGCTTGACTCTGTATGTTGACATCACTTTGAAGTCCACATAGTTCCCCTTCCTCGATTTGTAATACCTAAGGCATCTCTTAAATGTATGACCTCCCTGCCCTTGAGAATAACCCTCTAAAGCTGCTGTGGAGTGAAACTCAACATCCTCCCAGTTCTCTGTTCTGTGAGCTTTGCTCTGCCAACAAACCCACGTGGGTAAACAACACCTATGCCTTCTCCTCTCCAGGTCTGCTGACCTCAGCTGCATTTTTTCTGCTGTGGTCAGTGACCTGCACAGCAGATCCTGCTCAAATTAACGCTGCTTCAAGACCTCCAACCCCATGATGGGCACCGTTGGCATCGTTCTGTGAGCCTTGATTGTTTTGCAGGGCCACCACGGCCAGAGAACAAGCTGAAGACTGATGCAACAACATCTGCCTGAGGTCCTGCCCAGCTGGTAACTGTTTGACATTCTCTATTGTGTATCTATATCTCTAGTGTGCATCCCTGTCAGCCAGGCCTGTTGACCATAAAATCCCAAATACCTCATGAAGGCGCTAAGGTCTAGTGAGCAAGATTGAATTAGACTACCCCCATTCTATGAACCACACACCCTCCCTCTAAAACCCTCTCTCTGTAAGCCACACCCATTATTAAAAACACGCCCTCCAAAGGCCTGTAAGCTAAACGGTTGACAGCTAGAGATTTTTTGATGTGAAAGTTTCCCGCCGGCTGATCCCCTGACAATCCTTTTGGTTTTTTTAAGAACCTAGAGCTGTCACAAAGACGCATGATTTCCCAGGACACCTATCACTGATGTCTGTCAGGTAGTATAAGTGTCAAGGTTTATAAGTGGTATTTTAAGCATGCTCCTGCAGCATACTTAATAGCTATCGCCACATTATTAATAACTGCCTCTGAAGCAAGTGTTGTGCAAACTTTTTCCACTCTCATGTCAGCAGTGTAGAGAACTCACCAGCGTGCAGAATCTCTCCGGCGGGTTCCCGCAGGTGATGCCCGGCGGCTCGACGCGGATGCGCATGTACTCCTTCATAGACTGGGCTTTGGGTTGACAGGCGTAATGCTCCCACAAAGCACCTTCATCCGTGCTCACCAAAGACTTACACAGGTCGTACTGGCCTCGGGTTTGCGCCAGCACGTGCACCATCAGGAAGAGGAGCCCCGCACGCGCACGCATGGTAGGCGCGCGACTGAGAGAGGATTTCCGAGGGTCCGGATAAACGGGAGCTCAGTAGGATTCAGAGAGGGGGATCATTTACATGTAAACATCCCATAACTTCACTACGGTCATGCTTTGATTTTGTCCAAGAAAAAGAACAGTGCGTAAAAATGTGTTTCTTGCTATGAGGTGAAAGAAACTCTTTGTGACTCAAGTTTAGTGCGTCGCGTGGCACAAGTTTTACTTATGTTCGTCTGGACACCGTCATGATGGGTTTTCTTAAAGATACCGAAGCCTTTGGTCAGACTTACATCCATAGCAGCGCCTGACCTGCGCCAACACAGAGCATATCTGAATGCTGGAGGTCCGAGTTGCACACTTCAAGTGAGTACCCACTTGTCCAAACTCCCCACTCGCACGAGACTTCAGCCACCGCTGTCCGTGGTCCTGAAAGGAAACCCCGAACATTTTAGTGCTCATCTTGATTTATCTTTCACTCACACACACACGATCACTGGGTGTCAGTCTGTTTTTCATGTTTGTAGTTGACGATCTAATTTGCCAACACCCCTAAACAGACGTTGCATGTCATCTCACAGTCTGGACAGATGGCCGGGCGCGTTTAACACCGCTCTGGCGTGGGAACATGCGCGTTAAACGCGCACACTACACAGATATGATCACTTAAAAGTAAGACTTCGAGAAAGAGCATGTGCATTTATAATACATACACGGGTATGCATCACTCAGTTTGGAAATGCAGTACATGCACACTTTAAAAATGTTTTGTCATGTAGCCCATAAATTGTTTCAAGTCGATTTTATTCATTCGATAAGGTGGAAACACCTTCTTTAGGTCACATTCAGCTGAAACACACAACGATTTGTTTCCCATATACTACAGCATGTAAATCTCATACTTATATACTGATATTTCAAATGTATTGACCGCCATAAACGATATAATCTCAGAGATGAAGACGGCGTAGAAAAGTCGCTGAATTAATTTCTGGTCGTATTTAACGCAGTAACGTAGGAGGAAGTTCCTATCGCTTTCAGATTACTCCTCTATTTACACCAGACAGCATCTGAAACAATCGTCTATATGTGGATGCAAGGCGATGTAAAATGAGCGATAAGAGATTAAATGTGTGTAAAGTTGATCATTTGTTTTAGTTTAGGACGAGAAAACAGTTTGAAATCGCTGTTCCCGCATGGGGCGTGTCGTGCGCGTCCCGCCAGCAGCTCCGATCTGGAGTAAAGAAGAGAAACTGCGAGATGAAGCCATAATCGCAACCAGTTTCCGCGGTGTTCATCCACCGAGACCGGAACTGCTTTTGAGATTAAACTCGAGCAGAAACAACTTTTCAGCCTTTCAGACATAAATCAAAAGTGTTTGGACGGATTGGACACGGGGTTCGGCCCGTTTCAGAAAGAGAAGCTGTTTTTCACGGCCGGGTTGTTGTAGTAGTTGAGATGGACTCACCGTGCGCCGCTGTCCGGTGCTGGTGGCACTCATTCGCGTCCGGTACCGTGCAGAAGCGACATCGCCTCCCGCAGCGAGGATGCGGTTCTTCCGCGTTTGTTTTTTCTTGTTTCTTTCTCCTTCCTGCCGGAGAGTTTTTACAACAACACCCGGTTAGATGCACGCAGGCGAGAGGACGGTGCCCTACTTCTGCGGTAGAAGCTGGATAACTGGAGGAGGGTGTGTGTGAAGTATCCAAAAGTGAGAAGATCGACTTGTGTGCGTCCTCTGTACTTTACTGGATCGGATTTGCCCTGTGTGTTCAAGGGCAGTAAGCTTCATGGCAGATATCCCTCCCCTCTCTTCCTCATCTCTTCCTCTCCCTCCCTCTCTCTCTCTAATCCATTTAACCATCGCTCTCAATCACTATCTAAGCCTTTATCTGTGGGCTTGAGCCAGGCTGGCCCGGCTGTTCGTCTTTGAGGATCTGAAACCGAACCGTCCCAGCGGTGCTGAGTTCACATCCCGCACGAAGAGACTCAAGGGAATCCGCGCTTTTACGCACTTCAGTACCGCTTGCTTGTGGCTTGTGCGATTGTGCACTTTTGTCCGTTTTTGAATGAATGAATTGCCACAATTTCATCAGAATTGCTGACTAGCAGAAGTAGTGTAACTCTGATTGGTAGGTTTAGACTAGATGATAGTCTTTACCTTGTGATCAAGTAATGGGAGTTACATTTCTATACATACAGTTAGAAAACTAGACAACTATAAACTGCAGTTATTATGGTGTCTACAAGTAAGCTATACTTTCTCAATGAATCTCAGTGTTTTCTCAATAGTCAAAAACTATTAGTGGAACATATAGTTTATGATCAAACTATGAGGGAAACTGTCTTGACATCACTGACCTTGACGTCACTGGTTGGAGGTTATTTTAAAAATGGCTCAGAAAAGTGAAGCCAGTGTTGAAAATAACACTTGTCATTTATGCATAAATACTGTATGTACCACAATGTGGCCAAATATTTTTGGGGCCACCGTATGTGTGTTAATATGCAAATACAGTGTGGCAGAATTCCCATAAGGGCCAACAGGTGAACTGATTTACATCACTGCTCTTGTGCTCCTCTATTAATGCAAAGATCTCACACCCCAGTCACAGAGGAACCAAAAACTCCAGTATACAGACATGTTTTTTATTGGTGTATCCACCACCCCTACCCCCCCCCCCCACAACCTTAGAAAAGTGTACATTTTTAGATATTAATAAACATAGTAAATATTGTTTTAATTAAGGCAGTTCCCTCACTGGGGCCATTAGACGCACCCCACAATGCAGCTGATTTTAGGTTTTACCTTCACTGTGGGATGTTTGGTTCACATAGGTGAAACCGGCCCTCACAACTATATCCAAACCTGTACTCACACCATTTTTTATTTATGGGCAAATCTAATTAAAATTGCGGCTCACACTTCACCCTAAAATATATGTATATGGATCAGACTATTGTTTTTATTATTATTATTTTAGCAGAAAATGTGACCTGAACACACTCTGACCTGTACCTCACTGAGAAGAATTTGTTATGAAGTTTCTTGTGAATTCACCAAGTATGTGTGATGTTTAAAAGAGAAGGAGAGCAGGCCGGCGTGATTCTGTGCTCCTGGACTGTCTGCGTTGACAGAAGTGTAGATCAGATCGATAGTTTGTCCTTGCCGTGTCTCAACAGAAAGATTTCCGCATCTGTCTCTCTCTCCCTCTCTCAGCGCTGACTTGACTTTTTACCCACTCTCTCTATTATGTCTCAAAAAGCTATTTAATAAAATGTTGCCGCAAGTTAAAAAATGTCTCTCACCCATTAATATATTAAAGATGGAAATGATGTCACTTCAATTAATCCTTGTTGGTTGGTTCAGCCTCACAGCACAAACACAAAATTAGCAATCAATCAAAAACATAAAAGGAAACTCCCTCATCACTACTCCATTATGACATCACAAGCAGTCTGCCAAAACCCTTATATGGATTTACTGTGTGTTTGGTGCGTCTGCTCTGTGACTCACAGGAAGTTTGTGATCCACTGTCACGATGTTGACAGATCATTTTGTAATTAGCTATAGATTAGGAATTTGCAATTAGTAAAGTCAATAATTTGCATTAATTTTCCCAGATAAAACTTCCTAACTTGTGATGTACTCAAAGGTCATGACTTTCTCACTTCATGACCCATGAAATTGAATGAATAATTAAAAGCAACACAATCAAGCATTTGTTTCTACACATCGTTAAACTGTGTAGGAATATAGTTTAACTATTTATTTACATATGTAAAATAAAATTTAATCTTGTTAGTTAATCCAGGTTAAGACAAAATATCCAAAGGTGTGGAAGTGTGAAGCCAATCAAATGAAGAGTTTAATTCTATCATGAGCCATACACCCTGTTTTCATTTCAAACCTGTGTGACTTTATTTTCTTCTGTTCCACAGAGAATTAAATAAAGAATGAAGTACATTACAAGTTACATTTACGCACTTGGCAGATGCTTTTATCCAACGCGACTTAAAGCAGATTCAAGGTATACAGTTTATCAGTACATGTGCTCTGTGGGAATCAAACCCAGAAACTTGCACTGCTAATGCAATGCTCTACCAATAAGGCTGCAGAAACACAATCACATGACTAAAGTGCCACTTCCTCCTAAACTCATGAAATAAGCAAAGAGAAAATTTGGCATATTTTTGGTCTAAATATAAGAAGAAAAAAAATTCCTCCCCTGCACTGCTGTCTCATGCACTGGCGTCTCATGTACTGGCGTTTCATGCATTGGCGTCTCTGCATGGTTGTCTCAGAAGTGGGAGGCTGCTGAGGTCATTTACACATGCACTGTTCCTCCAGACGCTGCCTGTATCAAATCTTATGGTTGGCGTCATCCACACGCCTACAACACAGACACTCATCCACCAGCCCAAAAAACATGCACTTGCCTAAATCATCAGTTTAGGAGGAAATGGCACTTTAATCATGTGGCTGTGTTAATCTCGGTGTAAAACTGCACTGCTGTTTACATGAACACGCATGTCTGCTTTTCGATTCAGCTCCAGGATAGTGTGTATTCAAAGTTTAAAAGAAAAGTTTAACTGAATGTTGCTTTATGAAGATTTGTGTGTTTGTGTTTAAAACACTGTTAGATTTTGTGTAATGCAATTTATTGAATCTAAATCATATGTAGTTTGAAGATTAGGGCAGTTTGAAGAAATGTTTGTATTTATTTGTAAGGTTACATATGTCTTGGTGATCTTTATGACTCAATTTGCGGTAAATTTGCTGTATTAATAACTCTCAATCAGAATGATTTCAAGGTCGTTTCTGAGGTGTTTAAAGTGGTTGCTAGGTGGTTACCAGGGTGTTCTGGGTGGTTGCTAAGGTGTTTTAGATTATTAGTTGGTGGTTGCTAGGGTAATTGATTTGGTGGACAAAAAACATTTTTGTCTGAAGTTGGTCTGGGTTATGGATTTTGTATGTTGTCTTAACAAACATTACCATCTCTACAATCCACTAAATTGAATTTTGCTTTTAAAATACAGACAGTCAAAGTAAAGATTGATCTAGAGAACAGTGTGTGTGTGTGTGTGTGTGTGTGCGCCTGCTTGGCAGACCTTCATAAAGGTATACCCTTCACAAACACACCCCACCGTGGCCTAACTCTGTTCATCTCTCTTTCGCTCAAACACACACAGAGTAGGAGAAACAAGAGAGCAGGAAAGTATGCAGCAGTATGCATCAGTATTTTATGCAGGCTAGAGTCTTGGGATTTTGTGCGTGACCTGCCATGTGTTTCCTGAACTTCCGGGACTCCCAAGTCAACACACACACACACACACACACGCACACACACACACACACACACACACACACACACACACACACACACACACACACACACACACACACACACACTGTTCTCTGGTGTGGACTGCAGATGTAGAATCTGGGCTGTCACTTTAAGTGTTGAGTCAGGATGTGATGCAGCATTAAACAAACATTTTGACACTGACATGCTGTCTCTATACTGCAGTGAACAGTGTTTGTTTGTATAAGCAGTCAAGAAAGAGACAAAAAGATTGTTTGAATTTTACATTTACTGAAGAAAATGTTACTGGTAGTTACACATACAAAACTCGTGACTTTACGGTTATAAGCTAGGGTGTTGTGGGTAGTTGTCAGGTCATTGCTATGCTGTTTCTGTGGTGTTCTTAACATGGTGCTTAGCAGTGTGGTTACTAGGATCTTCTACTCGGTTGCTAGGTGGTTGCTTAGTTCCCCCAAGTCTCAAGGATATTTTGCTCTTTAGATATTGCTCAGGTCTCTTCTTCAAAGTCTGTGGGATTTTTTCACTCAAGATTCATGTTTCTGTTTAAATTTTAAAGAGCTCACAGTGTTGTAAACGGATGACCACGTCGGCACGTTTTAGCACATACTAGTCCATAAGGACGACATGATTGAACCCATGAGCTGATCTGTTCACTTTTGCTCCATTTAAAACAGCTGTTTTTAAATTCCTGTGTCAATATTTAAAGGTTGTTTTGCTAATATCCTTACTGAGCGTTTTGTCTGTGTTTTAATGGCTTTAGGTCTGACCCATGAAAACTCATGAGCTCTCTAGACTTAATACTGAAACATTAGATTTTGTGTATATTATTTGACACTTTATTGAGGTTGTTATCATAAACAGGTAAAGAATGAATTTAGGGAAAGGTGAACATACTTGGGCTAAATGACATCATGTCATAGATTTCTTCTGTTTATATTTTTATGTATATAAATGAAACAAATTAATTAATGTATATAATGTATAAGTGATTTTGCTTCTGGGGACATTTGTCAAGATATTTTTTTTCCCTAAAGTATGGCTGGATTACACAACCATACACAAACAAACATGTATTAGAGTTTTTGTTTTCTGGTGAACTAGTTTACCTTTTAACCCTATAACACATCCACCAGGGAAGGTAATCTCCTCACTAACCTCCACTAACCTCACCCTTTACTTACTCAGGGCTGTCTGTTGGCTACTGTCAGACTTCTGTCATAGAAAAAATGTCATGCTTTCACTCTGGAGCCAATCAGAGAGAAGTGTTGTCATCCCCATTGTTACCATATTAAAGAGATTTAACTGTGGAGTGTAATTATGGGATGTAGAGACTGTGGGCTGCAAACTAAAACTAATTTAAGCAGTACAGATGCATTATGTTTTAGAAAACCTTGAAAATGAGAGAGAGGCAAGGGTTTGGGAAAATGCCCAGAAAATTATTACAACAAAGAACATTTTGTTTTCTAATAAACATTGCATTAAAACAAATTACATCTTACCATTTTTAACATTTGTATCATATTCAATGTAGCAATTAAAAAAATTATCTACCAAAGAAAAGTGACATGCAGGCCAAATATGGTGACCCATACTTGTAATTTGTCCTCTGCATTTAACCCATTCCGAGTGTACACCCTCTCAGCAAATCGTGAACACACACCCACAGCAGTGGCAGAACTGTGGTGCCCAGGGAGCAATTGGGAATCTGTAAAAACACTGGGAATGTGTAAAATCTCTCTTGACAAGTACCCAAAACCCTTTTAAACCATCTAAACAAATCAAACAAATGTTTTGCGAAAATACTAATGTAGTCTTTTATTCATTATGAAAAGTTCATGGGAGATGAGATAATATAGATGTTTGTTGATGGGTATGTGCTTGTTTGTCACAGTTGAGTTAACTTGGTCCTTGAACAGTCCATGAACACTAGATGACCCATTAACCCACCCCCCATGTTTTTTTTTGCTCTGTTTCTGTCTCTCTCTTTCGCTCTCTCTCTCTCACCCTCTCTCTCTCCTTCCAAGTTCTTCCACTCGGTTGAATTCAGCTGAGTAATTGCCATTACGACCTTGTGTTTGACCAATCGATTTGGACCTTTAGAGGTGCCTTTCAATTAAAGAACTCCTACATTGGTAAGTGTGTGTTTAAGTGTGCTGGTGAGTGTGCATAAATTAGTGTTTTGTATAATTATGTGCATGTGTTTGCATTGTTTATGGGCTGTTTGTGTTTGTTTAGTTTATGTGTCTCTGGGGTTGTGCTTGTAAGCTTAGTTAGTTTCTGCTTGCTCAGAAAGACACAAACTGATCAGTATTTGTGTTCTTTTGATTGATTGGTTGTGTGTTCTCAAGACCCCTGACAATATCACAGACCACCCGCCCACTTATTAAACTAAACAATCTCCCTGAAAAATATCTTATGAGCTTATTGGTTTACTTATTGGTACTTTAATTCTTGTGACATTATGATTTAGAAATTCTCTTAGGTGTTTATTAGCCTGGTTTTAAATGTCTTTTCTCTCAGTTATATCCTGTTTGTGTCTTTTTAGTGACATTAGGTGGGTCATTCTCATTTGTGCCTTAAATTTTTAGACTTTCTCTTAATTTGAAAAGGTTACTGCTGAACTTTCAAGAAACCGTTTTTTACCACTAAAAAGGTGATTTACATACATTTCAACAGTGTGTTCCCTTGGATTTGAACCTATGACCTTTTTGTTCACCAGTTTTCACCCTGTTTTGTTTCACCAGCTGAGCTACAGTAGTCACATTGTACATTGTACAGTACAATTATACATTGTACTGTAAAAGAAAAATGTATAGGCTATGGTGTTAGGGAGTTAAGGCAAATAAAGGCCCTAACTCACCACATTATTTACATTATAATAATGTGCTTTCCCAAGAACAGTATTTTTAAAAATAATAGTACAGAGGTTTTCCCTTAGCAGCACTGAACTATTGCCCTTGACAAGGCTAATATCTAAAGTAAACATACTGGTGAAGATTGTAAAAGAAACTCATCTATATGAATCATGTAGTCACAAATGTTTATAATGTTTTGAGTCATATTTGTTGCTGCTGATGAAGCAGAAATGATTCTCTGTGTTTAAATCAACTAAAGCCAAACTGACATTTCCTAAATCGGACATGACATCATAAATTGTTATTATAAGCTTACCATTGTGAATCAGGGTAAAATAAGGAGGCTGTTTTGAACACTGATCTGGTATGTACTTGCTCAATAACTGATTTTTGTTTGTTTTTTCAAACAAAAACGTTACAGATTGTAGGTTTAAAAATAAACCCTGTATTGTGGGTTTATTGGGTCACTGATCAGGTAAGTGCTGGCTGGAGGTGAAGTGCAGTTTTCCACAAGATTCCGGGCAGGGATGTGATCCGTGCTGAGGGAACATCAGAGCAGCTGCTGAAGCTGTGCGTCACACTGAGAGTCACTGCCAAGTGACGTGTTCTCTCTGGAACAGTGTTTCTTTTATCCTTCCTTATCTGACAGATGAACAGAATCATCTCTGAAGGCCTTTATCAGTTCAGCTTATCCATTCATCTCTCTCTCCATCTCCCACTTCCTCTGTATCTCACTACCATCATGTATCACCTTGTGTGTTTTTTTGTTAAAGCATCATTTTCAACATAACCAGAAACACACACTTTTGCCCTTGCTAAAGTCTGTTAAGTACAGCTGTCCGGTTGGCTGGTGTGTGTGTACAGGTTTCATTAACTCAGCATTTTGTGAATGCCTTCACATATAAAGTAAAACAAAAAAGTGTTCCTCATTATGTAAAAATGTATAAATTGAATAAAGCAAATAACATTTTGTGTGTGGGATTAAAGCTAGAATACCATTATCATTATTTTACTATGAAAATGAATGCTTCTATAAAAGGACCTCACTAACAGTTCCTCAGGTCTGTATGTGTGCATCTCTTTCTCTTTCTCTCTCTCTCTTTTGTTTCAAAACTTACTAACTTGCCTATGTAAGCAAAATTTTAAGTCAACATTAAATTTAAAACTGTTCTCTGTACGTTCTATATACTGTATATTCCTGCTCTTATTGTTGGTGGATTTTACAGTGCAAACTATTCCAAATCATTTTTATCACATCATAAGTTGCTCTGTATTTTGTTATGTGCTAAGGTGTTTATTAGAAGGTGTCATTAGACACGTCAATAGCACTATATGTGTGAGGCACATGTGTATGTGAGTTGCTGCCTATGTACAGTGGTATGTAGCTATTTGCAGTTAGCTATTTTCAGTTAGGACACTGTCTCAGACTGTAGCTGCCTGTGTAGGCAATAGACAGCAAGGCAGCTCAGATTTGGGACAGAGCCTGCATGTGTCTGGCCCCCTGTTGAGTCATCTGCATTACTCAAGTCTTTTATCAGTGATGTTGCCTGCTGTTCAGATACAGCCCACACTCCATCAGTGTCATTTACTGTAAGTGTGTGTGAGACTGACTTCATATCACACATTACTATGGTTCACTTTACTGTGATTAACAATCAGCCTTTACGCTGTGTGATTGTTAACTGCCCTGGGTACTAACAGACTGCTGTCTGGGGACTGTTAAGGCACCTGCTTAAGCACAGCATGTGTGGGTGTGTGTGTGTGTGTGTGTGTCGCTGAATCAAGACATCACACTCACCCCTCTGGCTGTTTCTGTTCACACAGGATATCCCAGCACGCCTGCTCCTGTGTCAACACACACACACACATATACATGCTTCCTCTCCCATACCCACGCACACAGACAGACAAACACACACATGCTCTTTCTCTCTGTCATACACACACACATATGGTGTCCCTGCCCCCTATCTCTCTTTCTCTGAGCCGTGAACAAATGTGAAGTGTGATTTTTGTCTGAAGTGAAAAATGTTTTTTAAATAAAAAGTCAGAGCATTTGTGTTGTTCTGTCACTCCAGGTTCTCTCCACAATCACTCCAAGGTTTTTTCAGGATCTCTCCAAAATCACTCCAGGATCTCTTCAGGATCTTCCCAGGATCTCTTTAAGATCACTGCAGGTTCTCTCTAGAATCACCTCTAGAACAAATCCTGGATCTCTATAGGATCTAGGATCTCTAAAGAATCATTCCAGGATCTTTTCAGGATCTCCTCAGGATATCTCCAGGATCACTCTGAGTGAAATTCTTTACACCAGTTAGTATGAAATATGTTTGGGACTAATTTATCTTTTTAATATCAGTTATTAATATTATTATGCTTCTTATCTGCAGATTTGCTGTTGTTGTAGTTGTTTTTTGGTCTTTTCTTTAACTGCAGTAGTCTCCTATCCTCAAAAACACACAAACACAAACTGCTCTCTGGAAAAAGTTTTTGTCTTCTGGCATATGTTGATGAGTGACATGATGTCACAGTATGAGAAATGACTGGGGAGTTAAAGGTTCAGAGGAATCTGTCTTTATTCTCTCTTTCAGTTGTTCTATAACACTTTTATCTGCTGCAGGTTTTAACACCATAGACACACACAACAGCGCAAACACGAGAGAAGTTCATGATTTTATGTCACATTTCCTATTTTGTGTGTATTTCCTGTTTTATGAGAATGTGAAAAAAGACTGTTGATGTGTATGTGTGTGTGGTTGAGTATTATCATTTGCTTACAATAACACTATAACTTGCAATGTGTGTCTCTCTGTACATATATGCATATGGCCAGATGTTTGCTGCTGTCTTTACATTGAGAACACAACACAACATGCTCACAGGTACAAAACAGACTGGATTTCGGTTCAGATACATTCTTAAAGCTTCTACATGTCACAACGTAAAAGTCACAATGTGAATATACCAGTGTTTTAAAAAACCCAAACCACTGATCTAAAGAACCGAGAATGATTTATATGATGTAAAAGTCACAGACAGAAATATTTCTTTTCAGAATCATTGAATAACATTTAGGGTTACCAAGCACAATGAAAGAGTTCACCACCAGTTTTACCTGTAATCGTATGTATTTCTGAATGAAACAGGATGTTTAACATTGTAAAGGACACCTTCAGCACACACTTCTGAGGGCAGTTCTTGAGCAGGACTGATGTCCTTTGCAGTGGTAACATTTCTTTGTTTGTGTCCATTGTTTTTAGTGTTGTGACCTTTACTGCATTACAAGGCATTAAACTAGTTTGTCAACTACGGGCAAAAAGTCAAACCCAACAGTATTAGATCTGAAATCATAATATATAACTGTGGTATGTTTTTACCACTCAAACAATTCAATACTTGGGAGATTAAATATTTAGGGCAAGCCAGAAGAAACATGTTCTCTTTCTCATAGAGTCAGCCATGAGTGACAATCGCTGTCCGTGGTGCTGATATTCCTGGCGCACATCTTAGCTGCCATTTTGAAGCCACCAGTAGGAAATCTGATCTGTGCAGAATATTTGAGAGTGATATCTGTGGCAAAGGGAGAACTGATCCTTAATTGGCACAGAGTGTCTCTTTGTCTCTCCTGCTCTCATGTCTGGAACCGCCACAGCTGAATGTGAGTGTTGTGCAGCTACAGTAACTAAGAGGAAACCCGATTTAAACAGTCTGCAGTTCTCTATATAACGATTGATGTATCAGCTTTGATCCAGCAGTCTTAGATCCTTTTTGTTTTGCTTTATGACAACACATTCACTGCAATCTGCTCTAGAATATAAGATGTTTCACAGGTTACACTTTTAGAGCTCAGGAGACTTAAAGGAATAAAACAGGCTTTTCAGTTGTGGTTTACGTTTCAACTTTGTCTCAGATGTTTCTACTAAAATTCTTTAGGTGAAACAAAAACAGAAACAAATGAGACAATTGTTGACATACAGTAAAAGTATTGAGCTGTACAATTGTAGATAGAACATGTTTAGTTCATATTTTGTAAGTTTGCTTAATTGCTGTCTAGGAGAAACAACTGAGAAAGTAAAGAATCTCATTTGTGATTTTTCTTCTTGTAGGCAGGAGGTCCACATCCATATGTATGTAAGACCCAAAGTACTGAACCATCCCTCAAGTTATGGATGGAGTATTTTCTCAGCACAGAGCACTCACTACACTTACTGTACACAAATTTGTACCCAAAAGTGAGCAAAACCTCACACATCTAAGCAAAACCCTCTTTGGGGACATAAATTAAGTTTTATATAGCAAATTAAATAGTAAAGTAGTAAAGTAGTAGTAAAGTATCGTAAAGTTTTTTGTAAAAATGGAAAGTTTTCTGTTAGGGTCAAGGTCCCAATTTAGATAGATGTGTGTTTAAAAGAAAAGAGATTCATGGTGTCTTGGTAATTGTGTTGTCAGTATAAATAACATAAGCTAATTTTACTCAAACACATTTGCACCAACACACGTGTGTACACATATTAAAACCACACTGATATACACAGAAGCACATTAATCAGTCAATAGAAGTGATGTGTTCTTGTAGCTCATACATCACAGTACCTTACCATAGCTACTGTAGCTACAAACATGTGGTGTTTAGCTCATTTAAACTTACTAACTCAGCAGGATTCAGTCTGATGCATGCACCATGACAGCAGTCGAGATGAAAAGCAGAAATTACCACTGAAGACAGTTTATGCTAACTTTTCAATAGCTCACCTTACGGGTATGCTAATAATGCAAGGTTTGCGTTAGGAATTGTGGGTTTGCACAATTCAGAACAAAGTTCAACGATGCATGACATCTACAGCTTGTGTGGCTAAAAAGTTAGCATTAGTTATGTCATAGTGTGGTGTGTTTCAAAGCCTTTGCATTTGTGTACATTTGTATACAGTTGTATTTTAGATGTTGATATTGACTTGATGATAATAGTCAACATCACTATTATCATCTCTCCTCTCTCGTTCTCTTAATCGCTCTCCCTCTGTCATTTTGTCTCTCTCTCTTTTAAAATCTGGGAACAATTTCAAACAGTTGCCTCATGTCTGAATGACTGCGCCAGAACCCTCTCCTTAAATAATCTCTCTTTCTCTGAAACACACACACACAACGCATGGTTTTCTTTTTATCTTCCACCCTCTTCCTCCCTATCATTTCATCTTTCTCTTCTGTCACTCTTTCTGCAGTTTAATGATCTCACTCACCCCATCATTTGGATTTCAGAGTGTGTGATTCCTCTGGTAGGTTCCTACGCTTTCACACACACACACACACACACACACACACACACATACACACACACACACACACACACACACACACATGCACACACACAGCTCATTAGTTTAGGACTGAGCTGCTATTAATTAAATAAATTCAGGTTATATTGTGTGTGTGTGTGTGTGTGTATGTTGAGGATTGTGTAATGAAGAGGGCGTCCCTGCCTGCAGAGAAAAGTGAGTGATTACACACACACACGTCTCTGCTTGCCATTCCCGGTTGATAATTAGCGCAGGAGGAGGAATATTGCACGTTCGTGGCAAACACACACACGCGCTTTTGTAAAAGCCTCTGAATTGGCCAGGATCAAACATTTCATTGTATCTGGAAACACACTTTCAGAGTCACACACATACAGCGGTGGTGATTTGCCCAAGGATGATAGTTAGAAAACACACAAGTGGGAGGCAACAGTTTTCTACAAAAACTCTGTAATTATCATCACTGATGTATATAGACACACACACACACACACACACACACACAAAATAACTGTTTACAGAAAATATTTACATCTTTCAATTCCCTGGGAAACGCATATGTAGAGTGTTTATGTTTGTGTGTGTCAGCAATTAACATATAAATCTATTTATAATTATTATCTTTCTGCACCCAAAAAGCTTGAGTTTTTAATTAATGTACAGTAGTAGTACAGTGACATGATTATATAAACCAGACATTATTCACAGGTTTGAGAATAAACACCTTGGGCAGATCCACACAAACACACTCTCACATATCAATCACTCACACACACACACACACACAGATGAAGGAGATGCTAAGCAGCAACACTTTCATCAAAAGATCAAATGTGTGTGTGTAAGGGAGAGTTTGTGGTATGTGACACACTGTGATATCCAAGGTCATCCCGACAGGCCTGCTGGGAATTCCCTCTGTGTGTGTGTGTGTGTCCTTGCAGGACAGGTCTGGAGGTAAGCATGTCAGGATGCTTCTGATCTGAGAGGAAGTCAGGCGATATTTTATGCCTGTGTGTCGAGAGAGATCACCTGAGAATCAGGTACACTGAGCACAAGACATGATAATAAGATGGTGATGTCAGAGTGTCTGTTGAGTTTATTCAGCTGTCCGTCTCATCATGACACAAGTGAAATATGCGCTCCGACACACACCACGAAAGCCAGATGTGTTGCTGCTCAGCCTACGTGCTGTTCTACAGTATTAATGTATGAAAATCTTAGAGCCGAATTAAAAAGCAATGCAAATCAATTATCAACATAACAGTCTGGAATTAAAAATGTGCATGACTTCACAGATGACAACTAAATAGACATTTAAAAGCTTCTATCTCTAATGTTTTTTGGTTAATAATGAACAAAAACAGTAATTGAGCAAGTACAAAACTGTCACAGTCTAGTTTAGTTTTTTGCCTGTTCTGTTCATTGTTTCTCAATTGTGTTCCTCATTATTGTCATTATCAGTTCTTGTTTAGGTCATTTACCTTCCTGTTTCATTAGTAAGTAATTATGTTTATCTGTCTTGTTCAGTTTTCTCTTTAGTTCATGTGTATTTATACCCCTCTGCTATTTCTGTTCTTGGTCAGTCCCTGTTCGCATTTGTGTGTGTTTGTAGTTTCTTCTTGGTTATCTATGTGTCCTGTGTATTCTGGTAAGGCCTGTTTCATATTATTTCCCACATCATGCATCTTGGATTACACACCCTGTAACTTGTGACATTAACAGATACCCCTATTTGCAACTGTAAATTTGTAAGGATTTGAGCTGCCGGGTCAGATTTTGTGAGAAATATCTGTTGTAAACAGTAAGAAGATCCAGCTATGTGTGGGTGATGAGGATCGGGGGCATTTGTAATTTGTTCTTACAGCAGTTGTTCAGAATTTAAACTTGTCACCCACATTAAGAAAATAACTGCAAATAACTTGAAATTTTATGTTTCGAACAGAGATGCAGAAAAGTGTAGATAGCCAGAATTTATGAAGCTTTACATAGATTTATTTCATTATTGTTTAAAAAGTATAGAGTTTTAGATCTATAAATAGTGTAGATTATATAAATATAAAGCTGAGTGAGGGAGGTTGTCAGGGTGGGAACAGCTGGGGCTGTAAGGTTAAGACTCAGTCTGTCTGAACATCAGAACCTTCGTAACATGGAGGCTGTTGAGGGCCTAAAGCCATTTGAAACACATCACCCTGATGTGACCCACGTCATGCCCAGATCACATCTGTCACCCTATTAAATACTAAAAGCAGTTCAGAAGCACATAGGACGAGTTTCTAAACAACTGTGCTCTGTTTTTTATTCACTGTTCTCTTTCTTTTATATAAGACTGTGTGTGTGCGTGTGTGTGTGTTTATGTGTCATCAGTCAGAGATTATGGATTAAGACAGAGATTATGCACTTCTGGATTAATCTGACCCTGATGCAGAGGCAGGTCATGTGATCATGATAGGAATGGACACATGGAGAATGTGCGTTCTGTGCACACTACATACTGCACAAATAGTGTTTTAGTATGATAGTATTCTGTACTTCCCCATGAACCTTTAATTTTACTCCACAGTTGCTTGATTATCATCTTCTTAAACAAATAAATTAAAAAGTGACATGGCATACTTTTTCTGAGGTGTGCATGTATGAAAGAATTCAAATTTAAATGCAGATAAATAAAAATAGGAGGAGTTAATGTTGAGAGCCATGTTTGAACTCGTTGAACGTTACAAAAGCACAACAAGAAAACATGTCTGAGCATGCGCATTAACTTCTGGAGCACAAAACAGTTTCTAATAGCTCATCTACAACTAACTCAAGAGGTTTAGGATTTAAATGAAATACCGGTGAGTGTTCAAGCAAACCTTAAAAAAATTATTATGGCATAAGAAATGTGCAGAATCTTAAGAATCAGACATTTTCATTTCTGCTCTGACAGTTTTATTATAGAAACCTTGTATGTGGTCACCATGGTAAAATATTTATAAGGGGAACTGGAATAAAATGAAATGTCAGGTAATAAATATCAAACAAACAGGATGGAGCAGCTGGGACGCCCTCTTGTGGATTTGCTTTGAAACCAGTATGGATCACTGACATCCTTACAGTTAACAGATATGAATAATTTAAAATGCAAACACAAGCAGAGTGCATAGCACACTCTCTATGTATAGAATTATGATTGGCTGAGCTTAGTGAGCGGGTCAGTTTAACACACTTTGCTTACAGTAAGACCTGACCTTCCTGCTACCAGTATCACAGACAGAGAGATGATGATGATGATGATGAAGAGGCAGAGAGAATGTGTGTGTCTTCTCTTACAGCTAAAGCTATGCCTAACACCAGCACGTGTGTGCATGTGTTTGAAACAGCAGTGAACTCATCTCTATCATTGATAGCACTGATAAATCAAAGACAGATCTGTTTCCAGATTTGTAACAGTCTCGTCTGGTCAGACACATTGATGACACATTGACAGATGAACACACACCCTAATCTCTCTTTCTCTCTCTCTCTCTCTCTCTCTCTCTCTCTCTGTCTGTCTCTCTGTCCCTGTGGGTTCTAAAAGCAGACCCATATTATTTCCACCCAAAATATTTACATATTAGATCTGTGTAACATCTCGATTGTGCTCGGATTTGTCAAAGACTTCAAATAAAGTTCCATATATTTGAGAACATATTATCTGAGATTTGTAATCTGTATTTATTATAGCACTTTATTTATATAGCACTATTATAGCACTTACTGTATGTCAACAGTTATCTAATTTGCTTTGTTCACTTCTAACTTATTAACATTTTGTGTCCTAACAACTTTCAAGAGAAATATCTGAGACAGTTTAGACTAATCTGGCGCTATGAGAGACCATCCTCTGAGCAATAACATCTCCGCACATTTGTCACTGCATTCTCATGCGGAGAACAAATAACCCAGATAAATGTGTGAGTGTGCTTGTGGGTGTAACAAGGGTAAACAATAGAAAAAAGCGCTCAGATGACGTGTATCTGCATGTATGTGCATGTACAGGTTAGCTATATTTGTGAGGGTCACATGTCATCACCAACATTGACGACAAACTTGAGACATTTTACGGATCCTCACTAGATCCTCGCTAAAAGACTCATATCAGCAAAATCATTTGGGTTAGGTTTAGGGGAATAACGATTAGCCTGATTTAAATTGAAAGTCTATAGAATGAGTGATTGTGTTAAGGATGTGAATTAATGCATGATGTCATAACTACATTATTTTGCATGTAAACAGCTTCACCATTGACAGTAATTCAAAAGATCTGATACTTGTTTTTGAGGAAAAATTAAGTGAACATTAAACTGTGTTAGATTTAATATTGTTAATACATAATAATAATGTTACTGATGATATAGTAATAAAAATTTACTATTACTGTAATATTTACTCCTCTTGAAGAAGGTAAGGGTAAGTAAATGAAAACAGTAGTAGTACAGTACTTTCCTTCTTCAAGATAAGAAATGTTGACAAAATGTTGACTCTGCTCTTTTTACATATACTGAAAGTGAGGCTGTTAATTCACAGTGGAAATAAAGTGATACAGTTTGAAACAACATGAGTTTTCATGTTTGGATGAACTATTCACCTATTCGGCAGGCCCACTAAAAATACAACACTGAAATTATATGATTGACAAATTCTAGGACAGATTTGTTTTTCTACATATTTTTTTACTTTGTATTGTAAACAGGTCATCATGTTGTGCATGCGTGTGAGACTCTGTCCAAGGCAGTAAAAGTGATTGATTTGCTGATGTTAACCACGTGCATTTTGTAATTAGCTGACAGATTTTAGTGAACACTGAACATCGATCAACTATTGACAAGACATTTCACCTACTGCTGCACAGTGTCACCAATGTACACACACACACACACTTTTGTTTTGCTGTTATAATGGAAAGATTTTTTTAACTCGATATTCCCTACCCCCAAACCCTCACAGAAATCTTTTTGCATTTTCAGATTTTCATTACAACATTGTTTAGCATGTTTATTAAGCTCCTCCTCGTGGGAACTGTAGGCTTCTTACAAGATAAAGAAAACCTGACACACACACTTCCACACACAAGGAAAAATTCACTCACAAATTATAATTCTGTCATCATTGCGATGATCTATGATCCATCACACAGTATAATTTATTTAATATGAGTACACATACACACACACAAAGGAGAAAGGACAGCTGTGAAATGTGTGTTTGTTTCTAAGGGTGTATGTGTGTATCCATGTTTAAAAGATTTCAGAGAAACAATAGCTGTGATTTAGCTTGTCAACTCTTAAATCAATGATTTCTCACTCTCTCAAACACACACACACACACAGATTTGTCTAATAATGAATCACACTCTTTCTACCAGGTAGCAGTACCTTTAACCTTAAACTTTTAATATATTGTCAGTTGTGTGCATGTGTGTTTATGTTTTCATAAAACGGCCTGGTACGCCCAGTGAGTGTTGTGTGTGCAGTTTTCTGGACTATAATTGGATTGTGGGTAGTTGTTATGCTATAAGAGTCTTCAGGGTTTTTTGTAATAACTGAACAGTTGAAGTCAAAATGACTGAGGTTGTACAGGCTCAGTGAGAGAGATGGAATGGGGCGGGGGGTGTCAGTGTGGTGAGGGGTATCAAAGCAGGGCTTCAAAGCTGATCAGTGCGGTCTCATGGGTAATCTGCTATCCTGCACAGCACTAGTTCAAAGCGTCAAACTGTGAATGCCAGTTAGGGGGAGAGAGAGAGAGAGAATGAGTGAGAATGAGAGAGAAAGAGAGAGAGAGAGAATAAGTGAGAATGAGAGAGAGAATGAGTGAGAATAGAGAGAGAGAGAGAGAGAGAGAGAGAGAGAGAGAGAGAGAAATGGAAAATTGGAGAAAGAAAAAGAAAGAGTGTGTTGTGTGTGTCTGAAGCTGTTAATGTGCAACTGATACACATTTTGTTTGTTTGTGTGCGTTTGTAATAGATTTTTGTAGAACATTTTTATATGCAACTGCCTTTGTAACTGACTTCTGCACTTCACATCTCTTACAGAGAGAGAGAGCAATCTTTCATCGTCCTCCACATTTGTAATTCCAAAACACAGGGTTGCATGTAAGTAAAAATTAAAAGATCCTTATCTAAAATCTGATTTGCAGCTGTTAAACTGTGAAACAGTCAGTATTGTAACACCTGATAGTTCTCCTAAGCTGAGTTCTGTACTTAAAAGGTGTAAACCGTCTGCAGTAAGAGATATTGTACATTGGGGTCCTGATCACCTGTTGGGTAATTATACAGTTTGGTGTAATTATACAAAATATTTGACAACTTTTATTGACCAGTCACAATCAAGTCTTATAGAAAACCGTATAATACAAGACTATTGTAATACTAGTGTAAAACGAGCAGGTAGAAGAGCGTATTTAGGTGCAGGAAACTTTAATAATGAACACTGGGAAAACACTAGGAGATATAAGCACACAAAAAGACCGCCTTACACCAAACACAGTTAACACACACCGACTAACACACCACGAGTGAAACAGTATTTATACACGGGGAAGACGAGCTTAACAAGATAACAAGGGTGCGTGGCTAATGGGAAACCTGGGAAGACAGGAAATACATGACAACGATATAACTTCCCATAAGAATTGTCTACTGTATTGACTGTTGTGATAATTGTGAAAAGCTCTGCCACACGCTTCATGAGCTCATATTAAATTTCAATATAAAAACACTCAGTATTTTTAAATATCAGACATTAATTGTTTAAGAGAAACTACCCAACTGGAAAGTGCATTAGATGATATAAGAAATTAAACTAGAGAGTGAGAGTAACAGATGATGTGTTAGTTCATCAGGAAAAGCGTCACTTAGATGACAACAGTATTGAGTGACGTCCCCCGAGAATTAATATCACCCCTCCCCCATTCTTTCACTCCTCTCTGTAATCTTATAACACCCCCACCATCCCCAAACAACCCTCCACGAACACAAAACACGGGGGTCTCTTGGGTGCTGGATGTTCATTCTCTTTGTTTTGCGATTTGTTCAAGTTTAGTCCTTTGTTGCAAGGACTGCAAAAATATTCTGTCTTTTATCCTTAGCAGATAAGCTACAGAATTATAATGAGCCGACAATATCTATAATACACACACACACATCTTTGCATCTATAGTTTGTCCTTCAATTTTATCTTCTTAACAGATTCATAAACACCAGCATATATAACACATCCAAGTATAATATATATTCAATGTACTATATATATATATATATATATATATATATATATATATAGAGAGAGAGAGAGAGAGAGAGAGAGAGAGAGAGAGAGAGAGAGAAAGAGAATAATAATAAAAAAATAAAAAATAACATGTATTTACAAGACAATAACAGATGTATTAATAGCAATAAAGTGTTGATATCGTGTTAATACTACACATATAATAATATTGTGAATAGTTCAGCACCAGTATTTGGTTGACACTCCAACACAGTAGGTGGTGCTATCGCACCTATTTAACATTTTGCCTTAAGAGCCACAATGGCTACAAACTCTCTTTCTGCCTCCTTACACTCATATTTTGAACGTGATTTATTGGCCCAAAAACGATAAACAACTAAATAAAAAAATGTAAATGAACTGATAGCATGTTTTATTATTGTTATATTATTTTGTGTGTGTGTGTTATTGGTGAATGTCATTTGATCACATTGGTTTTCTGTGTATGGAATTTGATGGAGTGTTTCATGTTTAAAGGTCATATCAGCTACTGTTCTCCATCCTTCAATTTCACCAGTATAGAGTGAATCTCATAAAACCTTCAGCAACATATTTCATCTCAAAATCACAAGAAACAAAATAATTATATTTTGCTAAAATAATATTAAGGCTGTTTTAGCATTGTTAAGATGTTTTTGTATTGTTACATTATTGTCACACGATTACTAGTGTATTGTATTGCATTGTACTATTGTAATGCAAAAACAAAAAGGTTATATATTATTAACATGATTTATGAAAATTTACAAATGTTGGTATATATTTACTCTAACAGTATTTGTATGTCATATTACTGTATATCAGTGTTGATACTATTTTTATTATTACAGTAATGAACATCTATTATGAATCAAAGCAATCAATAATAAGAATTACAAACAAAACGTAAGTAAATCTGCTGTTGGTTTGACAGTCTTATTTGTCTGTTGTTTGCTGTGAATTATGATCTTGGCCACTTTCATGAGATTGACTCAACGTTAGATATATAAACATTACATAAACAAGATGGATGTTTTTCACTGATAGTACTCATAATCTGATTTATTTGGCCCCTCTGACACATTAAAGTCATTTACTGTCTGTCAGCTGAGCTGTCAATCAAATGACATCATCTTTAATTGTCATGGGGGAGATCTTGTGTCACCATGGTGACCGAGTGTGAATGAGGAAGTCATGTTTGTGATGTGAAACATGGCAAAGTTGTGAACAGAGAGCTGAACTTGGACCCCAAGCCAGGCCACTCTGTGTGTGTGTGTGTGTGTGTTTCTCAATCCATTACTGTAAAAACATGCTCACATTCAAGGTCACTGCAGGGTTACACTGGATGTGAGAGGTTATACGGTGATACAGGACTCAATAAAAGCATTCAAGTGACATTGTAGAATTGCTCATGAATTTTAAGTGCATTCTGCTAACTATTTTTAGACTATGTGCATGTGACCTTATGGTGCAGAGTTAAAGATTTTCTTCACTTATTTTTTCAAGGTTAGAAGTTAAAACTATTTTCTAGGAATAACAATCAGATTCACTCCCATTCACCAAGTATTTGTTTTGAACTGACATTTTTAGTACGCTAGGTTATGTTGAATGTGAAAAAATGATAACCACAGAGCTACATTTAGTCAAATCAAACAGGGAACCCAGGATGTGTTAGCCTTCTGGATTCACTTACAAAATTCATATCATGACTAGAGCTAGAGCTAAAGGCAGGAGGAGAGGTGTGACTGTCTCTGGAGGAGATCGTAAACAATATTTAGAGCAAGCTGTTGTCTAGATTAATGCTATTAAGTAAATGATTAATTGATTAATGATTAATTAAGTAAATGAGAGTGAAAGAAAAGATATGCTGGCCTGAAGCTTTGTGGCTGTTTGGTACATGGTAATTTAGTTATTTTCCAACATCTAAACATCTTTAGATACTTTTTCTTCACCACCTAACCATCTTTCGTTGTTTTCCTGCCACAGTCATCGTTGACTGTTCACTGGGGGCATTAAGGCACAATTTCTGTAAAACTGCTTTGAAACAATGTGTGTTGTGAAAAGCGCTATAAAAATTAAATCAACTTGACTTGACTTTCACCTGTGTCTGTCAGTAAGAAATGGAAAAAGTCCCAGAAGCATCATATTTTACTTTATTTCATGTTTTTAAACTGAATTGAAATGTACTGAATTCAGACTGATGTTTTGTACATTTGTAAGTGTAAGTGCTTTTGCAGTTTCAGACCAACCAACTCTCAAAATCTTTAAAACTGAATGAATGAACATAGACCACCCTGAGGGAAATTTTATTGCTCAGCGGTTGCTCTTTCAGAGCTCAGGAGTCTCTCCTGAAGTTTTCAGTTATGCTCCATTTAACCTAAACAAGCTAATCTAACGTTTCTCTTAAAATTCTCTATAATAAGAGAAATTAAACACAAATGAGACAAATCATTAATGAGAGACGTTGAAGTTCTGACTTTGGAATCAGGGAAAATGTGAGCTCAGGTTAAAACATGTTGAAATCTCTTCTGAAACTCCAGAGGAGACATACGTGAGATTACCAGGGTCTGTTTTAGTAGAAAAATCTGTCTGTGAGAAACAAGTGAGATAATAAAGAGCACCCAAGAAGAATAGCTTGATGTCAGACGGTGGGATTTTTATCTGTGATGAAGTTGTCATTTGGTAATATGTTATTCATGGATCTATGATTCATGCGCTCTCAGATCACATTTATTCAGTGTGTATGTGTGTGTGTGTGTGTGCAGACAGATGGTATCAGCTTTAGCTGATGCCAGGATTGCTGTGTGAGTGTTTTTTGGAAATGTTTTGATATGAGTGTCAGTAGAATGGTGTTCACACTCACAGTCCAGACACACGGCCATCTGCTCCTGCAGACACTCATGGATCTAGAATCATCTGGACATTCTCACGGATCTATAACTGGCGCAGTTTGAAATGGATCCACACCAGCAGTAATCAAGAATTCAAGGTGAAGTCATTTCAGAGTTCTTATATTCTGATAAATGATTATGATGATAGTCATTTTTGAATCCTGCATAATAAGACTGAGAGCAGCATGTGTTTGGTCAGTCTTGATTCTATGTTGACTTTGAGACATGTGTTGATGCATAAAATCCTTCTGTGTGTTTCTATGCTTGGCTGTGTTTTAAAACCTACCAAGCTGCCCAACTAGTCAGCGTTTTTGAGCATCCTAACCACATTTAAATTGAATTCCTTAGTATGATGCCCAAAGATCATTTCTATGTGGGCAGCTCTCTAGGTTTTGAAACACAGCTTTTGACATTGTTTATTGTTGGCAAGACCTCTCTAAGAGCAGAACTTTGGTGTGTGTGTGTGTGTTCCTGGACATTTAAGAAACATTAAGAATAAAATATTAATGCTGGAAAAGGAAATACCATTTTACAGTGCACATAACAAACACACACACTTAAACATGGCAACTTTATTTGATCCAGAGGCCATGTGATGTGTTGAGGAGAACTGTGCTATAACTTGAACCACTGCAATCATTTCTGCAAAAAAACAGGTGAAAAATATCTCATAGCCATTCACAAAGTACTAACAAGTACCCACAACACCTTAGTATCTCAGCAGACACCACTTAAAAAGTAACATTTTTATAAACCTATGTGTATAATTTGTGTTCATTTGAGAATATGGTCTTTGTCTGCTGTAGGCGAGTTAATCTGCCTTTAGATGAATCTGAAAAGCATTTTTAAACTTTGTTTTAATGTGAGAACAGGTGTTAAGGTGCAGCTACAGCTCTCTTGTGTGTACAGATGTTAGATCATTAACTTTAATTGTTGGGTATTTCATAACAGTTCAAGGTGTGTTTGAAAATTACCTGCACAGATATTGTTTTCTTTTAAAGAGGTCATAACATTTTTAAAAGCATTATTATTTTCCATAGGGTCTGCTTATATTTTGGTGCCAAAAACAATCATTTAGTTTTTCATGTATATTTCCTTATTTTATCTGTCCTTTACAATTAAACCCCCTAACAATTTAGCAGGTGCTACACATAAAACATTCTCAGAATGTTGGCTAACGTCCTCTAAAATTATCTCACTGTTATCAAACGTTCTTGCAGTAGTGGAACCTTTTATTGCTATATATCAAAAATATATATCAAAAACGTTATTCTAAGTTGTTAGTGGAATGTTTTACAAACTGAATTAGAACAATTTTAATAACGTTCCTATAACCAAGCAATAACATTAATATAACATATAAAAAACTGGACGTTTTGAACATTCCTTAAACATTCAAAATAACAATTTGAACAATACATAAAGGAAACGTTCTTATAACCTAAAATTTTTGACACAGCCAGAAACAGCACAAGGTTTGGAAAAGTGTTGTACTCACTGTGGCTTGGCAGACCAAATCTGTGAACATTGAATATAAGGGTCATTGATGTAAAATCAATAATCGTGCTTCATCTGTCTGACATCAGTAAATTTAAGAAGCTCAGAGCAGGTCTAATATCAATAAGTTTAGAGTTGTGGAAGTTACATGTTGTCATGGAAATAAAACAGTTGATTTGTCATGACCCAGCTGAGGTTTGGGGTGAAGTTGGTTCAGCTCGTTTGCTTCAGTATGGTGATATTCTGATATGATGGTGCTTGTGGCGTGAGGTTTATTGATTGCTGGTCTTTCTGAAGCGTGTTAACTGCTTGCCTGTCTGCGGAAGAAATATTCATCGGGTTAATCCATTTTAGTCTCAGGGTTTGTATGTGTGTGCGTGTGTGTGTGAATGCTAACAAGCCAGAAGTAATCAATAATTGCTTAATCAGCCATTCACACTGAAGCGCAGATCAAGAGGTCGTGAGAAAACGTAGTTCTGACTCTCATGCACACAGCTGTCTCACTCTCTGTCTCTCTCTGTCTCCCTCTCTGTCTCTTTCTGTCTCCCCCTCTGTCTCTGTCTCCCTCTCTGTCTCTTTCTGTCTCCCCCTCTGTCTCTATCTGTCTCCCTCTCTGTCTCTCTCTGTATTTATCTCTCCTTTAGAGTCTGTGCATCTTTTGACAGAGGAGTTAACAGAAAAATTGCAGTGGATGTTTACCACTGTAAGAATTACTTCATTCTCAACTTTTGTTTCTGACTTTTCACTTAATTTACTCTAGTTTTTAAGACGTTATTTTTATGGGTCTGTGTTGGTTTTAATTCAGTTTTTTTCTATTTAAAGAAAGTGTAGTTCTGGCTCCACAAAGGTCTCTCTCTCTCTCCCTCTCTCTCTAGAAGCTCTGTGCTGTATATAATGACCCTATGACCTGACTTGACAGCTTTCCAATGGAAAAGAGAAATTAATCTTGGATAAAGGAAACAACAAGTGTGTTATTAAAAAATGCTAAAGATCAGACACACGGGTTTGTGGGTAATGCACACACTTTCTGGCTTTACCCATTCAAGTAGTTTTTGTTATTCTGTGCACACACACTATTATGTCTAACTTTGACACTAACACACAGACACACACACACAGGATGCAAGTGTGTGTTGTGTGTGATTGAGGCAACACATCAGTGTGCATCACATACTAATCTGTTACCTGGCAACAGTCTTGTACATTGCACTAGAAGGCAACGTTGTAGAAATACAGTACATGTACTGTATATGTGTGTTATATGGTAATATATTCTGGACTACTGGGCAACTAATCTGTATACATTTCTTCTGTATGCATGGAGACCATTGAGCCCATAGAGCACACTGAAATACCATATCCCATAATGGAAAACGCTCAACTTGACCTTCCATTTCTAGTGTGACAAAAACACAGGTGAGCTCAACCATGATTTCTAATGTCTTCTTGACTCATTTTTGATTGGACACTCAAAGATGTTTCACATGTAATTGAATTAAAAAAGGGAATAGTATTTTGTGCAGTATGCAGTGCACTATATCTTTCAGAGAGAGAGAGAGAGAGAGGAGAGAGTTTGATCTTTGCACCTCTCATCACAACAGTATATGCATATAAACCAGCACTGTGGCATTAAATATTCCCTTTGATTGGTTCTGCATCACTTTAAAATAGCATTGCACATGTAAGGCTTTACCTCTGTGCACACACTAAAGGCATCTCGGTTTCTGCTCCTGATGGAGGATTATTATATTCATAACTAGCTCAATATTAATCATTATGACTTCAGGGAGTTTTGAAATGAATTACTGTCTTTGTCTTTGTGGTTTTGTACGAGGTTAACAGGCATTTTTTTAAATGAGTTTCCCTCTATGAAAATTCTCTGGATAATGGCCATTGTGTGTGTGTGTGTGTGTGTGTGCGCAGATTCAACAGGAAACATTCCTTGGAGCGCTGTCAGAATTCCACAATAATGAATTTAACCTTGAATCAATGCTATACATCACACATACGACAATCAGCCCATCCGTTATAGACTGTGGATGTTGTGTGTTACTTATGCTGTTGGGCAAGTATCAAGGGAAAACTCTCTCTCCTCATTAAGGAATATGGATGAAAGCTTGGCCTGCCTCGGATGTTCTGTGGCAGAGCTTTCAGCTGTGATGTGGACACTCACTGGACTGAATCTCTGGAACCAACATGGCAGGACAGATTCATGGACATTTGTCCTGTCGCTCTGAATGTATGACTGTATTTGAAATGTAACAATGGTGTCCAGATCTCATCTCAGAAATAAATATGGTCATTTTTCATTTTTATATTAATCAACTTTGTCAGATTAATTAAAATCAGGATGTGCAGTTTAAGCCAAAATTAAGATGTTATTTAAGAGGGCAGGAAGTCTGGGAATAAATTTGGTTTGTAGTTGTTCATGAACTTCAATTTTCACAAAATATAAAACAATCTCTCCATGGCTGCATTTACACTGCAAGTCTTAATGCTCAGATCCGATCTTAAGTCCATATCTGATTTTTTTGTCCCGTCTGTTTACACTTACGCCTCATATCCGATGCCCGTGTTTACATTAATCTCCCAGCTATTCCAGTCATTCACTGATATGAGCGCCATGATTGACCCTCGAATTGTGGATGAACTTTTGCTAATTCATCTGTTCAAAAGTCTGCAAAAGTACAACAGCAATTAATTAGACAAAAAAGCAAAAGCATTTTTTTAATGCTGCGTTCATAAAGACGTCTTTAATGCTTCCCAAATCCATGACACGACAACTCCATATATCCTTATAGCCTCCTTATATTTGTCTTTAATGCACTTTATTTTGTGCTGGCATTGCTGCCAGGTTTAGTACGTGCGTAATGATGACGTTCAATGCAATCCGTCTTGGAACTGTGACATTACAACCAAGGTGAATTGGATATGTGTGTTAAGACACAGGTAAGATGTCTGGATATCGAATATGTATTCGATTTAAATCCACGTTTAAAGTGGCTTAGATCGGATATGAAAAAATCGGATTGTGTGTTTACACATGTGCAACAAATTCCGATCTGTGTCCGATTTGAATAAAAGGCCCAGGCCTGCACCTTAGGCCTTAGGCTGTGTTTACACTGACACAAAAAATCCATTTTTTACTCAGTTAGCAAAAGTTCATCCACAATTCGAGGGTCAATCATGGCGCTCATATCAGTGAATGACTGGAATCTTTTTGGCTGGGAGATTAATGTAAACATGGGCATCAGATACGAGGCGTAAGTGTAAACAGGCGGGACAAAAAAATCAGATAAGGACTTAAGATCGAATCTAAGCATTAAGACTTGCAGTGTAAACGTAGCCTAAGAGCCTTTGATCTTTTCTCATAGACATCACTAAACTCCAGCCAGGGTGACTGTAGATGCAGCTTCACCCCGTACAGCGACCGTCAGGCAGCTCAAGGTGAATTGAATGATCCCTGCTGCACTGCTCTGATCTCTCACAGTTAAACAAACAGACTGAGCAAACGGTTCTGCAGGGGTATTGATATGAACTATAAACACCCTGTATGGCTGCACATCCTCACAGAGAGCTTGACAAATCGAATGCATATCGCTCAAAACTTTTGATTGTTTCAAGCAAACTGCAGACTCTATACAAAACTACTTTGCCAGCAAAACAACATTAAATTGAGCTCTTCCCTGCTGAATACAGTGTAATAAAAATATAGATTTGATATATATATAACCATTTTAAGTGTTGTACATTCAGAACTAAACCGTGAACACACATACAACTTCATAAATCATTACAAATACCACAGAAATTGTCAATAATTGCTAAAGTTTGTTTTGAGATTAAAAATGTTTAAATGATTTTTTATTTATGTTTGGTTTCGTTTTTATTATCGTTGTTCTTTGGAACTTCAAATATTTGCAATGGATTGGAAGGACATAAAGTAAAATAAATGTAATTGATTTGGCATTGAACGTGTTTCTGAGATTGAGCGCCTCATCTAGCGGTTGATAAAGTTACTGCAACTTAAAACCTTTGTGCCCGTCAGATTTCAATTTCTCTCAAATGAACATGGGATTTGCTCTGTTTTACTAATTCAATTCTTATTAGGTTAACTTTTATTTTTGTATGATAAGGACACATAAGTTATCATACCAGAAATTGAGTTTTCGTGTTTATTTAGCAGTTCGTTTTGAAATTAGTTAAGATTTGTATTAAAATTAGATTTGAATTTACTACAATCCGTAACTCTTGCCTCTCTGTTTTGCCTCTCTCTGTCGTCTTTGTTCAAAACAAAATTGAAAGTTACATGGGGAGTTATTTTCTAAACCACTGCTGTGAGAACAATATGCAACCGGACCAAAATCTTAAATTATATCTCATTATAATCTTACCTTTGAGGATTGGGGTAAGGTAAGCAGACTGTTTTGAATGTTGATGTTATGTATTTGTTCAATTATTGATTTTTCTTTTTTAACACAAAAAGTTGCTGATTACAGCTTTAAATAAAAAAGAGTGTTTTAGGGGGGAATGCGTGCATATGAAATAATATTGTGATTCCATTATATAGCCACTAGATGGCAGCAGATGTTCACGCTGCCGATTGATGGCGCCATTCAGTCGTATCCAACGTAATGAAACTATGAGATTTGTTTTGTTCCTTAAAATCAATTAGATTAAGTCAATTGCATTACAGCTTTGTTATTGTTTGCTCTGTATGGCTTTAAACTGTATTTATTTACAGCTGCAATCCATGAAAATGTTCTAAAATTAAAAACGAAAATGATCTAAAATTAGTTAAGCAAGTACACAACAGGTCAATGTTCAAAACTGTCTCCTGAATCCCTTTATTCACAACATATCCTTGATTGGGATTCCTTTATTTATCTATTTATTAATTAATTTATTTACACATTTAGCATGCAGGTATATGCCCGTTTGATCATTTTTGCTTTTACTATGTAACCATATAAAAAGACACATATATTTGCTATACAGCGCTATGAATATAACGATTCGATTACAATCATATAGACAGTTATTATTTTTACAGTTCGTAACGCACATCTTAAAGCGAAATGCCATGCTTTCTACAAACGTATTTGCTTCTTTTTGTTCACTCGTCTATAATTTTTCCCTTATTTACATACTGTTTTTGTTCCCAAAACGTATTTACTCCAAATGTATTTTACTAAATGCATTTATAATAAACAACTCTCTTTGTGCTCACAGAATTGCATTGCTTTAAAATGACATCAGGGTGAGAAAACTGTATTTATGGCTGGGCTGTTGGGAGTATTCCTGACACCGGGCCCGGATTTTCCTGCAGGATCTGATTCCGGTCGATAGAGGCGCTGTTCACATCCCGCTGGATCCTCTGGACGGGATCGCGCTGTTGTGGCAGACACACGCACACCAGCAATCGCTTTCGCTGTCTGTCTGACGCCAGCGTGTGCATGTGAACGGATTGCTGCCCTTTCACCGGGCGTAAAGAACCACACCGAACCAATACATCACAATGTGTGGCTGAAGAACGAAAATCAGGATTATTGCCGTTTAAAACCCCCGTTTTCCACCCGTGACCGCGCGAGCTGTGGATTTGCTCCGGCCAGCGCGGCGATCATGTCGGGGAAAATAGAAAGCAAGCACGGTAAGTGTGAGACGGCCCTTCTTGTGCATATGTAGGCCTCGTTACGTTCAACTTTAAAACGATTTGCGATGTTTTATGTGTGCACTTTATAAGTATGCACCGCATTCGTGGGGTTTTGACCTTTTATTTGGCCCAATACGAGAGAGAGAGATAAATCAGTGCCCGTTAGCACGCGTTGGTATCGGAGCTCGCGCTGGCGGATGGGACATTAAACGGGTGTTTCTTTCCAGACAGATGCACGCAAACCCACGACAGATCAGCGAGTCTGTGTGTGTGATCGAAGATGCATTTATCGATGCATGCGTGTTACTTATATTTAAGGCACACACACACACATTTGCCTGCTGCTGTTGTCAATCTCGCACAGACAGTCAGACAGTGAAGAAGGTTCAGTTGTGTTTCATTGCTGTCTGATTTTGGTTGGGTTGCAAAGATTGACAGTACGTGTCATTAAAGTGTATATTTGAATTTGCTATACATACATACATGTGTGTGTGTGTGTGTGTGTATATACATATATACAGCTATATATATATATATATATATATATATATATATATATATATATATATATATATATATATATATATACACACACACACACACACTATATATGTATGTATGTAGTACCTCCAACTACCTTAAAGCTATTTCAGTGGGTCATGTATGTTGATGGAAATAAAATACTGCATATTTTAGGTGTTTACTTTGAGGGTTGTAATTACTTTTCAGTGTTTGCTTTTACATAGTCCTGACGCTTGACAAATGCATTTTTAAAAGTACAAATATTGTGTAGTTTCAATTGCTATGTAGTCATACAAAGGAGAAGAAGTGTTGGTTAAAGATGTTTGAAAAGTTGTGTACATGGAAAGTATCGCACTTAAAATGCTTCAAATATCAAAGACACAAATGCAGGTGTTTTTTGTGAAATGTACGTTTTTCCAGTGCAGCAGTGATTTGTTCGGAGTTCATTGGCTGCTCTTATGCATGTGGCGTAGCTACAGGAATATGACAACACAAACTGGAGACACTGAGTATGAGGTGTGTGAGAGAGTTAAAACTTTAAGGGTGTGTGTGAGGGTGAGCTGGATATGTCTGGCTCTCTGGTTGTGGTCGGTGTAGTAACAGAGTGCAGTAGGAGGTTTCTTTCCGCAGTGGGGAGGAAACCCAATCCCTCGATCACCTCACCCCCAACAGCTGTCCTGTACGCCCGGTTGGGTCAGGGTTTAGGGTGAGGCTCCAGGAGAAGTCTTGTTATTTAGTACACATACACATTACCGTTAAAAATATCTTTAGGTAGATAACTGTTACTAAGGATGTGTGATATTTCAGTGTCCATATTGTTATCAGCCAATATTAGTGTTCTTTAAACTGTAAATATGAGGATAACACAATGATTGATTTTTTTTTGTCTGATTTTACAATGACGTCAGCATGTATAATCCTAAATTGGAGGTTTATTGTAAACTTTCTTAAAAGTAAAAAAAAATTTAAAAAGTTGAAGTGTTTATGAAAATATTCAGCTTTCACTTTCATATTGTAAAGCACCTTGAGAATCTGCAATAAATGAGGATGACGTTTATGTGTACTGTATAATATTGGTCAAAACATTCAATGTTAGGTTTAAACATTCTTATTCTCTTGTTATTGGCCGCACAGCTGATCTCTGTGTGTCTGTGCCGAGCTGATCTCTTGTGTGTTGAATTCCTCAGCGCGGGAAGTGAAGAATGCACGTCCTGAGGCGTTTCTCACCTCAGCATTCGCATTCTTCTGTGGTTCACTTGAAACACACATTTGTCAGATTGTTGGTGCATCAGAACATGGCTGAGCTTTATAAATAATGTTAGTGAATTTCCTTGTTGAGAATTGACCTAATCTCAAGTCTTGTTGAGGTTTTGGACGTTCTCGTACATTTCACATTCTTCTCATGCTTCCTTTGCATCCATGTTGTGTCCGGTCTTGCACCGACCTGCAGGACATCTGTGGGGGTGTGTGTGTTCTGTCAGTTGGGTGAGTGTGTGTTTTGTCGGTCAGGTAAATGGATTAGTGGTTCTGGGGCAGAGCATGGAACCAGCATCTACATGAACAGGACAGACTGTGCAGAATTAGCTGTCTGTGTGTGTTTGAGCGTGTGTCTGATGACGTAATGCTAGACATCAACATGTTTCTTTGTTACTGTGGATACGCTTGTGTCATAGCGACACTGTAAGTTATGCAGAAACAATAAAACATATCAACCTGTTATAACCCCCATTATCTCTCTGTCTCTCTCTTTCTCTCTTTCTCCCTCTCTGTGGTGTTGGACAAAACCAGGAAGCTGATTTGACCTCCCTCAACTTCCTTAAAACAATGAGAAAATGAACTTTGGGGAGGAAAAATAGTGTGTGAAAATTTGTGTGTATACACTCGTCTCATGGGTGCAGATCTCTCAGTAGGGGTGGATCGTATGAGCAAACTCATGTATTACAGTATAAGTGATTTTATGTACAGTATTGTGCGTAATATGATCAATAGAGGCTTTCGCACCGCAGGAACGTTTCTGTACTTTGTAGAACTATTGGATGAAGTTCCTGCTTTTTGCTTGTTCACGTCACAGGAATGATAGTTCTAGGAATGCCTTTTAGAGGAAATTAAGATGGTTCGGAGTAGGGTCTAACTTAGCAACTTAGGAGCTACTAGTGACATAAGTTTACGCTGTTTGCCCAAATGCTACTACAGAGCAGTATTTTAAAGTGTTACAAGACATAAATATACAGAAATCTAATGCTAATAGCATTTACCTGTTGCCTTTATCTGTCTTTGGTCTTTTGTGCTGCGCAGACCGATCAAAGTAGCGCAGGTTCTAGTCAAACTCATCTCTTGACTCAAGTTGTGGTACAAAGATGTCATAAGCCTGACAGTCTGCTTAGATTAACTTTTGCCTGTTTTCTTCATTACCCCTGAATGTGGTGAGGCACATCTGAGGTGTAATAAGAAACGGTGTGAAAAAGAGAGTAAAAAAGACAGTCAATCAGGTAGCTAATGAAATTAATGAGTTCACTGTTCAGATAAACCGAAAAAAAATAAATCAAAATCTTGTTCTTTGTTTTCTTGAAAGCAAATAAAAAGGCTTTCATGGTTGGTTTAAAAGTATTTATGGCCAGTAAACTTTTTGCTTTGTGTTGTGTCTAACAGCAGCACTTAAAACTCGTTCTTTCTCATTTCGACTCGTTTGGAAGATGTGTTGGAAATGTATCTTTTGCTGTTTAATCAATGTAGCAATATTTCTACAGTCACATGGTATTGTAGCATCATTCTGCTCTGCCTCCCAGTCTGAATGATCAGAATAAAGCAGAAAGATGCTGTACTGGAGAACTAGCCATGCTAATGAATCACATGGGTGTAATGTTCACCGTTATATCTGAGAGCTTCTGAGGAATTATCTTAAGCACTTGTGACAGTCCTAAAATAACTTAATAATGTATCATTTATTCCTTGGGTGTGTATAGATGTATCTGGGAGTTGTTGTCTCATGTGAATCTCTTTTAACAAAAGTACTTGTATTTATATATATGGCAATGGTTATCTGGGGGCCACTGAAGTCAAAAACTTTGCCACTCACTGATATACATGAACACGTGTGCAATATTTTGTGTATGTGTGTTGTATTGGTATACAAATCTTGACAACACGTATGTTCGAATGCTTGCATGTTCACGCTCGTGTCCCAAACACAGTTTAGCAGTAAACTGAAGTTACGGTAACATCTACAGCTGAAAACCGCAGTCATATCTCACACATAAACACTAGATCACAGACGTAGATTATTACTGCACATTTGATTTGTGGATGATAACATATATGGGAAATACTGTAAATATCACTAGCATCATTTGTTTTAGAAAATACAAATGCTTCAATTCTAAACTAAAACTTTTTTAACATCTCTGATATCTTGACAGGCCCTGGTTTCTTGTACTGGAGTGTGGTGTGCTGTGATTGGTCACTGTGGATGTTATGGCCTTTGATTGGCCAGAATGAGTGCAGAATTATTTTGAGTAGTCCCTGGCTACTCTTTTATTTAAACTGTAATTTGGGGTTTTAGGGGAATAGATGCAGTAGACTGCTAGAATAAAAACATGCTCCTGCTATCCTGAGCTACAGTAATTAGACGTTGTGTGTGTGTGTGTGTGTGTGTGTGTGTGTGTGTGTGTGTGTGTGTGTGTGTGTGTGTGTGTGTGTGTGTGTGTGTGTGTGTGTGTGTGTGTGTGTGTGTGTGTGTGTGTGTGTGTGTGTGTGTGTGTGTGTGTGTGTGTGTGTGTACAGATGCAGAGGTTTAGTTGGTATGAACTGGACGGCTGATGGATGTCACCTAGAGATCTGCTGCTTTTACACTCATTAGAACCTTCTAATGAACTTGGAGATTTGTAATGTATTGATCGTTTGCCTTTTCCAGGCCAGGCCGGTGTCGTTTGTGTGTACTGTGTTCCATGCTGTAGGCTTGTATTGATCATTTCTCACATGTCAGATGTTTTCTCAGCTGTGTGGGGTTTATCAGACCATCACTGTCTGATCTCTATGGTTCCTTTTGGAATCTGGATGTTTTGGCAACATCGTCCTGCATGCCGAGATCACTGAGATGATGGATTCCGGAGGTTTTCTGCCGTTCTCTTGGAGTTTATTTATAGAATCCACTAGATTTGATGTGTGATTCAGGCAGGGTCATGAGGTTTGAGTGACTAACTGTGATCTCTGTGATGTCTCTGTTCCTCATTGCTTATTTTTGACTTCTGTCACTGAGCTGGACATGTGTGGACAGCAGACTGGTGTGGTTGATGAAATGTGTTGATCCTTCTGAAGATCCATGTTTGTGTGGAATGAGATTGTGGGTCATCTGTTGAGGGTCTAAACTAGTTCTTAAATACAATAACTAAATCTTACACGGGTTCTACATGGGGAATACCAGCCGGAGAACCCAACCTCTTCTAGAAGAGACAGACTTCTTTACAGGGGAACAAGATTACACAGGTGAGAATGAGCTCTGGTGTCAATGTTGAGCATGTATCTTTAAGTGTATTTCAAATGGCAAGGTCATTGTAGAGCACCTTTTGAAAACCTTTAGACTTTGTTAGATAACAGTCTCTAGCAGGCTGGACTTTGTATCTGGTAGTTTAATATTTACAGTTTAGTAGTTTTAGTAGTTTTGTAAGTGTTCTGTTGATCTTTGAGCCTATATTTAATGCTAGTTAGAAAGTCTGTTTAATGGCCCTTTCTCATGTTGAGTTCACACAGTAGCTGTGGTTCTGTTGTGGTATACTTTGGTTTTAATGGCATGTACCATAAAGCTGGGTTTTGGACTCTGTATGAATGTTCTCATTTTAGGCGTTTTGGATTAGGGCTGAGCGATTATATCCTTATTTTTCAGCCTTTTGATGGTATTTAATATATTTCTTGATATTTATGTTTTGGCCTAAAAAGATGTCAAAAGAACCATCAAATTAAACAAAACTGTTGCCAAAAATATTTTAAATGTAAAACCAAAAAGGCTGTGTGTGAAAGCTGAAAATGTCTTTTCAGGCAGTTTACAGAGATCATAATGAATATAATGTTTTGCTTTTTATCCTGTCTGGTACTGAGATGTCACATCTGTCCATGTTTTGAAGGCAATCAAGATGCATCATTTATTGGAAGAAACTAAAACTTTCTTTCAAGCAGAAAAAATCTGCTTGAAAAATCACATTTATGATTAGATTCACATTGGGCTAGAAGAGAGAGAAACCATACACAGTTTTACTGCATGTATATGTTTTTATGATATGCTTATTTCCTGTTTAAAGCATTGAGTTTGAAGTTAATATGATATTGTGTAAGCAGAAAAACAACAGGCAGGTGAGTAGTTCTGTCCATCTCTGTGTGCTGTCACTTATAAAGGCATTTACATTTATGCATTTGGCAAACACCAAAGCGACTCACAGTGCATTCAAGCTGTGCGTTTTATCAGTACACCAGTACATGTGTTCCGTGGGAATCGAACCCACAATCTTTGCACTACTGACATAATGCTCTACAAACTGAGCTACAGGAACACATCTACACTGCTTACAGTCCATCAGCAGCTATCTAGGGTCCACAAATAAGGCTACACCTCTCTCATATTATACATACATACATACATACATATATTGTACACACATGGCTCCAGGTTCTTTTTCCCTGCATGCTCTCGGTTTGAGTTCTCCCTCACAGTCCCTCAGTGACATTGAGATCCATCTTTAACACTTAGGACAATGAAAACAATGTTTCAAGCAGTCAGTATTAAGAAGTGTGTTAAAAGTAGGGTAGGCAGTTTTTTCCAAAAACATTTTTGGAATGTCTCTTCACATTGCAAGTTACTTCACATTCAGCATGAAAGCAATAAGATGACCTGCCTGCCTGTCAGTCTATGCATTTGCATACCTCTGCGCACCATGTATGTGTTGGAGGAGGCGTGGCTTTGGTGAAGGCTTTGAAGGTAGGGTGGGATCTTATGCTTTCAAAGTTAGCTTGGTAACTCTTAGAAATTGCAAACATCTTACTGGCTTTGTAAAGAGTTTGTAAAAGTATACATACATTTAATATATAGTGTTAATGTTCTCTGCCTCCTGACATCGTCATTGCTCGAGATCACAGGTGTTTGAACCAGTGACCTTCTGAATCAGCAGTTGTGACGTTAAATTCTCACGGTCAGGTTGTGGTGTTCTGTTGCGATACCTGAGAAATTTGTCATATATAATGTAGAGACTTTCTTGACAACTGGTTTTGGATTTTTAATTTTGGTTATCAGAGATGCAATTTTTCAGGCTTGTATACTTGAGCAGGCACTTTTTCGTAGTGTTTCGTGCCATCATGGCAAATGGACTAATCTTGCTCTCATTTCTATATATACAAATACGTTATTTTCCAACAAAGAGGATATTTCTGGGAATCCAGAAGCTTCAGATGTGAGGTTCTGGGACATTCCTGCCCATTCCAGTTGTGTGGCTTTTGTCTAAGTGCTCATTTCATCCAGTCAAATTCTGGGTGGATCCACCCCAAATATCTGCTTCTAGAACAGGGCTGCACGATATCATAAGAAAAATGTGATCTGCGATAACTTGCTAAATAATGAGCTATGTGATATTCAGTGCTATAAAGCTTTAAGCTTGTAAAATCAACTTAATTCACAATAACGTATTTAAAAACTGAAAAGTAATATGACCAGCATACGTTTCACATTCTTATAGGGAAAAGAAACATCTCTCTGCATTAACCTAAAACTTTGACTGTAATTTTAAGTATTAAAATCATTTAGTTATTTGCAAACCGTTGTGATATGTGCATATGCAATATATTGATGATTTCAGTATATCTTGCAGCCATTTTAGAATCATCATTGTGGGGAAAAATCTCAGTTTCTGCTGCAGGAAATAAAATATGGATTGTGTGGTGTTTTGTCACTGTTTGATCTGTTTGGATTATTTAGGAATCAGGGTTTTGGATTTTTAATGACATGATGAGGGTTTCTGTAAAAACCTATCTTTATCCATAGTTCAGAGATGTTGAATTATTATCTTGCTGTTGTAGCATCTATGAAGACTGAAGGTCTAACACAGGACATTGAGGCAGTCTGGTCTTATTGAACGGCCTGTGACTGCATTTTGTGAAACTCAACCCAGATATTTGGGTTCATATTGTGCTATCAAAGCATCCTGTCTGTTTTAGAGGTTCTGTGTTATCTTTTCCCCTGTAGGATCAGTGTTAATGTGAAGAGAAATACTGTGGCAGTTTCGATTATGCTCAGCATGCGGGTTTAGGAAGTAATTGATTTTTAGGATTATGTACAAACTTCTGATTCATCTCAGAGCTGGTAGGTTTGGTTCAGGATGAAAACTCTTTATTGAGCTCTTTTTATAATGCCAATAGAGAAAATCAATGAGAAAAGCATTTTTGGAACCCAGAGCTCTGAAACGTGGAAGGTCATCACATTGAGCAGACAGAATCTAAGGTCAGACAGAGTGGGCACAACCAATGTTTTTGTTTCGGAGATGATAATTCCTGGTCATTTACTTCAGGTAATGTGTAGTGATGCACTGTCAGGCTTTGTAATGCTTTATTTACCAAACAGAAAAATTAAAATGACTGTGCACTGACGCACAGTCTGCCTGCCTGTTCAGCCTGACATCACCATTGTTTCAAAGTCAGAAAGTGCCTCACAATTCCATTACTTTGTTTTCAAACCAACGGGCCACGTGGCATTTGTCAGGTAATTGTGCTGTTTATAAATGTCACTGTTAGCACAGCTCTGATGCATTATGGGAAAATACAATCAGAGTCAAGATTGTGGATGTTACAGATCGTTTCACAAACATTATGTTTGGGAATATCTGTGGCAATTTTTTTTAATATCTTGAGCTTCCTTTTAAGACAACTCTGAGAACACTTAGATTAATAACGTTATATTAACATAGCAGATATTTTTATAGGTACCAAATCTCCATTTGTGCCCATGCAGAACATGCTGCCATGATGCTAGGGCATTCAGGTTGGTTGCTAGGGTGTTCTCGGTGGGTGCTAGGGTGAATAGCTTACTGGCTGTATTGAGCTCTCTAGATATGTCTCAATTTGTTAGAGTTAGGAAAGCATTGTAAGTCCTGAAGGAAATCTTAACAGATCTGCAGTGTGGCCCCTGTAAATGTGAGACTGTTTGCTCTGTATATAACAGATGGGATGAGCACAGGGAGGAGTCATGGAAACAAAGTTTATTTCAGTTGACAGACGTCAATC
>JAZGTH010000064.1:365000-377500 GCA_036877525.1 Chromobotia macracanthus
ATCATGCTATGATTATAAATGTAAGGGGGTATATGAAATCTAAATGTAATTTTCTTGTCAAACACTGTATTTATGAGCAGTGTTATTTCACAAACCAATCAATAAGTAAGGTAAAAGACCATACAGTTTTCTATCTAAATGTTTGACTTCATTTTTTTGGATTATGAACGAAGTCATGTTGTGAACATTGTATGTTCAGTATAAGCAAGCTCATCTCTCTCTCTCTCTCTCTTTCTGATTATGGTTCATAAAATTCCAATTATGATAAAAACCCCACTGACAGGGACTGTAGTTTCTGTAATTGCTGTGGGACTGCATTTGTTTGGCAATGTTTATCAACAGCAGGGCTTCTGTGTGTTTATTTGTGTAGTTGAATTGTGTTGATTATATAAAATGACTCTGATCTTACACTGATTGTAGGTTGTAAATAACCCTCCTTACTCCCTCACTGACAGATCATCCCTCTGAACGAGTCCGTCATCTGTCTGACAAACAAAACATTTCTGTGTGCCTGTAAAGATTTCCTCTGCCTGATTTGTTTGGGTTTTGTGGGCTGTGACAGAAAATTCTTTCTGAGCACATATTGTATAAACCTTGCGATTATCTGATTGTGAATAACAAGTGTAGTGAGGAATTTTATTCCAAGGATTTTTTTCTTCCTGTTCTTCTTTGTTTTCTTCCTGTTCGCTTGTGTGTCTTTTCTTATCTTTGCTAATGAATTTTTTTTTTTTTTTTTTCATTTTCCAGAATCCCAGAAGTCTCACCTCTCGTCTTTCACAATGAAGTTAATGAAATTTCATTCCCCAAAGATTAAACGAACTCCGTCTAAGAAAAGCAAACAACTTCAGCCGGAGCCCACAGTGAAAACTCCAGAGAAACCTGTGAACAAGGTAAAGCAACTCTACACCCACAAAAGTTACAGATTGCAGCTTTACCTCGTTTTGACACGTTTTGAACTCTACAGTAATTCTACACCCATTTTAATTGAGTTGCAGCTCTGCCTTTGTAGACATTAACTCTACAATCTCTCAGATCTGCAGTAACTAGGTTGCCATTCTTTCAACAGTTAACATTCACTCTCCTCCTTTCTAATTAAAATTCATGTTTTGGAGCAGAAGGTGAGCCGATTGGAGGAACAGGAGAAGGAGGTGGTTAGCGCTCTGCGATACTTTAAGACAATTGTGGATAAGATGAGCGTTGATTCGAAAGTTCTGCAGATGCTTCCTGGATCAGCCAGTAAAGTTCTGGAGGCCATACTGCCCCTGATGCAGGGAGATGCACGGATTCAGCACAGGTGAGTCTAGAAGACAGCGTTACTGTAGCTGTTCACTTCTCATTTGTTGTTTCTCACTGCCTGATTCATGTCAGCACCCAGATGTGCGGCTGCTGGCCACAGAGCTGCTTGTTATGTCTAGAAGAGAGAAACTTGTCTGAATACACACATGCACTGATTGCATCATACACACGTACACTTCACATCACGTCAGAGTTTCAGCACCAAGCATGTTATGTGCAGTGTGTTCACAGGCAAAACAAATGTATACATGCACTCTCACACACACACACACACACACACACACACACACACACACACACACACACACACACACACACACACACACACACACACACACAGCCTTCCAGAACCAAAATTAAATGAGCATGTGTGTATGTGTTTGTTTGTACATGTTTCGGCACATCTGAACTCCACCCATAAACACACACACACACACACACACACACACACACTGCCTCTTTCACTTAAACACACAGCACACACACCTGTAAAAGTGCTGTAACTTCTGAATGGTTTGATCTCTCTCGCTCTCTCGTGCTCTCTCTCTCTCTGATTGCAGCTCAGCATTGTCCTCTTGTCATAACCGTGTGTATCAGAGTTTGGCTAATCTCATTCGCTGGTCGGATCAGGTGATGCTGGAGGGTATCGACCTTGACGACAAGGATACTGTGACAACCGTTACCACGGTGATTAAAGCTGTGCTGGATGGCGTGAAGGTCAGGAGCTGAGAATTGCATTTGTGACAAGGTTAAAACAACACAGGAATATTTATAACTTTGTGCGTGTGTGTGTGTTTGTAACAGGAGCTGGTAAAACTCACTATAGAGAAACAAGAGCAACCATCCCCAACATCCCCCAGCAAACCAGCACCCCCTGTGGCCAAAACAGAGAGGTACAGTCATAAAACCTGATATGGCTTGCATTAATTAAGATTACATACATACAGTTAATGACATCGCTCTCTCTTCTGTGTGTCTCAGTGTGTGTGAAAATCCTTTAACTGAGCGAGAGAAGGCAATCCTGAGTAAGACCACGCCCATAGTCACACCCACCGACAGCTTGACTGACATGTCAGAGGAGGAGGTAGCTCCGCCAAAGCCTCCTTTACCAGGGCTGAAATTGGCAGAGCACAGGTGAGGGGGTGTGGCCTACTGAGCACAGAAGTAGATGAATGAAATCCAAATCCTTTCAAAAACACTCTAGTCTGCACTAGACTCTAGTACACAGTCTGCTCTGTTATATACTGTATTATTATTTAGAATAATAATAAATTAGTAGTATGGTAGTATGCTATTTGGATCATACTTCCAGCTCTTTTCTTTGGTTCTGTCCCAATTAATTTGGTGTATTTCACTGTCTCCTTTACAGCTCACAGATTCAGGTGACTGTGTGGGATGATAAGGAATGTTAGATTAACGAGCGTTATGATGACCATGAAGTTTACTTAGCAGTGCTTACTTTAGTGTGCACTAGTTAGTGTATGATAATGTAATAGTCTGAGCATATAGTACAGGGCACAAAGTAGTGAAGCCACTTTAGCAGGGGCGAGTTGCATCAGCTGTGCACAAGTTATAACTAGGCCTAGCTTTGCTGTTAAAAGGCACTAAGTTACTTACTACTAAATATTTTTGCATTAATAAAGTTTCTGAGTACTATTTGCATTTGTATCATAAAATTATTTCTGATTAAGTTGTATTCTATTTAATGAAATTTTATTTTCGCCATTGTTACGTGAGGCAAAACCAGTCTGAAACTAGCTGGTACAAAAGTCTCTAGTGTGGGCTTTATGTTCCACTATAAGTAACATAAATAAATAAAATAAATGCCTGGTGTGACCCTACCTACATGTTTTAGTTTGTTTTGATATGGTAATTCCAGAGGAATCATGTTCATTCTTAAATTTGTTGTTCTGCTTTTCTAATCGCAAATCTCTAAGTATAAATGAATGAGAACAACTTACACACACTCATATGACCACATGAATGCATCTGGCTTCTGAAGCAGAAGTTTGTTTTTCCATTTTCCTTTTTGTCTGGGAATTAAGCAGTAGTGAAACTGCCACATACACACTTTCTCAAAAAGGGAAGGTCTGTGATTTTGATTGTTATTGATTGTAAAGTGTTTTGCTTAGGGTGTGTGGAGGGTGTATGAGATCATTGACTCCTGTCAGAACAGTTATCAGCACAACTACATCCTGTTATCAACGCAACTATATACTGTTATCAGCAAAACTGTATATTGGCTTTAGAAAACATTTCATAAATTAGTTTGAGGGCGTTTTAGCATCAGACTCCCTCGTGGCCTAGTTTGGCATTAAATTAAATATGCCATCCGCTCTGACTGATGTCTGTTTAGCTTGTGTCGTACTGTACAATCTGATTCACTCTCATAGTTTCTCTTCATCTTTCATTGATGTTCTTAAATTACGTCATCTGTGTGTTTCTGTGTTTTCTGATTTATGTGTTTCTGTTTATTCTGTGATCGTTTTTTCATCCTAATCCTCTCTCTCTGTGCTCTGGGATTGTTTGGTTGTTCTGGGCCAGGAAGAGGATGCAGTTGTGCTCCGATCCTGTTGCCGGGCAGCGGAGGGCCACAGCGATGGAAATGTATGTTAGCCAGTGGTGTATTCTGTGTCTATTATGGCATAACACAGTTACACCCCTCTGGCTTCCATATTGGTTGGCCATCCTTACCTGCATGTGACTGTATTACAGTGTGTGTCCGCATTGCAGAGTGACGGCCAATCAGAGGAAAGCCAGACTGTAGTGAATTTGCATGGCAGACCTACAGTATGAGCCTTCGTTAATAAATCCAGAAGGAATGTGTACAGAATTACGATTGGAATGTCTATCGTAAATTGAAATCTTAAAGCATCCAAATTAGCATTAGATTTGGGCATCAGCTCTTTACTGTCACCCCGGTTTTAAAATCTGTCACCCTGATGAGTATAATCATCAGCCTTAGAAAAATGCATTCAATCACCGATTCTGATGGGACTTTTAATACATTCTAATACAAAAAATAGCCGAATCTTTTAGAACTTGATTTTGTAGCACTTATTGCTTGTAAAATGTATATAATAAAATGCCTCTTTAAGACATCCAAAGGAGTATGAAATGTTAAAGTGTTCCAGCATCTTTCAGATGAAATGGCAGTAATTCTCAAATGTGATTTTCTCTCATTGTCATATTGGAAGATAATATTCCAACACAGCACAAGCAGTTCTTGTTTCTTACATGTTTCTGCTTTGATCTCATAAGAATCTTTTATAATTGGTTTCAAATTATGATGGAAATTCCAATCTTTTATGCATCTTTAATTTCTTCAGGATTTTTGGCTAGCGTTGCTTCCTGCTCCCTTAATTCCTCATACTGGATTTTCCATGATTCCTTTATGTTTCCATGGTTACCAGCTAACGCTTCATTGAAGTGTAAAGGACTGTCAGGGAAACCCAACATCCGATCTCACCAGCCACACATTCAATGGCTGTGTGTGTGTGTGTGTGTGTGTGTGTGTGTGTGTGTGTGTGTGTGTGTGTGTGTGTGTGTGTGTGTGTGTGTGTGTGTGTGTGTGTGTGTGTGTGTGTGTGTGTGTGTGTGTGTGTGTGTGTCCAATTATATTCCTGGTCTAAACCCTCAATAACTGTGTTTGTACAAACAGTCTGTGCTTGTTTCCTTTGACCTTGTTTGCATTGTTTGTTTCATACTTGTGAACTAATTTGCATATTTATAAATATTGTGCCCATAGCCCGCCTGCTCTGCCACCGAAGAAGCGACAGTCTGTCCCCTCCCCTACCCGTGTTGCCGTGGTAGCACCAATGAGTCGAGTCCCATGTGGTCTCAACCTGCCTCCTGGAGCTCTTCGACAGGTAGAGCACCTGACCATGTCCTTTGAACTGTCCAGTATGTCTTTATTTCAGAGTCTTGCAAATGGTGTTCTGTTTATTTGAGCTGCTTAGCATGTCAACTTCTGGCTCAGCCAATGACGTAGGTTTGGGGTGGGACTACCTGTTTGTCCAAAAGAAGGCGGGTTTTCTAACAGTGACACACATAAATGTTGTCCTCATCATGATGTTGATTTTATGATTTGATCTGCCTATGACATTGTAACATTCTAAAATCCTTCCACAGTCATTTTTGTATGTTATTTTGGAAGAAACACCTGTGAATTGTTTTGTTGTTTGTTTTCTGGGTGAAGCAGCAGGAGTTTGAAGTGGACCTCCTCCAGAGGCGGTTCTCCGGTGGCAGCCAATCATACGACGGGGATTCTCCCCATCTTTCTCCCTGTAACAGTATGGGAAAACTGAGCAAGTCTGATGAGCAGCTCTCTTCTCTGGAGCGAGACAGCGGGCAGTGTTCTCGAAACACCAGCTGTGAAACACTTGGTATACAAACACCACTGCACATGTTTAATCCAAAGCTTCTCCACTTATTACGCAACATAGATTTTATGTTGGACATCACAGAACTACAGGAACAAACATTGAAATTTATTCAGCAAAATTATGAACCAGGCACCAGTTTTGGTTTTTAAATGTCTATTAAATTTGGATGGTTTAGATGAATAACAGGCAATAATTCACAATTTAATAGTCAGCTTTTATTTAATAGAGTGGAAGCAAGTTTTTAAAACCTTTTTATTTTGCTGTTCTAATTATGCAGAATCTAATTAGATGCCATTTTGTGTTTGCAAATAGATTTCAGTACAGACAGTGACTCATTTTAGGGTCACAACTCACCAGTTAAAAACCACTGGTTTGATCCATATCCCAGAACAAGCTGATAGATTTCTTAGATTTCAAAAAGCTCACCAGGATGTCACAGAACTGTGTTTGTCTAACTAATATGTGTCATTCTCACTTCATTCTGTTTTTCTATAGAGGGATATGATCCTGATTACGACTTCCTGCACCAGGATCTGTCTGTTTCCGACCCCTTACCGTTTCCCACGGGTACTGGCACCAGTCTGAGCCCCCTTCCAGAATGCCATGGGGAGCCGCAGCCTCTAAGCCCTGCCCATTGCCCCACCCAGCCACGGTTTAGTGCTCCTGTAACCACTCAGGCTTCTCTGGACTACTGGACTCCACCCCTTACTCCAGAACCCACCAATAGCATGCTTCCCCCCGCCCTTCCACAGAAGAAGCGCAGATCTGCTCCAATCATATCGGCCTATCCTCTTTATGAGCGCCTCCCATCACACTACGACAACCTGTCAGAAGAGGAGCAACCAACGCCGCCCTTCCCCCTGGTGACACCGGTCTCCCCCCTACCACAGGTCAATGGCGGGGGTGACCTCTCTCAGTGTACTGACCCAGACAGCCCACCTCCATTGCCAGAGAAGAAGGGCAAGCAAAGTAAGTGATGTCAAGTGTGTGCTGCTTGGTAGCCTCATAGACTTAGCAGAGCAGTGCCATTATACTGCATATTCCAACTGTGTCTGTTACACCGTTTCTGTGCATTGCTTAATATAAAGATAAATCTTATTAGAAACATTCCACAGTCCACCCACCATCAAAAGAAAAAAAACACAGTATGCCTAAAGGTAATACAGATCTTATAGGATCATTAAGCAGTTTTTGCGCTGTGACAAATGTGATTATTTTTGTTACATGAAATCACATTTCCATCCGTAATTATTTATTATCAGGATCATAAAGCGCTTTATTGTTAAGTGTGCTTGTACACACAAAACATTTTATTTGGTTATTGAAGCTTCAAGTGCGCAACAGCAGACATATAATAATAACATTAAAGTGTAAAATATAAAAAATTAAAGTAGAGGCACTTAGAATAGAATATAGTACAGAATAAATATAGTCTGTGTATTCGCATTTACAATTGGTGATATGTACAAGAAATACAAATAAGTAGGTGAATTGTAGTGCAAGGAAAGTTGTTGCATCTGGTTAGAATATAGTGTGCATGCAGCCGTCTGCATGTGGATGCTTCTGTCTTTTTCACAGGTGTTTAACTGCAGGTCTTTCTCTCTCTCCCTCTCTTTCTGCAGTCCTGCAGTATATGCAGTTTGTTGAGGATTACTCTGAACCGCAGCCGTCCGTGTTTTATCAGACGCCTCAGAGTGAGAGCATTTATGAGCAGAGGAGGAATAAACGCTTTCAAGAGGTCTACGGTTTTAACGATTCCTACAGCAGTTCGGATTCTGTGCATGAGCCCGTGCCGCCGCCCGCCCTGCCACCCAAACAGAGACAGCTGGTGAGTCACCTTCCACGTGCATGCGTCGCATCACGTGTATTTTATCTGTGAGCTGCGCATGAGGTCATTGAACATAGATCAGGTCAATAAAGGTGAAAGATCAAGCTAAGGTGCTTAAGAGGAGCCACTGTCAGGGTCACCGAAAGGTCAAGTGGAAAACATGGATTAATTCAGATTACGGGGGTTTTAGTAAAACAGTTAGAGATTGAGGTTGTAGTGGTGGGCTCATGCTGATGTGAATTAGTGCCACACCAGCAAACCAACCTCATTTTCTCTCTCTCTCTCCCTCTCTCTCTGTCACTCTCTATCTCTCTTCATTTATCTATCTATCTACATTTATTAAAGGGCATGCAAATCTTAGCCAGGCAAAAAAATGATAAAGAAACTGTAGATCATGTTCTTCTCTTTCTTCTCTAAACGTTTCCTTCTTGCTGCAAAATGGTCAGAATTTACTCTTTACTAAATCTGACCTCTGACCTTTAGGGTTCAAAATCTTTACCACACCAGACAATAGTGAGTGAGTTGAGGGAATGCACCAGCCATAAATATGTTTTAAGGAAAGCATATTTCTTTGCATATTAGTAACAAACTGCAGTGGCCATTGTGACATCTGCAGTATCATGTATGAGATGAATCACAAATCACAAAAATGTGAATATCTTTTATTTGTTCGCTTTGAACCCTGATAGTCTTATTTTGTATGATACTCCGTGGACATTATTCTTTAAAACATGTTTTATATATTTATTTGATAAAATGTATTAACTTCTCCACCTCCAATGTTTTGTCATCTAATGTAATCAAAGCCAAATGAATAGAGTTAAAAATAAATCAACCAGTAACATCATAACATGTTTCCATCCAATTAGATCCAGATGGATTCAACAGTAATTCTCACTGGGAATTTAGATTTCAGTCTTGTTTTGGAAGTTAAATGCTGTTTCATGTCTTTAAATCAACTTCCCACTTTTGTAATTGTCTTTTAACTCTTGGTTTAAACTTCTTTGGTCTGATACTTCCTTTTTTTTAAGCTAACTTTTTCAGTTTTTCTGACCTTTCTCTTCTTTCTCTCTTCCTTCTGCTCCATGTTTCTCTTCCCCGCTCTAGGCTTCCCACACCTCTCCCTCTTCATCTTCATCATCATCATCTTTTTCACCCCTTCCCCCTCCTGCTGGGCTTCAGGAGGGGGTGGAGCCTGTTCTTGGTCTCAGCCTATCAGTGTCTAACTCCTTCCTCAGTGGCCATACCTCTTTGACCACACCTGTGGTGAGTGTTAACCAATCAGGAAGTAGAGGGCATGGGAATTGTTTTCTCTCTCCCAAAATATTTAGAAAGTAAGTGTTGATTAAGTTTATACATGATATAAATAATTAGTTTCACTTAATCTAATTTGTTTTTTTTTTGTTATTAATGCACTTAATCTCAAATTTGGATTAGATTTGCCTTTTTATGTGAATTGTGGTTTATCACAGCAAAATTAAAATTAAGCTATTTTTTAAATTTGTTTAATGCAGTTAACACATCAAATGTGCAGCACTGGTATATACATGCAATACTGAGCAATTAATCCTTTAGTCTGTAGTATATCATTATTTAAAAGAATTTGGCCACATGTCTTTATCAGGTGTGTTTTGCTCAGTTAATGTGTGGTTTCAGTGCACACACACTAGACATATGATTCTGTCATGGTTTTGTCAGATGTCTCCCTGAGGTGATTATTAAACTGCTTTTTAAATGTTACTTAAAGATTATTTATGGGGTTTGGACATCTGATTTGCTTCTCGAGTTTTATTGGGTGGCTTTTTGGAACCAGAACCAAAGCTGAATTAAAGTTTAGGTCTAAAGCTGATCTAATCTTCATTTATCTGTTTATCTGGATTTAAGGTTTAAGGCCAGAGCTTATAAAAAGATGTTTTAGTCTTAATGTAGCATTAAAACAACAAATTTGAAAAGACTATTAAAACCTGATTTAGGGTCTGTGCTGAAGGGGTCTCATATGAAGGGAAACTGATCTTAGATCAGTATTGGATAGTTCAAACTGACATGATAGGACAGTTGTCTATTTATTTGACAAACATGTTCCAGTGTTGTATTAGACACTTATTCAGATATTTTGAAGGTTTATAAGGTGTTGACCAATGTTTGATTTGTTGCCATAAATGTATTCCACATGTGTACATGACATTTGTTGACGAGTAATTCCTAAATTATTGAAGCTTGCTAAAATCAGAGCAGATCACAGTGTAGTTTTTGTTTAATGTATATCTATATTGTGCACCGATAATAATTTCAGTTCTCTTCCTGATGTGGTCACACCAGATGAGAATAAACTACATTAAACGGAAAAATACTGATTAAAACATGGTGATCAACTAGAAAAACAATAATATGGGACTTTAATTTATTTTATCCATTGAGAATTGATCAGATGATAAAATATTAAAGCTATAATCTGTAACTGTTTTGGTCAAAAATGAGCGAAACATGACAGATCTGTGTTTAGCACAACCTCCTCATTTTCCTCCAATTCGCAACAGTAAGTTTAAAATAAAGATTTATAATTTAAGATGTCGGGTCCAGTTTCACAGGAAATGTCTGTCTGTGAACAGAAAGAAGAAGATCCGGCTACTACATCACGTCTGGGTGCTGTAGATGGTGCAGAATTTAAACCTGCCATCCACATTAAGAAAATAACTGCAAGTACCCTGCAATCTTATGTTTCAAACAGAGATGGCGGTAGAGAGGCAAACGTTACAGATTGCAGCTTTAAAATAAGAGGGCTTGGTTTTGTCAGTCAAAAAGGAAAGGCAGATCAGGTTTTCAAAGGCAGATCAGGTTAAAACTAATTTTAATAAACAATTACGAAGATCATTATTGCAATAAGACCAATAACAGTGTAAATATTATGTACATGTACATAATATATAAGTCTACATCTCATAAATGTTAATGTGAATGTTGAATATCTGCAACACGTCTATGAGTTTTTAGTGTAAATGTTGTAACAGGCCTGAGACCAGGAAGACATTATTCTGAGCGTCATAAGCGGTTACTATAGTAATGAGATTTAGCTTCCGCAGTGTCCATTTGTCATGGTAACGGCATCTGGGAATTGTTGTGGAATGTTGTGTGCTCTTGACCCCTGATCTCTGAGGTCAAAGCAGAAGCAGTATGTTGAGTGTGTGTGTGTGTTTTCCAAGGAAAGAGTTTCAGTCAGTAGCTGACTTGTGTGTGTACCAGATTCTGAGGTTCCATATGGATGGGTGTTTTTTTGTCCATCTCTTCTTCCGATTCCCTGAGGAATGCTTACATTCCAGAATGTCACAGACGGAATAGAATGGGGGATACTTTTCCCAATCTCTTAGGAAAACATGTTGAGCCATGTTTGTCAGGATCTGTGTGTGTGTGTGTGTGTGTGTGTGTGTGTGTGTGTGTGTGTGTGTGTGTGTGTGTGTGTGTGTGTGTGCATGCTGATCTGGAATGTTGTTACTGGTACTTCGGACAAGTCGGTGCAGGTCCTGTAATCCCTCTTAGCAACATCCGGAAATTTAAACTCACTGTCTATCTCACACACACATTCAGCCTTGTTATATTATGTGAAGAAGTTTCTCTTTATAGTACATACACAAAATAGAACATACTTTGCTCACTATTCTCAAATTTTCAGTCTTCACTTTTCATACAACCTTTTATATTTTCATATTTTTCCTTTCAACATCCTAAATACTTCCTCCGATTCCATCTTTTCTGTCCCATTTCTCTTTTTCCCTTTATTTTGTTTTAACCAATCACAGAGTTCCGACCTGGTTGGCTTGACCAATGCCAGCAGGGCTCTTGATGGTGGAGGTGCCTCTAACGGGTCCTTAACCAGCTCTCTGGTTTCTCTGGCTGTCTGTCTTCCTTCTGAGTCGTCTCTCTCTGACTCACTTCTCACCTCCGCGGTAAACACACTCGACAGCACAAGCACTCTTTTCTGACGTTGAGCTAGATTTCTGCAGTCTGTCTTTTAATTCTAGCCATCTTAGAAATGCACAAACACAAAAGAGAGAGTTATTTTAAGATTATATTGGCAAGTTATTTTTAGATTTTCACTTCCACATTATCTGCACATCCTGAGTTAGGAAAGATCTTTCAAAAATTTACGAAACATTATATGGGGAATATTATGTAAATATGTGCGTCAGCGCCATCCAGTGGTACAAAACTCAACGTTCTTTATGTGTACTGTAACCCAGAACCCTCTTTGGTATTTTTTTAATATATTTGTATTATGTAGCTGTTTATTTGTAGGCTTACTGCCCTCTGGAGTTTTGACAGTGAGATTTGCATGGAAAAGATAAAAGAGGAGTTAGAGGAGTTTTTCTGAAGTTAGTGTTGTTACTTACGTTAAATAATGCTGTTGTGTCAAGAGAAGCAGAAAGCATGTGAGTTTGATGGAAGATTGTCGTTGGCTGTCATGACATGTGTCCCTCTTGTCTTGCTGTAGAGTGAGAGTGTTGATGAAGGTGGTGAGGGAGAGTATGTGAATCTGTACTCGTCCACCCAGGCCAATGGCGACAACACGCACCGCACTGTGAGTACCGCACGCCGCTGTGTGCATTTTATTTGTGTGAGTATGTGAGTTTTGGACTATAATTAATTTTGGTATTCCTCAGGATGCTTTATCTAATGATGTGCTTCAAGACCACACCCCTCACATGCACTCGTCCAATAGTAAAGGAGCGTCTTCTAAAGACAGGTATGATTTAAACAGTGAAATCTGACTGTTTCTGTAGTTTTGAGCAGCTAAGAGATATGTAGTGTCTGTGTAATATTTCTCTCACCGACAGGCTGAAGGAAGACAGTCACGGACAGATCGAGGATATTGATGAACTTTCTCTTATTGATCACAATGAAATTATGGATCGTATCACACTCAAAGCAGAGGTAATTATAGTTGGGAGTCACTGTACAAAAATAATTGACACCAGAAGGAATTAATTACACTATAT